>VXBU01013691.1:325937-350839 GCA_013400315.1 Bombycilla garrulus | reverse complement strand
AAAAAAACCACCAAAAAAAGCCACTAAAAAATCCAGGAAGTTTAAGGTTATTGTCTTGGTTTTAGTTTGAATTGGATGGAAACAGTAATTGAGTGTAGTGGCTTGGATTTGCCCATTTTAATTTCCTGAATTTTTTTTTGTTGTGAGATAGGATTAGGAGAAGAACCAAGGCAGGCTAGAACTTAAAGGTTATAAAGAAAATAAAAGTTTTATTAACAAGCCTAAAAATCAAGAGTCAGAATAAAACCTTCAGACCACCTTTCTTCCCCTCTCCCACACCTTCTTTTCTTTCTCCTCACAACCCCAGTTAGCTGGTCTCAGACCAGAAGAGAAGAGGGAAGTTCCTGGTGTTTGCTTGCTTCAAAAAGTAAATTCACAGAGGCAGACCAAGTCCTCCAATTTGTTTCCCAAGCTGTCATCACCCAAACCAGCCTCCAATTGGTCCTGTTAAGTCACAGAGGAAGTTCTCAGAGAGAAAACTTCCGTGGGTGCCCTCTTCTCTCCCTACCAAAGTGCCAATTAATGCAAAACCAGCACAGTTACGAAAGCCCCAAAAACTCTTCTCTATTAAAAAATGGGCTTTGAAAGATTCTTCCCAGTTGTGTCATGTATGCCCACTTAACAAGATTTTGCCCAAAGGAAATCTCTGCATGCTTGCGTTACTTATTGAAATGTCTGGGAGCTGTCTGAATGCAACTTCTTCATGGTTTTTCATGATAGACTGTTACTTGATGGCAGTGAATTTGCATCTTCTTCGTATATTTTTATGGAACTGTTGCTGAGATTTAAAGTTGTCTTTACTTTTCTGTAATAGTTTGGGAAAATGCAATTTTTTCTTAATTGTTAAGTTTGTTGCCTCTGATTTTCATTAGCTAAGGTTGAATTAGTGGAAAAAAAGCCTTACATACTATAAAATGAAACAAAACCTTTTAGTATTTATTACTGTGATTTATTGGACCTGAAATGATGGTTAACATTGTTGGGCTTGAGAATGCAAATGCAAGGCAAAAATATTATTTCAGCTTGCAGTTCAGATACAAGCCCAATTACAGAGGGTAAAAATGTTGAAGCATAGTGAAATAGATAATTTTAGGCTAGACATCTTAGTCTAAATTTTGTGCTTTTTTGTTTTTTTGTTTTTCTGTTTCAAGTGAGAGTTCTAAAGAACAATTTAAAGAGAAACCAAACTAAAGTGGGGTTGGAGAAAGTCTTCTGAAACAAAAAGAAAGGAGAGATTTGTCCTCACTGGAAATAAATACAGCAAGCAGAAATTTAATGAGACTGATGCCATAGTTAGTTATATACCACTTGTTAGATGCAAAACAAGTCTTTCAAAAAGATTATTCACAAAGCCTGCTTCTCCGTAGGTCAGCGGGCCCACACTTGCTGTGCACATACTTGTTGACACTTCCAGAACTGTTGGAGTTTATGCCCCTGTGAACTGTCTTTGAGGAAAAAAAAAAAAAAAAAAAAAGTTTGTTTTTTAATATTAGAGTCCAGAAGGTGTAATAAGCTTTTAACCAAAACATTCCAATTTAAAAACAGAGATGTGCTTAAAAAAGACTTCATTCCAAGCTTCATTATTGCCAACAGCTTCCACCACTTCTCTCCACCTCACAAATATGCACAGATTTTCATTTCCTTTTAAATTACCTGGCAGCTCTTTACAGGTATATACTTTTGTTGGCTCTCTCTTGTTTTCCAATAATTTATCTTTCATCATGTGCTGATGTAGTTTTGCATCTTTGCCTGACACTTGCAAGAATTGTTGCCAGAACCGTAAGATGCTCCTTCCTGTTCGGATATGTTTCTTAGTTCCTAGGAATTGCATGGCTGCAATATAATTTGTGATCTCTAATATTAATCTGTCTTGTAAAGACTCTCTAAGATCATCAGCTGATTGAAGAGATAATCCTTTCCCTTCCCAGTCAGAAGGCAGTGGCTGAGGTGAAACCAAATCAGATGTTTGTTCCCACCCAGAGCAAGCCTTTGTTCTGAAGCACCCTCTTACCTCATCCCCAGTTTTACACACAGGGATGCTGAAGCAATGGTTTGTTAGGTTTTTTGTGGTTTTTTTGGTAGGACCATTAGATATGGATCTAGAAATGAGGTGGAAGAAATGTAGGAATGCCTTTCTAGCAGGAGAAAACTAATGCAACCTGAACAAAATCTCTGAGATGGTATCTTCAACCTACGTGTGGTACAATTAGTAGTCTAGTTGAACACCTAGTTATTCTGCAGAGTAATTGCTTTTTCTGATAGAGCTTGGTGAGGAGAAGTATGAATTGCTAGTCATGCAATCAGTTGAACCTCTGGATTGTTGTTTCGTTTTTTTTTTCCCCAAGTTAGTTTCCATCCTTAAGGCATTCACCCCTGTTTTCCTCAAAATGAACATGTTGGTGTTAAGGAATTAATTAGAATTTGTTCACAGATGCTAATGATGTGCATACTGTGTTTTACTTAACCTTAGCAGTTTGTTTTGGAGAAGAAAAATTCTCTTTAGACTCTACTGCACATTCTCATGAGTAAAATAGAAATACAATTTCTGTCATCCCAAAACAGAACTGGTTTCCATAGTAATCCATAATGGTTTCAAGAATGCTGTCTTTAGTTTGGAAGAAGTATCATTAGGATATCATTAGAAGTATCATTATCTACTGCTTAGAAAAAGAGACAAAAGGTGCTATAACCAAAAGACAATAGAGGAAAAATACTCCCTTGATCTGTTTACTTTATTTGACAGTACTTCTTATGTCATGGTGTTTGAGCATTTCCCATGGAGTCAGACAGCTTCCTCTACTGTTTGCAGAATAAACATTTCTGCTTCCTATTGATCTGGGAAATGCCTAGGCAATCGCGGTTTTTCTTTCCCCTCCCGGTATTTTCTTTTAAATAATAACAAGAAGGCTGAGAGACAGAGTCCTTTCTGCAGCCTTTCTCGAGCAGGTCAAGTAATCTTTCCTGCTTTGTTTTGCAAAACGCAAAGTCACAACCATGTCGTTGCACATCAGTTAGTATTGCAGATTTCTTTTTCTCTTTTTCTTTACACTTCTCTACCCTTCTGGAGTTTGTACCAAATCATACCTTTCATAGAAGGTTTAAAGTTGAAAGGAACCGTAAAGATCACCTCGTTTCATGCCCCTGCTGTGGGCAGAGACACTTTCCACTACACCAGGTTCCTCAAAAACTTAGATGCTCTCTTAGCATCTCTCCCTTTATACTTTATAGTGAGTAGCCTGGTTTGGGGTTTGAGACAAGGTTTCAAACATTTTGCTGAAAAAGCTGAGTTCTGTGTGCTTGAGAGTTCTCTCTTCACTATGGGGTTTTCTACTCTTTATCTCAAATATGCATTTGTCCCGGTTTGGGGCAAATTTGGAGGGAACTTCCAAATGGAGTCCCTGTAGAAAGCAAATTCAAGCAGCCCTTCCCCTAACTGGTTTGGGAAAAGATTTCCTTTGTGAGAAGCGGAAAAAACCTGTTTATTTAACAAGCAAAGTATTCACAAGCATAGAAAATGGCTAATATTAAACAATAAAACCTCTTGCTGTTCTGAAGAGATGGCAAATTCAGAAAGTCCTTGTGGTGGGGTGTAGCTCGGCTCGCTCAGTCTCTCCCAGTCCCTCCGGTGCTGGGAAACGCCACGTCCCGGCCCCGGTGGGGCACAGGTGGGAGCTCCCGTTGCTCTTCTGGGTTTTCAGTCCAGAACAGGTTTGAACAGTTCCAAAAAAAAAGAAAAGCCACAGTCTGGGCAACTTCTCTGCCTCAGCCAGCTATAAACTAACTGAAAGCACAGGAGAGCTCTCTGCTGCTCTGTGTCCGTGCTGCCGACAGCACAGCCCGTGAGGAGGACGCGGGGCAGCGGGGGCAGCCCCGATAACAAACTGCGCTCTTCTTCTCTCCCCCTTGGCTCTCGGAACCAGGCTGAGAGGTGCAGAACTCAACACCAGTGCAAACAGAACAGGTGATTGACTGGGGATACAGGCATCATAAAGTCATCCTAAGAAGGTATCTTTGTGGAATAGGGAAGTCAACATTTATTATATTTTCACACAAATTGGTTTTCTGTGCTTGACACTATTTTATTTCAGCCTTTGAATATCCCTGAATAGAGATACCTGTTGCCCAGTAAAGTTTTTTTCTTCATTCATTAATTTATTTTAAATCCTTGTTTTTCTTCACTGAAGTAGAAATTTTTGCCTTTGTTTGCTTTATATGACTGGGGTTTATAGGGGTTTTTTCCTACTGCTTTTCACCTTAACTTGTTCTGTATTAGTCAGCTGACTCATTTAGTTAAACTTCATTCATCAGAAACTGATCTATTATTTTTCATGTAAGTTATGACTTTAAGAAGACAAAGAAATCACCTCCCTGAACTACACTTTTCTTTGAGTAAATGCATGTTTGAGTCTTGGATGACAGTCAGATGCTGAGTGGTCTGGGTGTAAAAATTGTTTATGTTTCTATGTGCAGGTGCCAGGAGTCATTATGTTCGGGAGTATAGGTTAGACCCAGTTTCATGGGTGAAAAACCAGTTTAGTGGACTTCTCTTACATTTTGTTTGTTTTAAATACAATTGCTCAAATCTCAGTTCAGCTAAAACAGGACAAGAATCATTATTTGAATTTACACAGCTTTGCTAAAGATGCTTAGCCTTTATAGGTTATAGAGAACAAATTCCAAAGTAAGTGATTAGAGCTTTAGCTAGAAAGCTCTGTCCCGTGGCAGACTGGTATGATACTATCAGAAAGGCTTATTTGTTTGTTTGTCTGTACATACATGTGTTTTCAGACTGAAGTAACTTGTGCCTCATTATAAGAACAAAAGGAAATGTAATTTTATTTGATATCATCAAAATCAAATAACTCTTGCAGCAAAAGAAACGTAATTACTCAAACGTCTTTAATACACAATGTTTTTGCTACAACTTGTTTTAGTTTCATGTTGCAGATCTAAGCTGATATTTTGTTGTTCCACTGTAGGGTGCTGACACCTGTGTGTATGTTGCTTTTACTTAATGAATTTAGCTATCCAGAAATGTCTCTTCTTTCCTTGAACCCCCTTTGTCCTGTTACTCCCAGAAAGATCTTTGATTGAACCATAACATTCAGAGATTTGACTCTCCACTTTCTTCATGTTTCTCAAATTTGATTCCCCATACTTTAAAGATAAATAATTTTAATTTGCAGGTGATGATTATGGTGGTTTTGAGGGTAAAGCTAGGCAATGACAGGATAATGATGACAGTTGCTGTGCTTAAATTTTTGCAGTCTTGCTCTATTGCATTAATTTGAAATTTACTTGACATTTATTTAATTGATGATATACACAATGAATATGTAGCATTTTGAGAATGATAATAATTAAAATTATTACTGGAGCAGCACTGAGATGCATTAAGCTACCACCACCACCACCACCAAAAATAGCCTTGCCTTTTACTTTAAACTGCAAATGCTATCTAATGTAAATCCACTTACCTGTTATTTACTTTGGACATGACTTTTAGATACAATTAGATCTCTTCACAAAGTTTTAGTTTTTCGTAAAATGTAGTTGTTTTCCATCTGGAAGAGACACACACTTTCTGGGGAGAAAAGAGAAAAGGGCAGAAAGGCAGGTAATTTTATGATGTCCCCTTGCTGAGACATGAGGACATTAGTGGAGTTGACAAATTTAATGTCTGACATGGGGTAGGTAAATAAGTTTAAAAGTTGAGCTGGAGCAGATGAAATTTTCTTAAGAAATCTTTTTACTGGGTCAGCTTCTATTTTATTTTTTTTATAAGCATTTTTTTGATTCCAGGTTTTAAATTCAACTTACCGCCTGAGACCTTTAAGGACCTGAACCCCCAGCACACATTACTTAATTTTACAGCTGAATACATTAAAACTAAAAGGTTGAAAATTAAAATTTTGCAAATTTTAATTCAAATACAAAAAGATAAACAGGAGCAGGAACAAAACAACGTTACTTTTCCCATTTCTCACGCAACCTTTTTGCTTATTTAGGACTTTTAAAAGGAAAAATAGGCCGGTGCAGTTGTGCAGGTAATCCATTAGAGGGCAATGTAGTATTGCACTGGAAAGAAGATGAGGCGACAGAGACCAGGGAATATACAACAGGTGTAAGTGTGATAAAGTTGAACTTAGTCTTCTGTTTAAAATTAAGCTGGTGTAGTTGCAGGATGTATGTTAGCTTGGTGGTAGAATGAGGAAAATAATTTCCTTGATGTTGTTAGGACATTTTAGCAGATGTAATGGATTTGTTGTTATAATAGAACTTCCTTAAAATCCTTGTAGTTAGAGAAGTTGCAAAAGGATTTAATAAAGCAAATTCCATCAAGTTTATTTGCCAGCTTTCCCAGGGAAGGATTTTGTAACCTTTTTAAGGAAATGCTAAGAATATAAATTCTCTTTAAATAAGTAGCTTGAGGTAAAAATTCTGCTGAAATTGAAACACTTAATATATGTGTTTTTAACACCTTAGACATATACTAGCTCTGTTCTTTCAGATTTTAGAAAGATAGTAAATCATAAAACCTCAGAATTATGTCTGGCATTTTAACACTTAAACAAAAACTTGTCCCATAAACACACTGCCATAAATGTAATGTCACTGTCTGCACTGTAGATGGAAATGGTTTCTAAACTTCATGCATCTTGATCTTTCTGTAATCTCCTGATAGCCACTTGAAAGTGTGATATGTGCCAACAAAACCATTGCTTTATGTTTTCTCTATTTCTTAGCACGTGTTAGCGGCACTGATGAAAACAGAGGACTGATTTGGATCAGCTTTTGGGTTGACACAATATGGTGCCTCTTATGCTTAGATGAACTTTATGTTTCCTGTTTTCACTTTTGTGTTAGGGACCTACATTTTTTGTCCTAGATAGGGCGGTGATTAACTTAATTGAAGTCAGGTGATTGGGACAATTCCTATGTAGGTTCAAAAGTGCAGATGTGATTATCACACTTCAAAGGCAGTGCTGGAGAAATTTTAGGTTGATAAATTCCCTAGGTGTGTATGTGAATATTTGGAAAGATTTTCAAGGCATCTATTACAAAGGAGCAGGCACAGGCACAGACACAGACAGTGGTGTACTGCTCAGTGATAATTGTATCATTTCATATTTTAAGGAAACTTTTTTTTTATTGTATATTAATAAAGTCAATTTTTGTGTTAGGCTTAAATGCATTATTTTTCCATTTGGTAATTCAGTAAAAATAATCTCCCTATGCCTACAAATTTAAACCTTTTTCATAATTAAATTTTTATTTGCAAATATGAAACAAACTGGTAGTAGGGTCTACTATTACCCTAAGTATGTATGTATGTATGTTTGTTTCTACAGCAAGCGGTGCTTTTTCTCTGTGGAGTGACAATGCAGAGTTGCTTTATTTTGCTCTGAAGTACTGAAATGGAGCTAGAGCATCCATCCAAAACCCATGCTTGAATGATCCGGTGTTTTGTTAATTGTACACAGATGAGGAACTTGCACTCACTCACATTCTTTCTTATTTTTTTAACTGCCTTTTTTTTTTCCAGAGCTGCACAGAGACAACACATATAAATAGTGCCAAAGCTATTAACTTTCGCATCAGTGCTATTTTTGTCGGTGGCCTCTGATTAGTGCTGGTTCCATTATGAAAATATTTGCATGTATTTTCCATAAGGTTTGCATACTCTAGAAAGAAACATGCAGCTCTGGTGTTACCTTCTGAATATGGCTAAATACGACACCTAAAGGTAAAGTGGTTTTTGTTTTTTTTCTCAATTTTACACACACACACACTCACACACCCCCCCACTGTGGGCTGCTGCACAGGAGTGCTTTCTCTGATGAGAAATATGAAAAGAATTCTTTCTCTGTGGGTGAATGGGCTGTCTGACAGTGTCACACCCTTCGCTTCCTGCAGGTTCAGGATTGCTCCTAGAAACATAGCTAGGAAAGCAGAACTCTGATTCTCAGGGTGGAAGGTCTGCTGCAAAGGGTGCTTTTTGTGCAGTTTTTCCTTTCAAATATATGGAGCACAGGAAAATAAAAAAATCTCTTTTGAACATTCAGTTGGCTGATCAGAAAAAGTCCATTAACAGGGCATTTTGCTTTAAATTTTTATTTGCCTATTTTTTGAAATTGTTTTTAAATTTTATTTGCCTAGATTTTCTACAAGGCATGACTAGCTGGTTTGTATGTGATACACAGAATTTCATTTTAAACAACATTAATAACCTACTCAGCTTTTACAGTGGAAAACGTTGTTGGTGGTGAGCTGTCAGAGGTTTCTGGTATGATTGATGAGCTGGGTTTAAGTACCTGAAAGTAAAAAACTGCTTTGTAAAATATGTCAGTTGTTTTGTTTTATGGCCCTTTTTCATTTTCATGAGTCCAGGCAATACTGAATTGTGAGCAGTGTTTAAAGGCTGCTGATGACATTGAGCTTTGCCGAGAACAAGACCGATCCCGCTGCTGCCTACCCTGAGCGAGGCTCCAGCATTTCCCTCTGATACAAACTGGAGAGAAGCACAGGTAGAGCAAGTAACTCAGAAACTGAAGTTAGTTCTGTTTCACTGTAAATTCTGGAGTTAGTGAGTACCCCATGAGACTGATGATATCATGAGTGTGCAATTTCTTCTGATTCAAAGTGAGTGGCCTCCTTGGCATGCTGCTGGAGCCACCCCCTGGGAATGGTTTTCTGAATAAGTGACTTTTCCAGCTAAGGAGGAGCTAGGGGTGGAGAGGGGAAATCTGTGATGAATGGCTGGCTTAGGCTCAGACTGGGTATTTGTTGTAGTCAGCTATGATGGTAATTGCTGCTTACAAGCCTTGGAAAAAAAAAGTATAAAGTATGGTATGAAAGCTGCAGCATACAGGAATCAACTGAGGTCTTCCAGGAGAACACAACCAGCTTATTATTTAAAGTAAGATAAATGTGTAATACACATAGTAGACTGGGTTTTTTTCCTGTTCATTCAGTCATTCTCCTCTTCCCCACCCTTTTTCCTCAAAATAACTAAAAGAGGAGGGAAGGCAATTCTTGTGAAATGCACTCAGGCTTGCTAAATTTACCGAGCTTGATTTTCCAACCTCTCTTTCCTCCTGGGGATTATGGAGTGGGAAGATGCTAATTTGACAGTGGAGCAGTTTTCTGTAAGGAGTTACCTATTCACACCATCGCTTTGCTTGGAGGACTCCACGATGCCACAATTGGAAAATGCGTCTAGAAGGGTACAGTTGTTCATGTTTCTGGTTCCCTACTGTGCAACAAATGATGACATTCAATGTATAGACACTGTCAATATATTAGGACGTAGAATGTCTTACAAATAACTATTTCATGTTAACATTCAGCTGTATACAGCAATATGTTAAATCCTATATAATTTGCATCAGCATATCTAAAAGAAGGCAAGATGCAAATTAAAATGAAAGATTTCAAACAAGTATTACAATTTGTTTTGACACAAGGTATTAACTGCATGATCAAGAGAATTGTGGTAGTACTGATTGAGCTTACCCAACATTACTTTGCCATTTGCCAATAAAATTTAATAGGTCACTCTATCCTCTGTGTGCTGCAGAGAAAATTGTACAATGTTTGCGCAGATAAAGCCAGTGGAATGCTGAGCCTATGAAAAAGATGGTAATACATAGCTGGTCCTTTTTTAACGGTGGTAGGAAAATTGCCAAGCTTCTAAGTTTACACCATGCCTTATGATTTGATTGTCTCAGTTGAATAAATTAATGAATGATCAGCATTTTTCTCTAATGTACTTTTGTTGTCCTCTTTGATCATGTATTTGGTATCTTACAGAGCCAAAGGAATGTTTGTGATGTGTGAGTCTATAGAAGTTAATAATTGCCGTGAATGAAAACCATTAAAGGTCTTTTTTTTCTCTAAAGTATCTTGGATGTTATTCTCCCCTGCTTCCATGGTAACTGTACTGAGTCTTTTAAACCTTTGCTTCAGCCAGTGGTTACACTTTCAAGTAACAAAATGAGAACTCTGGCAATCCTGCAGTAACACTAATTGAATTGTTTCTTGGGTGCAGCTACCTCTAAAGAGCTGGAACATTGTAAATGCTTCTAAGTGTTTGGTTTCTCCTCTCTCAAAAATGGAAAGGCTTTTCTACCTATAATTGGTTTGTTTGTAGGGTTTGATATTTACAGTATGCCCTACCTCTTCAACTCTTTGTTTCATTTTTCTCATTCCAAACCAGTCTCTTTTTCTATATTCTCCTAGTTTGATTCCAGATGCTAATTGTGATTGATGCTCTTCACAAACTGCAGCCTGGAACCTAGATTTGGGCTTACCTGTATTTGTTGTGATAATGAACATTAATCAGGGGTGACACAATCAGCTGGGATGCAGGTCAGGTGAAGATGAAAAAGAGGGGGATCCACTTTCTCTTTTTTAATTGCATTGGAAACTGAGATAAGATACTCTGAGCCAATTTTTGCAGCCTGCTGTACTAAATGAATGTACATGATGTACTAGCATTCATCAGTTTTTGTGGCTGAGAAGAAATAATGTTTGAAAGGTAACTTTAGGAACTTAATCAGCTGTGTGCCTGTTTTTGCTGGCAACTGGAAGGTTGAAGATGAAATGAGTTCTGTTCAAATATTACTGTATATAATGGTGGGACAAAACCCTGGGATATAAGCTGATTTCTTTTTAAGAAGGGCTTCACTGGGCTTACCTTTCCTCTCATGACTGATATTAAGCATGGATTGATGAAATACTTATGGCAACATTGTTCTGGGATTTTGCAGGCTGGAGGTCATAGACTAAAGACTACATGCATTATGATTTTTACAGCTGAGCTTTGTCTGTACGGCTCTTCCAGCTAAGAGTTTAAGCTCATTATTTTGCAGTAAAATTGTTTGTTTTCTGACACTGTAGCCTGATTTACAATGCATGCTATTAGTAGTTTGGTCCTTCTTAATGAATATAATCAGGCTGAAGACACATGAAACAAAATTCACAAATTCTGTGTATTGATTTTAAGCCTGGCCTGATTAACATACTAGAAGAATAGCTAATTTGCCAATAATAGGCTATTTGTCTAGCAAAATAAATGTTAAATCTTGACATCTATTTGAAATTGCATTAAGGGGTCACTGCTCTAAGTGCCTCTTCAAGAAGATCACTTAAAAAAAAATCTATGCATCCCCTTATCAGTCATGTGCACATCTCCGAACATGTAAAGGAATGGCTACGTAGACATGGAGTGAACGTAAGTATAAAGCATGTGCCCATCTTGGGAACAGGAGTTATTACTGGGTTCTGGCACCATCCTCTTGGACATACTTACTTCACTTTCACTGCCCAATTTTCATTTTCATTATCCAAAATTTGCTTGATACGAAAAACATTTCTAATTAACTGCTGCCTTTTGCTGTACACTTGGAGGTTCATGTATACACAATATATCAGAAAATCACTGTGGGAAATATGTTGTGCATGGTGGTTCTTGTTTGGATTATTTCTTACTTGTCGTAAAAGGTCCTGCTTGCAGTTTAAAAGGACAGGACAATCAGTAATTTTAAACCAGTCACTCAGTGAAAGTGTGATACTGACCTTTTTTTGTGTGGTGTTTTTAGTTTCAAGAACTGATGAGATCAGTTTGGCTTGAGTAGCATTGGCTACCCAGGCGAGCAAAGTTGCAATTTATTTTCTGGTCTGCTTTTATACTGAATGTATCTGCACACTGCATTTCTTCATTAGTTTAAGCTTCATCTGTAAAGCTGCCGTTTTTCCCTTCTGGTGTGTTTATTTTTTTTCTTTTTTGCTTGGTAACCTGTTATTGCCTACTACTGGCAGCTCTTTCAAGTGTGGTTTGAAGTAACTGAAAAAGGCACAACTGCTTAGCACAATTTCAGCATATTCCCTTTGAAATACATATCATCATTTGCACTTAGAGTTTTGTGTATGTTTAAGTTTGACACTTAAGCAGCCTTTCCTTTAATCCATCAAGTGAGAGGGAATCACACTGCTCTTAGATATGTAGCTTCACATGTTCAGTGTAAAACTGAATGGGGGATGTAATGGTGATTAGTTCAGCAGCTTTCTCTGGACCACAGGCATCACTCGCAGTTTCTTGGCTGGCTTCCAGCTCAAGCAGTTGTGGTCTGCTCAGCTCCTTATTTCCACTGGATCCAATATTTGAGTCCACTTTGCTTTTTATGCTGGTATTCTGTTACTCCCCAGTGCAAGCTAAACTGTTTTTTTCCCTTAGTTGTCAGCCTTACTGGGTGGATATGAAGTAATCACTATGAATAAATCTGTTTATAGTAGACTTGTTAAGTGGCTGAGGTTCCTTGGTAGTCAGGTTATTTGTAACATATTATGTGTATATGTATTATTTCCTCTTGTAGGTTAATATAGGACTGTTCAGATTTACAGACATGGCCCATAATATTTAATGCTGCATTTTTCTGAATAGACTAGTATTTTGAGAAATATTAGAAATATCAGGACTATTATGACACCATGCCTTCGCTGATATAAGCAGAAAGATTTGTGTGCCTTTTAGAGGTATTTATTTTATTAGAAGGAACCTATGTATATGCTCAGTCAGTCAGCTGAGAACTCTGGTATCACCTTGCTCTTTAAATGACATGTTGCATTCTTCATTGGTTATAAATTGGACTATTAATGCTACAGTGGGGAAAGGTTTGTGTGTGTTTTTTCTTCAGTCTTAAACTTTTTTTGTAATTTTGTAATTAAATAGATCAGCATGTAGAGATAGTGTGCTTTTTTCATATTGCAGTTTCTAGGAAGAGTTTGCTAAATAAAATTGCTTACATTTGCTCTGTATTCCTCTTTGCCTCACCCAATAAATTTTCTGATTGCAAAGTACTCCTGGACAAGTAGGTTGCATACTGGTGTGCTCTTTTCTCTGTGTTCTCCGCTTGCTTCTCATCCTCTGTGCCTCTCAGGGCAGGCTTGCCCGCACACAGGTGGATGTATTACCCCCCCTGCAGTGACCACATCACTGTCATGTCCGTGGATATCCCAGAGCTTTCTCCAAGCAGTCATTTCAGGGTGGCACATGTGTTACCTGGTCAGCTGAGTTACAGCTGTGTTCAGTGCAGCCTGGAAGCATCTATTCTCTGCTGGGTTGCAGACTTGCAGCACTGAGGAGTACCTCAGCCATCCAGGGCTCCACGCCTGTAGCTGGGCATTTGGTTGGAGTAAGCTAGAGCGACCCTTTGCTGTTTGTGTCAGCTTTGAGGGTCACAAGCTAGAAATGAAGCTCTCTGAGATGATTACAGTGTTGCTAAACATACTGCAATCTGGCTGGCATGGAGTTAGGTAGCTGTAATGGAGTTACCTCACTCCTGACAATATGAATAATCTGTATGTATTGTCTTCAAAGATATTTTCTAGTTTTGTTTCCAAGACTTCTTGGGGGGGGAAGGTTGGGGGCGGGGGTTGTCCCCTCCTTCCTTTTCTGTAGTTTTCTCAAACGTTTATACCTCAAATTTGCTTGAAAATAATTAAAATGCTCAGATTATTGTAAAACCTCCTGAATGCAGCATCTGGGGCTTTAACTGAAACAAAATTCAGAATATCAAAACACTTGGAATAAGTTTCTAAAACTAAGGAAATAGTTATGAAGTGGGAGTATATCACCAAATCTTTCTAGATTACTGGATTTTTGAAATATTTCTTTTATTTAAGTAATCAACAAATGCAATTTTGCAAGGACTAATGTTTCTGTTCAAATTAACAGTGTTGATATTACTAGAAGAAAATGATATGGTATTGTACAAAATGATGCATACCTGGAATAGATCCTGGCAAGCAAATATGCCTTCAAAGTACATACAGTAGTACATATTTCACAAATAACCTGTGTGAGGTGCAGAATGATTTGCATATTTGTCATAATTTTATTTGGTGTATTTTAGAAGTCCATAATTATGTATGTAGTGATAAAGGGGTTGCAGAGCTGCAGCAAGCCATCAGCTCCCAGCAGATGGCAGGATATCCCAGTTTATCCCATCCAGCCGCATACTGGGTGCAGCCCAGACTGCCTTCTGTGCATTTATGCTTTTGATATAGTCCCTGATTTAATGTTGTATACTTCCAATTTGAGCAGGTGCCTTTAAGGCCATGCAGTATTCCTGTTTGTTGCTTCTATTAAACTTTTATGAAGAGTGACCTTACTTGGGAATATTCTGAGTCACAGACCTTTGTGCCAGATTCAGGTGAGGTTTTTGGGAGCAGATGGTGCCCAGGTTCCTTCAGTGGAGGAAGGGTGCTCTGCGCAGGTGGGTGGTCACAGACTTGCCAGGGACACGTTGGCTGTGCCAGGTTGCAGAGGATGGTTGTGAGGTGAAAGAGATACTGGTTCTCCAGATGCCACTGAGACTTTCAAAGAGCTGAAGGTCACACCATGTGGCATGGCTGTGTCCATGCCCAGTGCTGGGCAGGCAGTGCTAGTTAGAGGAAATCCATTTCCCCTTTAATGATTTAGGCAACTGGCTGAGCTCAAGGTGAAAATTCCTCTTCATTTAGAGTGAGAGCATTTTTTTTTTAGAAAGATCGTTATGTAAAAGCTGAGTATTAGTTAGATATTTTAGCCTGCTGCTGGGATTTAAGGCAAACAACCCTTCATCTGCTCCAGAGCCAATTATGTTAATGGTCTCGTAGATCTAAAAGGCATGGTCGTGTGTCAGGCATGGGCCTCTCACACAGAATGTGTGTGTGCAGATAAAAGGGCACCTGACAGATGACATGTGCCTGCCACAGATTAAAGTCAGACGCTTCCTGTTGCATTTGTGCTGCGATCACTCAGCAAATATTAGTAACATTTTAATGAATATTAGGAACATTTTAATGAAGTAGCAGAGAACTGAATTGCAATGCTATTGACAGTAGTTGTTTCAAGTTGAAATCAAGAGAGAATAGTATAAAGGGTAGGGAATAGTATGATTTAAGCCTTCCAAAAGAGAGTATAGCTTATGAACTGCAGGGCTTTGGTGTTTATGAAAACTGTTTTCTTTTAAATAGTTAGGTGGTTATGCTCACATCTGTTCTATGTCTTATGATATTAGCCAATAGTTTTAGAAAAAAATCTTACAGGTCTCATGGTACCCCTGTATCTTTAGGGCTATCCCTGTTACCTACGTTCTGCAGAAGGCACTAACATCAGTGGATGGTGCTAACATAAGGTCAAGACTCATGTAAAACGATTTAATAGCAGGCAAATAACTCAACTTACATCTGTCTATCAATATAGACAATACATTTGAAAGTAACTGAGTGTGTTTGAGTGCTGAGTGTTGTATTTTCAGATTTTATAATATTTTTAGTTTTATTATCAGGAGTGATGAGCAGTGGTGGAGGGTGCTCTGTGTGCTCGGTGCTCACATTACCTGCAGCTGAGGGAGGAAGAAATGGGAGTCGGCCAGGCAGAGAAGCTTAAATAACCCTTGTTTTAGCCCCACCTGAATATCTAGTTGTGTTATTCAGTAGCATCTGAATTAGCCCTATTAGAAATTAAACTCATCTTGATCTAGGAAGTGAAGTTTTGGTTTCTTTTGTGGAGCCCCATAGCTGGTAGAAATCTACCTTTAAAGCAAAAATTGAATACCCCTTTCTACTTTTGTTGGCTTTTTTATCCTTTGTCTTGTTCTGTTCCTCAACACTCCTCAGTTCTGGTGGTACTGATTTTTACTTAGCCTTCTCTAAATATTAAGCCACAAAAAATTAATGAAGTAGAGAGGTAGCTGTGAGTGAGAGCAACCTTTGCAGCCCTTTTGTTTCATTTCTGTTGAGGTGAACATGTCAACAGCTGTCAGCAATAATGCTTATTTCTCCTACAGTAATGTGATGGATTGATATGTGTACCAAAATATGTTAGAAATTGAAATAAAATATGCATTTTTTTATAATTTATCAGCATTATGGTGGCTCAAAAAAAGCCAGTCTTATGAATAATACAGAGCTCTGCAGAGGGCATTATGTACTGTAGGTAATAAATGCAACATCTCTCCTAGTCTACCAGGAGAGTTGTAAAGCAGAACGCATTAGTTCTGCTATGTGATAATAAATCACTTCAGTTTGTCAGAAGGCTCTGGGTAACTTTTGCTCCTGAGATATGAAAGACTGCAGTGCCATACGGCTCTGGATGGTTTCTGAAGTGTTTAGGCTGGCTCTGAATCTCCTGGGTAATGTTTGGAGTGAGCGATACGGTTAGATAACAAGTGGCAGTATTTCTCAGGTATCGATGTTGTGATGGCTCCTGTTGTTTTATTGCCTAGAGTGCCTGATTTTGTCCTAATTGGAACTGTAGCTCTTCTCTGATGTTTTGTGTCTCTATTTGCAATGTGGTGTCCGTGTCTCTCTGAAGAGCGTGTGAGAATGCTGAGTGACAGCCTGCTCTGCTCCTTGGGCATCTTTTGGAGGGGGCAAATGTCAATTACTCATTTCTTTTCATTTTATTTACCTAAACATTATTGTAGGCACTCATAGTAAAAAGCTAAATTTCCCTATGCTTGCATGCATGTCAGGTGATCATTTCTGCAAACAGCCCAGATGATGGCAATACAGAGTAGTAGAAGCAGGCCTGGGCTGATTATGCAAGATTAGAGGAAAAACTACTTGTTTAAACTTCACTAAAATATGTGAGTTACCTCGAGTTCATTAATTTCAGTTTAATTTTCAGAGCATTGTATGTTGTGGTGTTCTTAGGAAAGGTAGTATTTCTAATCCATGCTTTCATAATTTGCACAACTCATTATTTAGATTTAAAATGATGGAGTCTTCCATTTTCTAGCCAAGAAATAACAACAGAAAATAAAGCAAAATATTACTAAAAAGTTTCATCAGCTGAACAAAATATGCTACAGTGTGTTCTATAGCATGTTACAAGGTATTATTAAAAAAAATAATCTAAAATGCCTAATATTATGTGGAATGTGATTGTAATCTCTGCTATTTTGTATGCTTCCTACTTGAAGAAACATTTATGAATTCCTGACTATTATTTTTTGCTGTATTTATAAAGCCTTAATGGACTTTATTATCCCAAGTGATCAGAAGACCAGTCCTGTATTTCTGGCTACAGCTTACAATATTTGTGAAGGGGTTGGTAAGATGTGAATTTTGAGACACCTCAAATAAAGTTCCCATTGCATAGGAACAGCCCACCAGCTGCTGCAGATACTCACATCTGCCATTAGCACTCTGACCACAACCTCCTTTCCCATTTCTTGTCATTGCCAAGAGGGATCAAGATCTTCCAATGGCAAAGGGAGATGTGCTCCATCAATGGCAGTGCTGGGTTTCCAGAGTTACCTGTTCAATTCTCCCTCACTCTTGCATGGGTCCTTTCATGGAATGTGATTCTCCATTGCATAGTTTGCTTTGAACACCTTGGTATCAAGCCCACAGAACAGTTTTTTACCCACCCTTGCTGCTCCTGGATGCCTAGGATGCTGCTGGGGAGGCAGTGGCACCTGGTACCTGAGTGGTGGTCAGGGGGTGGTACTTCAGGTGGACCTGGCTGCTTCTTTGGCCCTGTGTGTGGTGCCACACACAAACTATCACTGCTCAGCTGTCAGTGGAGACAGCAGAATGTCTGCATGGGCTGCACAGAGCATCACTTCTTTCTGCTGTCTGTAGAAAGGCAGGAGGAACAGGAGGTTCCCTGTGTTTACATGGAGACTTTGTGACTCCTTTTGCCTTGCCCATGGTACTGCAGATGTTCCCCTGATCCAGGATACAACATTGTTCTTGGAGTACTCCTCAGTGCCACTGGCCTCTGAATCCATAGGAGTACCTTGGCTCTGTACTCCATGGAGAGCAGCATCTCAGTCTTTTCTGTGGGTTGGTACAATTGAACACACCATTTTGTATTCTGGCCACTCTACTGATATTACATTGCCTCAGCTAAAGTTTTCACTGGCAAATTTTGTGGCTCTTGAATTACATCCATTCAGAATAATTGTTATGTGCTTTCAGGGTTCTGAATGGTGTAATTAGTTTCATATGTATGGTAACTGATCTGTAAACCTTCCATCTTCAAATAATGTAGTGACTTTTTTACTCTGGAATTTTTCACAGAAGGTATTGTGTACTTTAAGGAGTGACAATATCTTTAAAAATATTCTTCTGCAAATTACTCAGTGTTGTGACTAATGTCCTTTCTCTTGCTAAGAAGTTAAATACTAATGAGCAGTTCCATTACTGTATTTAACAAACAGCAGTGTGCCTTGTCTCACAGAAAAGCAAAGAATATAAGGCACCTTTCGGGACTTCATGTTGTTTTAAATCAGTGGCGTGATATAATTTACTTCACCTTTCACTCTTTTGCCCTTACTTTGCCTTTTCACCCTTGCCCTTCACACTACCTTTTAAATTCTGGTAGTGTGTTCTTATTCATATGTTTGTCTCACCTTGGCTGTAGTCACTGGCTGTTACCACAGTGCTGTACTGCAGTTTTATTTGAGGAGTTAAATGCCTAATATGAAGTTCTTATTTCTATGTGGTCAATGTAATTTTCAGAGGAGACTCTTACAGAATCAATGAAATGTTGTAGCCTCTCTTGTCTGATAATGGAAATGAAGAATTTGCAGAACAAGCTTTGTTACTTTTTGCTGTATGGAGCTTCCTGTGAAAATAAAGGGGAAGTGGATGTGCAGAAAAATTTAATGGCATTGCAAATTTTAATGATTATGTCAATAACTGTCAATCTTAATTTCCCTCTAGTTGGGGAGATATCCCTAAAGCCTCTGGACTCTCTGAACAATCCTCTGCTTCATTTTGACTTGTCCTCATTCCAAACAAACACTAATTTCCTTGTTAACTGGATTTGGGAATTGATGCAAGCAAGCTGTGTTTGGGTTGGTTAAAAGAACTGTGGGGACCATGTACCTGTCTCTTCTGTGTAGCAGCCTGGTGTGCAGGGTCCAGTGTGCAAAGGTGCTTGTTTGGCAGAGCCCCTGTGTCTGATGGCAGTACTGAGGTCACTGCACGATTGCAGCATCACTGAGCTGCTTTGAAGCATTCATTAACTTCCTCAGAAATTTTGGCCACAATATTGTGCTTACACAGTTTCTAATTTTATTTTTTAGGATAACTTTTTATACTTTTTATATCACTAACACGTTGTGAAATCTTTGATTATGGCTGTGGGCTTTTGGTGAAACAATAATTGATCTTTTAAATCAAGCTGACTTTATCATAACACATCACAAAGTGTAAGAACTGCTTCATCCCTGACTGAAAGAAGTTGCTTTAGAAATTACAGTAGAATCTGACAGACTATTTGATCTCATGGCTGAATGTGCTTTCAACAAAATGTGATGTAGAGTCTGTTCTTTGATCTCATTTGTCCTCTTCAAGCACGTTTCTGGAGTGTTTAATGTACGGAATACATTTTGTACAGAATTATGCAGTGCTGCAGAAATGAAGTCAGCAACATAAGTTTTAATGCTGAAGACTGAAGCTGCAGAGCATTATCACATGTGAACAGCTTTATCACAGACAGACCTGTTCTTACAGGTGCTTTGCAAAGCTGTTACTGAGAATAAAACACCCAGAATCTTCAAATCAGAGCTTGAGGAGTTTGGCACTTGAATGCATTTGTTTTTTCCTGGTTGTCTGTATGGCAGTTCAGCTTTTCTTTGTCAGATCATAAGTTCTCTACTTGCCATACTTAGTCTTCACAAGTGTGAGAAGGAAGGAATAAGCACAAATAAAACCAGGGTCTTTCTGTATGTCTTAGTAAGACATCAGGTGTATTTGCTGTCACTGATGAGATTTTTAATTCCAGGAACTGCATTAATGCATTAGCTTACAAAAGATCCCCTGAAAGCAGAAGAAATGACACCTTCTCAAATTTAAGAGTATAATAGTGAATCATGAAGTGAATGAAGTGCCTTGAAAGTTGAGGGAGAGGGTTCAAAGCAAGGTATCCAAATACATATAAGACTTCCATGTCCTGTTGTAAGTGGGAGAAATAATTGTAGTTTTACTCACTAAAGGTTTCTGTTCATGCTAGGTGAGTGAGGGGGGGACAAAAGTCAGGAAGGGGGCTGGAGACAAGGTGCTGGATTAGATGGTGTAAAATGAAAGAGAACAAGTTTGTGTCAAAGTGATGAAGATTGAAGACCATGAACAGGTACTTAAAGTCAGTAAGGATTAATGAGAAACAACAGGGAGCTGAGGAAGGTGCACAGCCAGAGCTTGGGCTGAGCTCCATTACACCAGGAGTTGCTGTAGTCTCCAGCTCAGTGTTGAAGGCAGGCTCACACGCACAGAGCTTTCTTCGTAGGATCCATAGCTGACATAACCCACTACCTCTTAGCAAAAAAAGTTACTGCAGGCAAAAATAAAATGAGCAAATAGCAAGAGAATTCCCCCCATGGCCAGTGATCCAGAACAGAGACAGAGTCCCTGGATCAGGAGCTTCCTGTCTTGGGAAGGTAACGGAACAGGAGTTAGAGGCCTTTGCAATAACAAGGGATCATTTTGATTTTTTCAGAGGCACTGCCTAAACTCCCTGATACTAATGAAGAAGGTTTCTGCTAGCAGCTGGGTGTACCAGCTTACCAGACCCGAATTTTGATTTTCTGCTCTTTTTCCTCTGTGTGATGCTGTAGCTGAGTTGCATTCCTCCATGATGTAACACAGTCTGACATAATTCCTTGGTGATGATGTCATGTCTGGGTTTTTGGAGGTGGTCCTGCTTCCCATCTTGTCCATCATGATGTAGCAGAACTCCTCATGGCTTTCTTTCTATTTGGGGTTCTAGGAGTCGTTTCGTTTCCACATAGTTATAACTTTTTAAATGTTTAGTATTTAAACTCAATTTCAGAGTAATTTTATGGAAATTATTTTATCTATAGAAACTATTGGAAATTATTTCAGAATAATTTTAGATTATGATTAATAGAGAACCTTAACACTACACAATCTGCCTCGCAACTTACCTTTCTCAGCTTAGATGTAAATCTGGGCCCTGACAATGACAAATGCCCATTTCTGACTCCCTGCTATTTATTTTCCTTTGGTCAAAGTTGTTTGTTTTATGACCTACTAGCCCCCTTCCTGCCTTAGAATTTTGCCCTTAAGCTTTCCATACAAATTACCTGATATGATTATTTCCATGATAAAAAGTACCAAAACTGTAAAACACACATGCAAAAATAAAGATACGTAAGACATGCCCAACAGTGCTCTTTCATAAACACTTGCTTTTCACTGGAGTAGACTGAGAGGAATAATGTATTATGTGAGCATAATAAATATTTTCTAATCTTTAAACGCTTCTAAATCTTCAGAAGGATCTTGGGAAGGATTATTATATGGCGATATATAATTGGAGTCAAACCTTTAATACAGAAAGTTGGAATTGTTCCCCAAACTTTGTGTACAGATGCAATACTTCCTTGGGGGTTGTTCCTTCAATGGCATTTGCAAGTACGTATTTAAAAGTTTATCCTCGTTCATGTGCAAGTTTACTAATACTTCAACACAGCTTCTTTCATCTGCAAGCCATTTGATAGTTTATAGTGCACAAAGGGTCTGTTCTAGGTGGCAATGATAGTAGAGAAAAATTAGATCCAAGCTGGTTCTTGAAATTCTTGTTTGTTATGATATTATGGGTTCAAACTCTGAATATGAAAAAAATACTTAATTAGTTTGCTCTGCTGTTAGTTTACTGTCTCATTGCTAACATATCCATCTTATTTGTGAAAGTGAGTGAATTAAATCACTACACAACTGGAGTACATATACTTGGATTTTTCTCTAAAGTCAGTTGCATCATCTGATTATTTCTGGCTGATAGGCAAAAGGAGGTTGACCTACAGGTGAAAACATTAAAGTCAATTTTGGCTTTGAGTTTTCTTGATTCCTGTGCAGATGGAATTTTCTGGAAAAAGGCATAATAATTATAGTATCTTTATATGTTCTTTGCTATAATTCATTCTTTACATGTTGCTTCCTGTTTCCTGTAAGGAATCAATAATTGCCCCAGTCCTCCTTCAAATACATGCATTTAAAACTTCTTTTGTTTATTTTGGTAAAGCCATTTTTAAAGTCTTCAGAATTATTTCAAGATTCATAAATGTATCATATCACAAAAAAAATTGCCCTGTAGCTTTATGATTAATTTCTGTGGCCAAATATATTCTTCCTTCTTCCTCCTAGTTCAAGTTCCTCTGTATTCTCTTGCTCCGAGTTCTCCAAACCGTTTCACAAAGGCAGCACTGCCTTTGTGAAAACACAATGACCCAACAGTCACAGCTAGAACTGTGTGTAAGTAGGGGATAACAGGAGTTGATTAACACTTTTCTTAATGTGAGACCCTTAAAAATGGAGTAGCATTGTTTAAGTATATTTTGTAGTTTGATAGTAGAATTTTCTTAGGCTAAAAAGGCCAGAGTATTATGACCTAAATTTCTGTGTAAGTATGTTTAAAAACTTTGTTCCTAAGGGATTAATTCTTTGTAGTTTACACAGTGTAGGGATTTTAAAATGAATGGCTGAAAGAACTGTTACAAAACCAACAATTTTTCGTTTAAGATGCGTGACAGATAGAGACTAGACTCATTTTAATTTCCTGTATCCATCAAAACATACCATTTGACTATTGTTTATATTAGAGAAATGGACTGTTCTATATAGTGTCTTTTCATTTAAGATGTTTTTATATTTTCATGTGAAGAAAAAAAAAGACTATACCATGTTGCTAACTATTGATGTAAGAACATTGATTCTACATCATTTGGTCCTATCTGGTCTTGGTTCCAGTGTGGACATAGGCTTCTGAAAGGGTTCAACTGGCTCTTATGTTTAAACTTCCCTGTTTTCCTACTATCCAATCCATTCTTCTATTAGGAGCTTATTTGAGCTCTTGTGACATTTCAGTATTGCCAGGCCTGCTGGTCTTGAAGTTGTGCCCATAATCGCAGGAATATGAAGTGAGTGACTTAATTCTATAACAAAAAAAATCTCTTCTAACAGTGCTCAGCATGGACAGTGAGCTGTCAATTGGTGAATCTATTACCAATGCTCATGTGAAAAATATGGACATTTCTGCTTAGCCTGTTCCATCACAACCAGTTCATTTTAAATGGTTTGATTCTGCAAGGTAGCCAGAGCCTTAAGTGTCCACCTTCTCTGTGCAGAGATGGGGACACATTCCTTGTCTTGAAAGATCTTGGGAGGAGAAGCTTCGCACGCAGAAGTTTCAGCTCCAAAGGGCTAAACCAAATAACCACTGAGGTGATTTCTGGGAATGTAAAGAATAAAAAGCATGCATAGTTTAGAAGGTCATGCTCTCTGGCATTTTTATTTTTTTATTTTTAAACTATAGCTATTAGCAGTATTTATCTGGTTGTTGTTCTGTTGGATTTGCAACTCAGCCATGCATAAGGTCAGCAGTTTTTATTGTTAAAGACCATTTAGGAGCTCTTACTTATTGATATCTTGTTTTCTGTCTCCACATAGGAATACACAATGTAGGAGATAGTATTGGTTTCTGATGATGTTCTGAGTGGGGAAGCTGTGCAGAACAATGGGCTGATATTATATTAGTGAATGTAATGACTGGATGTATATGTTCCTTTAATCACTGAGTTATTTGTTGTGACCCACCACTAACCTCTTTAAGAACAATTTCCTTTTTGTATACATACATTTGGATGGAATAATACCTTTCCTAGGTAACTATGCCTCATGTAGATAGTATCTTTGCCAGGCAGATGGATGAATTATAGTGAAGCTTTGGAATTAAAATTATTCTCTAACAGGAATAGGAGCTCTAGAAAAATATTTAATTAAAATAAAAATCTGTTACACACCCTTTCTGATACGCAGTGTTTCTTGGCCTTGGGGAAACACCAAGAGACTTCTAGTTTTCACAGTGATCATTATGATTTCTTTGAAAATTACCTCTTAGGAAGATTTGTTTAGCCAGGTCCCATATTAAGAATATGAGGAGGTAGGAGGGGAAGTCATTAAAAAAAAGTCCAGAACATATTAGGAGTCCCCATGAGCTCATACCTAATATCAGAAGGTATTTCCAGTAGTCAAAAACTACTGACCAAATAATGACCCTGTTTCCCCTTAGATCCAAAAGGCAATCATATTCACAGTGAGAGATAAAACACAGGATGCTGAACAGGGATTTACAGTGGTTTAACTGAACCTGTTTATTTAAACAGGTAAAAACTTGTGTGTGGGGAAAACCTTCCTGAACTGGAACATTTTACTTCGTATTTGGAGTAGTTTGCCTTTCCATCTGCTCATGTTTAATTTGAAAACTGGTCCCTGGGTGCATTGAGAAATCATTACATGATTATGTGTCTTCAGCTTATACTTGCAGTTTCACTGATGCTGATGTTAAGCAGATAAAATTAACACTTTTATTTTTTCCTCTGAATGTGGTGCTGCTTGGCTAGAATGGATGTTTTCAGGCTTGTGTACTATGCAAATTTCTTTGCACTAAACAGTTCACAACTGAAAGAGAGTTGCTCCTGTTTTCATGAAAAGTAGGATTTCTTTGCAACTTAGTGACTGCTTGTGATGGTTTGACCGTGGCTGGATGCCAGGTACCCACCTAAAGCAACTCTATCACTCCCTTCTGCAGCTGGGCAGGTGTCATGGGTTTGTTTATTTACCAAATTTCAATTCCTGGTCAAGGAATCAAGAATGTCATGGTTTGACACCAGCCAAGGGCCAGTGCACTCATGAAAATATATTTTTCTCAATTTCTGCGGTAAGATAGGACCAAAAAAGGAGCACAATCACCCAAACTTAAAGCATAGAGAAGAAATTTTGTTAACTAACGCTAAAAAGAAAGGAAAAAAACCAGAAACCAGAAGAAAACTTTCAAAACATCCATCCTCCCCCCACTTACGGTTCACTCTCCCACCAAA
>VXBU01013691.1:302415-325179 GCA_013400315.1 Bombycilla garrulus | reverse complement strand
CACCTGCCAGGACAGCTCTCTCAGGAGGGCTCCCGGCATGGCCTGGCCCGGCCTTTCCCCTCCCGTGGGCCTCCATGGCCTTGGGGGGGAAGCTGGGCTGAGGCCACAACCCACATCTGTACCTGTTCAAGGCCGGAAACAAAAGAGAGCGATTCCCAGGCAGTCCTGTGAAAACGTATATCCTACTGAGACGAATTTCACTTTTGATTGGCTCATTTCCCTGTCTGTCTTTAAATTTGGCCCACAATTGGTGTTGCACTGGGCTCATGGGAAATCCACAGGCACACCTCACTTCCAGGGGTGGCTATTTTCCTGCCCACCAAAATGTCAATCAATCTCAAACCAGCACAGCAGGGAAGAGAAAATACAATGAAAGGCTGATGAGTTAAGGACAAGGACACATCACTCCCTGATTACTGTCAAAGAAACAGACTTGGAAAAGTTAACTGAATTTATTACCAATCAAAATCAGAGCAGGATAATGAGAAGTAAAATAAATTTTAAAAGTATCTTCCTATCATCTCTTCCTCCTTCCCAGGCTCTACCTCCTCCCACCCAATGGGCCAGAGAGACAGGGAGTGGGGGTTATAGTCAGTTATGACATGTTTTTTTCTGCTGCTGCTTCCACCTCATGGAAAGGAAACCTTGCCCTACTCCAGCATGGGGTCTCTCCCAGAGGAGACAGTCCTCCATGGACCTGTCCAGTGTGAGCCCCTCCCAAGGGCTACGGGTCATCATGAACTGTACCAATGTGGGTCCTTTCACAGGGTTGGTCCTTCAGGAACAGCCCTCTCCAGCATGGGTCCCCCAGTCCTAAACTTGCTCCAGCATGGGCTTCTCTCTCCATGGAGCCACAGGTACTGCCAGGAGCCCGCTCCAGTGTAGGATTCCCACAGGTCAGCCTCCTTCAGGCATCCTCCTTCAGGCTTGCTCTGGTGTGGTCTCCTCCCCTGACGGCAGGTGGATCTCCTGTGGATGTCTATGGGCACAATCTGCACCGTGGGCTGCAGGGGAATCTCAGCTCTGGTACCTCCTCCTTGTCCTTTTCCACTGACCTTGGTCTCTGAAGAGCTGCTCCTCTTACTTACTCTCACTCCTCTCTTCTCTGGTCAAAATTACTTCCATGCGGTAACTTTTTTCCTTCTTAAATCTGTTATCCCAGAGGTACTATTGCCATTGCTGATTGGCTCGGCCTTGGCCAGTGGAAGGTCTGTCTTGGAGCCTCCTGGCATTGGCTCTGATGGACACAGAGGAACCTTACAGAAACTTCTCTCAGAAGAATCAATCTCTGTAAGCCCCTGCTCCAAAATCTGACCATACAAACCCAATACATGCTATGAGGTGTTTAAGTGAAAGACAGTGCAGTTTCATTTTTTCTCTTCTTTAGTTCTTTCCTCACTTCTTTCAATTTATATGTGTGCTTACAGCAGTTCCTTATTAATATTAAAACTGTCGCAGTAGTAAAACTACTGCGGTGTATAAATTACTGTATATTAGTGTAGTTTAAATCAAAATGTGAGCAACCTCCAAATTTTGTCCTTGCTTAGCTGAACTGTTTTAAAACTTCACAGTCAGTTAAGTCATACCTTTTGGTTAAATTGGCATTACATGACATATATAAGAATATTAATATCTTCTTACAATTTCATCATAAAACATTAAAGCAATCAGGATGATAAGTGTGAAGAGAATGCAGAAGAAAAGTGCAATTATCTTCTCCTGTGAATTTTTTCACAAAGTAAATCTAACCTTGTGGATTGACCCACATCTTTATTCTGCAAATTCTCTCTGGTAACCTAGAGCAAAGGTGGCCAGTGATACTGAGTATGTGAAGCAAATTGTCTTGGGATCACATCAGACTTTTGAAGATTATCAGCTTGTTTGACATTGTTTTGTGTGTCACTTCACTTGCAGATGCAGTGTGCTCACTGAATTTAATCTCGAATTCAGAGTTCTTCCTGTCCATGGAATTGCTTGTCACCCTTTCTCTGGAATGTGGCTGTGGATTACTCTAAATTCAGATTTGTGGCTTAATGGAAAATGTGCACTTTTTAAAGGTGTCCTGGAGTGACTTTGTGATGCTTGTATCCCCAGTCACTTGTCTGTGCTGGGTGTTGAGTTCTACATCTTTAAGACTGACTCTGAGAGCAAAGGGGGAAAGAAGAAGCATGGAATTTGTTATCAGGAACTGCACTCGCTTGCCCACATCCTTCTGCTGGACTGTGCTGTCTGCAGTGGATGGCCAGAGAGAGCTCTCCTTTGCTTTTTAGTTACTTTTAGCTGGACTGTGGTTTTATTCTTTTGTTCCCTGGACTGTGGTTTTGTTCTTTTCTTGGAACTGTTTTGAACCTGCTCCGGACTGAAAACCCAGAAGAGTACCAGGAGTTCCCACCTGTGGCCCACCAGGGCCTGGCCAAGCCTGCAGCATTTTCCAGCACTGGGGGGTCTGAACAGCCCACAAGAGGGACTTTTTCTGAATTTGTCATCTCCTCGGAGCAGCGAGAGGTTTTGCTGTTTAGTATTGTTCATTTTGTGCTGGGGAGTGCTTTGACTGTTGAATAAACAGTTTTTTCCACTTCTCTCTGAGGAAATCTTTTCTCAGACCAGCTGGTGGACAGGCCTCTTGAGTTTGCTTTTCTAGAGGAACCCCTTTGGAGGTTGTCTCCCACATTTGCCCAAACCAGGACAAAAGGTTTACTTTTTAAGGGTTTGACTGTATATCTGTCTGTAGTGCTTATCATGTGGGATTTTCAAATACTATAAAGCCATGGTGCATTGCAGAGAATGATCAAAATTACCTGTATAATTATTCCTTCATATCTTACAGTTAATGAATTAACAGCATAACACCTGTCAGTACACTTGCAGGAAACCCTTCATTTATTAATCACAGTTTGTTTTCTATATAATTAATGTTGTTTGCCACTCTTTTACTATATTCTCTACTAAGACAGCAGACAGCTGAGTGTTGCCTTGTCTCGACTTCTGCTCACTCCATACTATCACATCAAATGAAAGCTTTCCAGCTTTATATTAATTAAAGCAGCTGAAGCTTGAATTGAGTTCAGCTCTTGCTAATACCCTGCTAAGTACCTAAGTCAATCAAGAGATTGCTTGGTAAGTCTAATTATACTCTTAGGAATATATGGGACTGAAAGGTCATCTCTTGTTTACTATAGCTATAGACAAAGTGACATCATGCATCTTTAACAGATCTGGTTTATCTTTTGGAGCTATTATCAAGTATAGTATGATGTTGGATCAGACCAAGTCATATGCAAGGTTTCACAAAAAAATTAAGGAAAGTGAAGATGGCATTACATGGCAAATGCAAATATGTAAGGGTATACGTGAGTATGGCAGAGGATTCAGCTGGATTTTAAGTACATGAATTTACATGCTCATTTTTAGGTTGCATTTTACTCTTTATGAAGATAATTTTATTTGATAGGGACCATGGAATGCAATTTTGAAATACTATGAGATGTATTTAAAATGTAAATCCAATATTTTCCTATCTGCTTATATCACTGAAGGAAGTGATGGGACTCACATATGCAGCAGAACTGCATAGGGTCACTTGAGTAGTTGTGTTTAAAATGTTAACCTGATTGGTTTTCCAGCAACCACCCCATGCAATTGTATGAAAAAATCACTTAAAACATTGAAATAGAATGAGCTGCACTTTAAAAACACTTTTTTTTTTTTTCACTTTGGTAAGAAAGGAAGTCAGAATTTTTTTGCTATGAGCTCTGTTTCAGAATACAAGAGTGTATGCTTTGATGGGCAAAGCTTGCGGGCGCAGAGATGTGCTCATAAAAAACATGTTGAAGGCAGGACCTAGTTGAGCTGCATGTATGAACAGCATTACTCTCTGTGCTATAATCTCTCCAGCAAAAGTCAGTATGACTTCAAATCTGAAAACAGTGCCCTGTAATAATATTGATATGACTGAAAACAAAAGCAGGGTAAGGAAGGGACAAAAGCATGTTAGTTGGATGAAAACTTTCTCAATTTTACACATGGATTTCAAGCATTTTTCATGGGGAAAAAGAAAAGAAACCTCAAATGTGTGTCATAAAATCTCCAGAGAATTACTCCTTAAAATCACCTTCTAAATTATGTTGCATCATATTTCACTGAAGGTAACAATCAGCTAGAGGTTTATTGATTTATTGTCCAATTTCAACTAAGTCAGAAAATAGTGGGATATTGTGGCAGGTATCATAAATGTATGAAGTCCTTTCCCTCAGTCCCTTGTTTTTCAGTATGTATCAATATTCCATTGTAAAACTACTCTGAAAAAAGGGTAGCCTCTCCCCCCTTCCCTGTAAAAGAAGAATATTCCTCTGGCAGGTGAGCAGCTCTTCACATGTGGCTAGCACAAGGTCAGTCTTCCAAGCTGTTTGTTCAGAGTATAGTTTTATCCATCACAGAACAGATAAACACCCTAATGTTCTATTGTCAACATATTTATTATCTGAGTGCAAGAAGTTAACATAGATATTGTCATCTGAAAAAAACCCCACAGTGCAACACATGAATGTTGTGCCATAAACTTCCACATAAATTTTACGGGAGAGTTCCTTCTAGAAGCTTCAATCTGTTACCCATAAAATGAAAGCCTTTTTTTAAGTGTATAGTGAGTAGTGAAATGCTGCAAGCCTCATTCAATTTCCTTGCAGGCTTTGTACTTATTCTCTGTTGAAGGATTTTTGTGTATTTTCTTTGATTTTGCAGTCAAGTCTATTCATCACCTCTTAATACAAACCCACAACTCCCTATCTTAGAGCCAGTTTTAACAAGTTACCACTGTGGCTTCTGGTATTCTCTTGTGCTTAAACAGTATCCCTCTGCAGCTAAAAATGAATACTGAATTAGCAGTAATTTGAAGATGCTTATATAAACAGAGCTTCTATTATCTTGATTGGTTTTTACTGGCTTGTGGAGGGAAAGTTAGATAAATAAATAAGGATTATGATGATGATGCATACCCAATATAAATGAAAGCCTAGTCAAAGGACAGAAGCCTCAAGATTTATTCTCATTCAAGTCTCTGTTCTATAGATGTTCATGACGATCCTTGACAGATACTAAGGAGTCTGGAAAACTTCATGTATTGATATTTTCCCAATCTCAATTGTCTAAAAAAGCACTGGAAAGAGTTGTTATTATAGCTGTAGGTTTGTGTTTTGGTTTCTTGTTTTGTTTTTTTTTCCCAGTCCATTCTCACAGAACAAATTAGGATGATTGTAACTCACTCTATTCTCAGTGAATGCAGGAAAAAACTAATGGTCACCTGGCTGTAACAATTTCCCATACTGGAAGGCTATTATTGTCTCTCTTGTTCTTCTGGTAAAATGCAATCACCCTAGACTTTTTATTATGTCGGTGCTAGTCAGTTCTTCCCAAAATATTTACGTGCATATGCATTGTCCAGTCCTGATTTTTTAAAGTTGTTCTTAAAATTGCAAAAATTTTGTAAACACTATGACATTGGCAGGGTTTATACACATACAAACTATTTTCATCTATGCCATTCATGAAAATGGCAGATTTCCCAGGATATGAGAGAAGTCATTGCAGACCTTCTTTGTACCTTTTCTCAGCTTGATGGAGAAGAGATGATAAATCCTTTAAATTGAGTGCAATTCAATCTTGACCATATTTCTCTCTTCTGCTTTTGGGAATGTGATGTGTGACAGCATCAACAGCTTTAGTGGTCAGGCTATACCACATCTGCTCCCTGTTCCTTATCCACTACAGCAGTTCGTCTCTCAGAGAAGAAAATGAGATTGGCCTGACTGATTTCTTCTTGGAAAACCCAAATTGTCTGTTCCCTATCACCTTATTATCCTTAAGGTCTTTAAAAATTGATTGTTTAATAGTTTGTTTTACTATCTTTCCAGTTATTGAAGGTAGAGCACTGCTTTTGACTCCTTTCTGACTGCTTCTTCCATTTTTAAGGACAGGTACTGTGCTTGATCTCTTGTCTCCAAATTCTTCATTCTCTCTAAATTCTCAATGAACTTCAATTGGTTCTTTGTATGCTGTACCATGAGCACCACTAGGCCTGGCCAGCCTGAGAACATCTGACCTACTAACACTTTTTTAACTTTTTGTTTTCCTCTGGTAATACGAAGTCTGTATGTTGCTTTTCATTTTGTCTTTTGTGCCAGTAATCTGCTACTTTGAAGGTGGGGTTTGGGGGTGTATTTTAAAAAAATTGTACTCCAGCCCATTGAAGATGTTTGACTCAGATGCACTGTGAATTACTACTGTGATAAAACTAAAATTGACTATAAATCAAGCTTTCAAACAAGTTTAGGCTCTATTGAGGCATGGTTCCTTTGGCATGGCTTCACAAGCCAAATTGAGGTACTGTAGTTTTGAAATGTGTTTAAACCAGGCTCTGTGTAAAGTGTTTAAGGCAACAGCCATTTCTGCCAGAGTGCTGTAGTTGAGGTAAAAACAAAGTGATCTCCAGAGATGCTTGTATGTTCCCAGAGACTATCTGTGAAGTCTAGATCAGTATGTTTAGGTACCTAAGTGATAAAGGTTACACTGGAGGAGGTGTTCAGCACAGGTGTCTAATTGCATACTGGTACTGAGATACAGGTGGTACATCTGTGATGTTTGTTCATTTCTTTATATGTCAAAGAACTTTAAAACTAGGTAAGATTTCTGTGAGCCCCACTATGATTGTATTAATGAAGCCAGTGTGGCCTGAGCCCTGTGACTTTTATTTTTTGATTACTACTTATAACTTCACTACTTCACTACATATATTGTTACAGGGTAACTTTGTTACAACTTTGGTGGCCTATGTCACTTAGCACTTTCTCAGACCATCTTGTTTATGAAGTAGGGTTTGGTCTCAGGAGGCATGGTGAATGAAGCCACTGTTTGAGTGTTGGAGTGCACTTTTTGTATCTGAGCTGAGCCATCCATGCTCTATACAAGAGGCAGAGANGGTTTTGAGGGCATGTGCACGTGTGGGGTTTTTTGTTGTGTTGGTTGGTTTGGTTTTGTTTGTTTGAGGTGGGTTTCACAGATATAGACAGTGAAGTTGGGTCCTAGATCTGACTGCTGTTCATGCACTTTTGTAAATGCTGCCCTTTTGTCACATTTTACAACTAAATAAGTACCTTTTTGACATAAATTATATCCTCACGATGTAGACTGTCTTGTCTGCTTTGTGAAATATCTCTTTAAAAAACTTAGTCTGTATAACATGCTTAATAGCATAGAACATGGTCACTTACTAATCATTAGTTATGTTGATATTGTTACTATGAAATAATATAAAGTAGGAAAATACGTTAAAGATGTTTATTACTTTGCTCTTCTCCACAGAAAAACAGTTTAAATTGTTATGTTAAATGAGAAAATAGAATGGAAAAAAAAGTGGCATCAGCAACATTTAATGTAGCACAGAGGACCAGTGGTCAGTGAAACCTTGTATTAACTTGCTCTTTTTAGGGGTATCTGTTTGATCTTTACCAGACCTTCCTGCCTTGCAGAGAAGCATTGGGCTGGAAGGGAATGTTGCTCCATTTGAAACAGCTATCTACAGAGTGTAAGTACATTATAACTGCATTGATAGTTCCATTATCACAGCGTGAGTCTATCAGACTCGGTGAGGTTGCTAAGTAATCAGTCAATTGCAGGTCTTTCTTAAGTAGGGCTCTGGAAAATAAAAGGAATGCTGTATGGAAAAGTATTGCTCCTGGTATTTATTTCCAGTGGTGGAACTTATTTTAGTAAAATACTGGCATATTTTATTCAAAGATGGAACTGTACGGCAAATCCATACTTGCAATACTGATCCTTTAATGTGAGGCTCTGCCATACTGAATAGCACTAATGCACAAGGTTGCTTCAAGATGCAAAGGAAAAATGGATAAGAGGAAAATAGAGATGCAAATCTGATGGGCATGATAGAATGATATCTATCACATTTGAAACAGGTCATCTGTAGCAATAAACTGCTAGTTTCAAAAGTGATACCCTTACAGATATAATGATGGTTCAGAAAATAACCGCCATATCAAACAGGAGTCGGATTGTCCATTACTGCAGCAGCAGGATCACCTTTACAATTGCCTGTTGCAAGGTGTCATTAAAAAGATTATTTGAATCGTTGGGCAATCTCAGCACTGATGCCAACATGTGAAAAATACAATCTAGAGCAATTTTATTTCCCCTGAATTATTTCTGGTCTTAATATCACCAGACATTTGCTGTTTGGAAACTTGGATTTCAAACCTGTCTGCTAAATCTTAATGTCATAAGTTTTTAATAGAAATTTTGAAGTATTCTTTTGTGAAGAACTTGATCGTTGGATCTTAAGGCAACAGAAAAACATGGGAAATCTGTTAGTCCTACTTTTGCTAACCTTAATTTAATCTAAAAAAGTACAATGTAGACTGAAAAATATAGCCAAGTATGAGGAAGAATAATCAGGAGTTAAAAGAATTGAGAAAGAAAAATCTTAGAGGGATACTATTTAGAATATTTGCTATTCCAGCTAATAGAACATCTTAAAATAATGTTAGCTTTTTATTTGGTTACATACACTCATCTGTGAAAGCCCAGGTCTTGCTAGCAGAGATTACTAGAAAAGAAGGGGATCCAAGAAGTGACAGTTTCTTTGGCCTTGGTCTGCTAAGATTCTTGGAGCCTACTCACTTAATGGTCTGTTCAAACTACAGTAATATATATTTATATTGCATATTTGCAGTAGGTATTCACCAAGTGAGATTCATCATCATAGCTTCTCCCACAATGAGGAGATGGAGAGATCTCCTCCAGAAGATGTGTTAGACGAGCTAAATTTATCCTTCTCATTAACCTTTTTAGGGGTACTCAGGAGACACATCCTCTAAGAGCAGAATTGCTGAGGCAGGTTCCTTCTCCATTACAGCAGTAAGTGCTTGGTGTTGTTTGAGTCTGAACAGGAAGCTGTATGCCATTTTAGAAATTATGGTTATCCCTAGAGTGGGTTATGGGAACAACTGGTTTGGGGATTGACCTGGTTTTCCTATTTTCTGTAGCATTTGAGTGTGGACATCTGCAGCAGAAGTGTAACTCAGTTTTTTGATTCAGAACCGCAGTTTTGCCATAACTGGTAGTGCAGACTCAGTCTTGAACAGCCTTGCTACATCTTGATCAAGACAGAGACATGTATGAACAGCTCTGCCTTTTCTTCTCTAATTACACCTTTGTGTAACCCTCCTTAAAAGTTCCAGGAGATACAGCTGCAGCACACTGGGAAGTTGAGGGTGTGGTGCTGGTACCAGATATGTGTTTTCTTTCAAGAAGTGCCTCAAAAATCCAAGGTACTTCTGAATCCTGAGGTGCTTCCCACTGTCTAGGCACAGTCTTGTGAAGAACGTGAGTGTGGGTAGGAAAAGTGCTTTTTCCAGTAGACAGCATCTGTGTTTCTGCATTTCTTAACTCTGTGGATCTTACGGCATATGCTGGAACTTGTGAAGAGATTTAATAAAAATGGGGTAGTGTGATTCTTCCAGCTATCCCAGAAAGGATAATTAGGAGGCTCATATTCTTAGACAAACACCAAATTAATCACAGTACTAAACTAGAATTAAAGCCCATGTAAAATTTGCTACATTTTTTGCATCATTAAAAAAAAAGGCAAAAAGAGATCAGTGTGCAGAACTGTTAGTGGTAGCTTCTGTTTACACTTGTGGTCTAAGTTAATAGTGTATATCTATTTTTAATACAGCTCTACAATAGTGTTTACTGCTTTAAAAAGAAAGGAGAAATGTGAAATTAAAAACCATTGAAGGAATTCATAAAGATAAATGCTGCAATATGGTAGAATTTTCAAGGGAGTGAGTATAAGAATCAACCTTTAAATCCATTTAAGGGCTGAAGAGAAAGATACATGTCAGACAATGTTGTTATTACTTCATAAAATTTGGCAGAAACCCTGATGCCTTGTTTCTTGTATAAAAAACACTTTACCGCCCTGCAGTTCAGATTATTTGGCTGCTGTAAAATAAGGAGTTCAAATCATTTGCCTTTTCTTTATTTTATTTGCATTTTTCCTTAGAATCAAGCTGTGCCTGTGTGAAAAGAGGAGTTGAAGGGGAGGGTGCCTCTTTTAAATTCATTAATAAATAATGATGCGTTGCTATTTTATGAATAATCTTTCGCAGCAAATTTTTGGTACAGTAGAGGGGAATTGCATACTCAAGTGTTTTAGTCTTAGACAACAGGTTTAGTTGCTTCCACTTAAAAGGACTTAAGGATTTGTTGTTCTAAGATTTTTTCTTTTTTTTTTTTGTAGCAGATACTGTAAGTTCTAATAGTTTACACCCATATATTAAAAAAGTGAACAAAATGTACTTGAACTTTCTGTTCATGTTTTGATATCAAATAAGCATCAAACCCTGAAGAGGTATTTTCCTTGATATTGCTTATGGTAAAAATGGCCTCAGAATGTCAGTCCCTGACCTTGTGGACTCAAATATTTTGAATATAAATATGTGCATTATTTCCTTCTACAGTGTCATTTTGAGCTCTATCTGTCCTTGTTCTCACACATCTATTTTATCACAATGAGAGATTCCTGTGCTAGACAAATTATTTTTTCTACTTTCATGGCCATAAGAGTGAAATAAGCAAACTGACATTTGCATTTCTCATTTCTGGCATTGTGAAGTTTTGACCCACCCTGCAGGCATTTGCCCTTTGGGTTGGGTGAAAGACATTTCAAGACTCACTTGGTAAAAGCAGACTTGTAAAACTCTTGCAATCAAATATGGAGGCTTCAATGCCCAGAGGCTTCCTGTCCAGAGACAGGAAATTTCCCAATTTATTGTTGATTTTTCTAATTGTATTGAAAATGCAACTAGCCACAATAACACAGAAGACATTAAAATATGGTGTTTATTGTAAAGTGGAACCCTAAAAAATGCAAATTCACCTTCATCTATCAAAAAGTCTCAAAAAGTCTCGAAAAGTCTTGTGGCTGCATTGCTAGTACTGGATAACTGTTTTGAGGAATTTTGCATGGATTGAAATCCAGGCAAATGCAAAGAGTAGTAAATGAGTTGGAGAAGGTAAGCCTGGAGATTTTATCTCTGGAACCTGTTTTGTAGGAAATTGTGAAAATAGACTTTAATGAAAGTTCATACTTCATTTGTTATTTAAGTCACTACCCAAAATATTGAAGTTGCTACTAATTATGACAATATACAATTGTAGAGGATATATTTAAACTATGTGCTGTGTTCTTTACTCCACTTTTTAACACTAGGATAAGACCAGATGTAGTAGTGACTTACCAGTGATCTTCTGTACTCCTGGAAGACCTCTTTAACCCATCTAGTTCTGTCTCCTAGCAGAGGTGGGGAGTCCTTGACAGTCCTTATTGCATTTGTAGGTGAATGTGTAACTGTAAACCTGCCTAAGCAATGACAGTGTTACTTCAAATCCATTCAGAAATTAGTTTTTGCTAATAATATTCAAAAATTACTATCATGAGTATATATAGACTTAGAAACACATTTGCCAAAAATTTTCAACTATACATGATTTAGAGTAGATCACCTACTCCCTGAGCCATTTTTTCCTGTAAATAGTTGTAAAATATAAGAAACTCTGTTGGTCATGTCATCTTACATATATTTAGGAAACAAAATACATGAACATAAAATCTACTGTGTTTAGACTGCATGTATGTAAATCATCATGGTTAGAGATTTTTCATTTTAAAGACTTAGTAATTTAACCTACAGGAAGCAGAAGTGGAGTCTTAAATTATGGGAATTCAAGTTCTTAAAAAGGTTTCTTTACTGCCTCTGGAGCAAAAGAGCAACCTGGTTCTATTTTAGATGTATCCATAATAAGGATAGAAACATTACTCTGTATGTAACCTTCTAGCAGATTGTTAGTATGAGTGTGTTTAGTAAAAGACGTGTAAAATCATGTAAAAAGAGATGAAAGGTATGGTCAGAAATCTTAGCTGAAAGGCATTTTTAACACTGCATGGGTTCATTTCCTTTACTGTTGCTATCTTGCCAGGTACTTAGCATTTATAGACATCATACCCTTGTAATTGAACTTGCATGAATCATTTATTTACTACACTGCACTTACGGGTAATATATGTCACGGGGATTCATTTTTTATTATAGCTGATGGAGCCATTATGATGTCATAATACATACAGGAATGGAGGTATAGCCTGGACAGAACTTCTGTCTCTTACATCTGTGAAACTCTTTACATTTCTATTTCCGAAGCAGAAGTGGAAGATTTGGTGGTATAGGATTCTTCTAACCCTTCAAAACAGCTTTTTGTTCAGGATGAAGAAATAAGTTATCCTAGATATGGCAGTGATAGTATCTGCATTTAATTTAGTATGAAAAATAAAAAAAAAAAGGAGAAAATGTGCAAATTTGCCAAGGAAGATTTCTCTTTTCCTTCAGGAGTTTAAGTAAAAGCAAGTTATCTTTTGAGGTTCAATTCTAAGACCTAACTGTAAGGAAAAATACATAAACATATGCATTATGTTTGTTAGAGTAACTGAACTGAATTGCCTGATTTCAAGTCTAATATTTTTTTTTTTCATTGAAGAGATCACAAAATATTTCAATTCTATACCTGTTTCCAAGCTGGCTGCTCTGCCAGATCTGGAACAAAGTAAACCAGTACACAATGCCTGTTGAAGCCACCCCCAGTGAGAGATTCTGAATTCTTGGGGTCTTCACTCTTGGGTCAGAAAGTCCAGTACCTGAGTTAAGAGGATGAACAAGTTTCTTTGTGTGGAGGGAAAAACAGAAAGTCTTTTTCTATAGGCAAAAAGCAGCTTGGTGATCAAGTTTACTGAAATGGAAAATATTCAACAGATCACCTCTGTACTTTCACCTCCTATGGTACTATCCAGCAAAAACTATGATGCATAATTAGAAAACAGTGGACAGCTGAGAAAATAAAGAGCATTTCCAGCCTGTACCTTTAGCTAAAGTAGTTCAAATAGAATTTTGTGGTTGTAGTGGGTATGACTTTGTATTTTAAAACAGAATGCTAGAGTGGGAGCAACTTGTTTTTATAAGGAAGCATAGAACAGATTTTTAGAGATAAACCCAGGCTTTTGTATACACAGTGTGTTCTGATGCTCCTTATGGTCCAAGAAGAATGGACACATTCAGGGGGAATAAAGGATTTGGTGCCTAAGAGTAATATCTTTATGTTAGCCAAATCTCTGAAGAAGCATTTCCATAAGAACAGCACACCCACATCTCTTAAGAATGCTTCTGAGAAGCTTATTTTTGAGTTGTGGCTATGCTGTCCAGAGTAGCCCAGTGCTATCTGAGTTGTTTAGTCAGATGCATCCTTTCAGCAATCAGACTAAACTGCCTGAATAAAACCTGAGTTTTTTTGTCTTCTAGAGGACTATTTCACAGGTTAGGATTTGCTGACGCAAATTTAAAAACATTTTTTCTAGATTAGCATAAAAGAAAATCTAAATAGAAGCTCTTATAAATAATACAATTTGAACAATCCTAGCTTAGAGCTCCATCTCTTTTTAGAGGAAAGCTTGCTGCTCTGTTTAGCTATTTAGTAGTCTGTATTTCAGTAAAATTTAAAGCTTACTAGGAACAAGCCTTCAATTTAGAACAGAAAGAGAAAGACTATATCTGCATTCCCAAGAATCTGTGATGTTCATACCACTGTACAGGTGTTTGTGCTGTGCATTGTTTGTTACAGAAATATAATATTTAGTTCTCTGGGCATATAGCGGTAACATCTTGATGTTTGTTTCAAGTCTGTAGTTGTCTAATATCTTTTTTTTTAATATAACTTATCATATTTTCTACTGAATAGTAGCAAAAGAATTAAAAAGTATATATATGTGTTTAACAGAGTGTTTTGGAGCAAGTCTAATAGAGAATCTGAACACTGTTTATGATGATTGTGTTATATTCCAAAAATGCATCTTCTCAGTAACAACAGTTGATTTTGAAGCAGCAACTGAGTTAGACAGCCCTTTGGGAAGTTTTGATGAAAATAACAGTTTGATAAAATTCTGTGTATCTGGAGAGAGTCTGATAAGAAAGAAGTAGCTGACTTCTTAGATTTGTTAGACATTCTTAGGCCCTTCACTTATTTATTACACATATTACCAGAGATTAACCCCAATAAATATGTTGAAATAAAAGAAATATTTTAGTACTATTTTAAAACTGAAAAATCTAAAAAATCCTTCAGCTCTGCTTTTCTTTTTTATGTAATATGTTAGTTAACCTACTAGGTATGCTAATAATTCATGAGAAGGGGATTAACACGTCATCTGAGAAGATGAGGTCAAGTAAGTAATTACTTAATTTCACTAACAATCAGATCTGGTCCATAAAATACTTTATAACCATTATTTATTTCCAAGTTCAGGTTTGATGATATTTCACTTTTATTTATAGCAACTAACTATGCTGAAAGTTCGCTGACAGTGTGCCTAAAGAAAAAAGAAAAGCTGTTTTTTCTCCACAGGAAGGGTAAACCTCTTCTAAAATTTAAACCAGATCAATCAGGCAGTTCATCAATAAATACATGCCATCTTCTGCAGTGCTGCATGTGACCCGCAACTTCAGAAAGCATGAGCTCACTCTGAGATAGACAAAACATGTTTGAGTTATGTTCTCTTTTTGAAAGCAAAGATTGCTTCTAATTTATTGAGGCGAGACATAATTCTCAGACTCAATACAGGGACCGAAAGAATTAGATTCCATTTTTAGACCCTCAAATAAGGCTTAATGCTAGAAACCGTGAAAGTAAGAGGGGTTTTGTAAACAAAATCAGATATACTCAAAAGCTCATGGAAAAATGTGTAAGCAGATGGTCTCAAACTACCATGTCAACAAAAAATTTCAAAAAGTAAAACCATAAAAGAGTATCTCATTTCAATTTTTTCCACCCTCTAGGGGGAAAGCAAGAGCATCATTTTTCTTTTTCTTCCTTCCTTTCAGTCTTAAGGGGAACTACAGTCTTCTAGGTGATGACACTGCCAAACTGTGTTTCCACATAGCTGAACATCTTGATTGCAAAACAGTGCGGCTCTTATGACTGCAAACTTCTCATTTCTCTTTCCATCTGTCTCATCTTTTTGCGTGCATCAGTGCCATTGCATACCAGGTTCCTCTGATGGTTTGTTTGATCAGTTTAATGGGACAAGTTGTAGTGCAGGTGCTCTAAGTCTCCAGACTAAAGGTAATTCACTCCTCCTGCTGCCATCGCTTTCTGTAAGGTAAAAATATACAGAGGTTGCTTCTTATTTGTCAGAACTAAGAAGCAAAGTCAACTAGCAGATGTATGCTAAGCTTGCAGTTCTAATTTCACTTTTATAAGCTTGGAAAAGCACGCCTTACGCCTTTTTGGAGACTTTTCTTGCACAGCAACACCTTCCTAACTTGACATTTTCTTTGCACAACAGTAGCTGCATGTTTTCTGTGTCACTCATATTTCATTTTGATGGAACAACTGGATGAGGGACAATACAGGGCTCAGGCTAGACAGGAAAATCAAGGTCAGCAATTCAAGGAAGTAATCTGCAGCATTCCAAGAAAACCTTACAACAGAAAATTGTCTTCCGTATATGGAACCAGACTGTTTGGCTAAGATCAAGGCTCCTTGTTGCCTTTTTTGGCGTCATTCTTGTTGATATAAACTGTGGGAATAACAGTGTGCCCACAATTTTTTCTCTTAAATGGATAACTTGCAATAGTTGGCAAGTACAAACTATTTGAAAAATTGTATGCAAAACATCATAATTTCACTCTAATCTGAAAGTTGTTTTGAGTAATATGCATAGCCCAGATAATTTAATGTGATTCTGAATTGAGCTTTCTGTGTAGGAACTGAAGTTTCATCAGACTTGTGCATGTTAAATGTATATAGATTCTCTTTCCTTTCTCCCTTTTTAATTAACCATCCGATTGTTTTTAGCATTCAATTCTCTGTGTAGTTTATGGCAGTAAATTATATCGGCAGTCATTGTTTTGTTGTGCAATAAGCTATTGCTAATTGGCATTTCCTCTTTAATAGACTCTGTTAAGAATTATGTTAAAATAATTGCTGCCAGAAAGCACTGTAGCACAGTACAGAACTCTTAATTACTGGCTAACAGTTTTGTCCTTCAGATCCTTCCTCCAAGCTATGCTTTCATAGAGCATGTGCTTTTAATTTGAATTCTGCTCCATAAGACTCAGGAGAATCTATTGTCTATCAAAGCCAAACTTGTAATAATGAAGGATTTGTCACAGCAGATCAGACACCAGGTCTCTGTAGTCTGGTGCCATGCCTCTGGCAGTGGCTATTCCTTGATATTTTAAAAGAAGGTAAATCTCTTCCTAAAAGGCTAATGCATCCTACCCCTTTGTGTGACACTGCACATTTTTTTCTAAAACTTGCAATTCATTGTCTCATACCCTGAAGGATAAGATTTGATTACCCATATTGTCTTACCTGGCATAGCTACAAATGTTATTATCAGTCATAAAATTATGCGGTTCTTTTTAAAAGCGTAGCTATGGTTTTTATCTTGATGACCTGATCTGACAGCCAGTTCCATTGACTGTGTAAGAGAAATGTTTTTCTGTATTGCTTCTGCATTTGCTGTTCTTCATTTAAAACTCCTTTTATTTTATGTAATAGCAAAAAGAGTGGATCAGATTTTAATATATCCTTTCTAATTATGAATATCTGCATGAAATTCCCTCTAAGTATCATATAATTTTGGCTGCTATAAAATTCTGAAATTTGTTAATTGATTTATTTCCTTCCATTTATTGTTTCAGCCTTAGAACCTGTCAGTTGTTTTCCTGTGATTTTTTATTTTTTTTTGTTCTGAGCATACTAATGGACATTCAAATGTACCCAGTGTATGATCTGAAGCCTATATTTTTAAATTTTATATCCCTCATTTTTCCCTCATGGTATGAAGAAATTTAGTAAAAGAATAAGAATACATAGTTGGTGTTGTGAAGAATTTTGCTTTTAAGTTAATGACTGTAGAATAATTATAGATTTTAAACAGCTAAAATTGAAGATTTTTCAGTCTTTCCAACAGATCTTTAGAGTTTGAGTAATCAGGATATGACACATTGTGGGAATGATATAGACTGTTGATGTACTTTATTTTTTAATTTGCATCACCTTGTACCTGTTTAAGCTAAATTTAGTCAATCCCTATATAGTATATGCAAAAAAAAAAAACCATTGCAGAAGCATTGAATATCCTGAGGTGGAAGAGACCCACAAAGTTCATAGATGCCAACGCCCAGCCCTGCACAAGGCCATCCCAAAAGTCACACCATGTTCCCAAGAATATGATCCAAACTCTTTCTGAACTCTGTCAGGCTTGGTGCTGTAACCACTTCCCTGGGGAGCCTGTTCTAGTGCCCAACCACCCTTTACTCCTTTTCCTATGTTCAATCTAAACCTCTCCTGACGCAACTTCAGGCTGTTCCCTCAGGTCCTGTCACCAGAGAGATCAGTGCCTGCCTCCTTAACTTGCTCTTGTGAGGAAGCTGTAAGCAGCTATGAGGTCTTTCCTCAGTCTCCCCCAGACTGAGTAAGCCAGGTGACCTCAGTTGCTCCTCATATGGCTTCCCTTCCAGACCCTTCACCAGCTTCATGGCCCTCTTTTGGACACACTTAAATTACTTTATATCTTTCTTATATCGTGGCACCCAAAACTGCCCCCAGGACTTGAGATGAGGCCGCCCCAGCTCAGAGCAGAGTGGGACAATCCCCTCCCTTGCCCGGCTGTGATGCTGTGCCTGATGCCCACAGGACAGGGCTGCTCTCTTGGCTGCCAGGGCACTGCTGACTCACATTCACCAGGACCCCCCAGGTGCCTTTCTCCAGCACTGCTTTCCAGCATCTCATTCCCCAGTCTGGATGTAGTCTGTACCACTTCTAGTATCACTGAAGGTTTCTTCTAGTATCATCTAGGTTCTTTAGCTACTTGAGGATTGTAAAGCTTTCCAGAATTTCCAATAAAAACACCCAGTAAACTCCCACTACCACAATTCCAAACTTGTTCAATCTGATTTACACGTCATTAATAAATAGTGCTCATCTCAATAGCAACCCCAGGAGCATTCACTCCTATATTTTCTTCATTTTGAGGGCCAGCTACTTGCCATTACTCATTGTTTCCTATCACTTAACAATTTTCCAATCAATTCTATGGCTCTGTCCTTTGCTCCACAGTTATTTATTTTCCTTAAAGGACTCTAATGGAGGGAGTTTAGGAAAAGTTCATTGGAAACTCAGGAAAATTAAGTGCCTTTGGTCATTTAGTCTGCTCTTTCAGCAACTGTTTCCAAAAGAGCTCAGGAAACCGATCTTTTTTTGTTGTTGCTGCTGAGGGTGGTCTGAAGATAGCTCAAGTTATCCCGTGTGCCGCAAATCTTCCCCTGGTTGCGGCCGGCGTGTCCCGGGCCCGCGGGGCTCCGGCGCTGTCCGCGGTGCTGAACGGCCGCTCCGCCCGTGCCCGGAGAGGCAACCGCGCGGCCTTTGGCCCTGCCTGCGGGGTCCTGATCGCGCGTGGCGTTCTACCTTCCTGCTCAGCGCTTCCTGCATCCTTCCTGCACAGGAACACCAGTCCAGGCTGGCAGAAAGTTGGGATAGCAGCAGAGTGCTACTTGAAGTTCAGCAAATGTGCCCATCAGCAGCAATGAAGTTACAGATGAGGTGAGGTTGAAATGAAGGCTGTTACCAGAGTTATGGAAATAATCAGTTGTGGAGACCCAGATACTGAAAACAGAATAATTCTGCCTTGGATCAAATCCTGGCTCTAAGAAATAATGTATATTGAAGTTAGTAATTTTAAAAGCATGACACTGGATTTTATTTTTTAAATAAGCATCTTGATAGATGTCTTTCTAAATGCAGGTGAATTGATTATTTGATAATATTTTTCTATGTAAAAGGCCAGCATCATTGCTGTCTTATCTTTGAATCAGTCTTTCTGCCCAAACTGATGGCTGGAACAATAGAGATCATTCTGGAGCAGGAACTTCTCTCAGAATCCAGGTCTTATCACGGGTTTAACTGGCAAAGGCTGCTATTCATACTGTCACTCACTGATGCTACATAATAGATGGTGTCTGCCTTGCACACCATAGATAACTCACCAGATTAGGAGCTGGATTTAATTCCACATACTCAACTGACCCCTGCCTCTCCAAACAGAACAAAAAATACAAAACCAGCAGAAGATAACTGATAATTTAGGTTGTCTGAATGTGCGACTTTCTTTTTTGCATCGATTGGCATTGGGAACATTGGCATACCCACTTTTGGTTAAGGCTGTTAAATACTGTTTCTCCATAAAAAATTTGACAATGTAATCTTGTCTATCATTTTCCCACAAGCAAGTACAGAACATAACCACAATCTGTGTGTACTCACACACAGTGATTATTTTATATTGAGAAATAATTACTCCTGATTTTATTCCCTTTATATGTGTGAAACATGTAATAAATTAACAAAATATATGTATGTATTCATTACAAACTTTGCATGGTGTATAATGGTTTATGATTTTTCATGAGTAAGCCTGTAGAAATAGTCTGAAGGTGGTGTCGAGTGTACTGCATGCTTTATGGTATAGTGACAAGGAAAGTTGAACTGACAATACTAACTGCCATTCAATCACCATCTCACTTAAATAAGAGGCTCTTCTTGTTTATACCTTTAAATAAATAATAAATCATATTTCCTATTTTTTTTTTTATGTAAAAGGATTGAAACAGTAGGACATGTAAGGAGAGTATGTGATTCAGAGCTTCTCCTCTGAGTCGTTGGTATTTATTTAATCTTTTGTTTTCATTGGGAACCAAATTGCAAAAGAGCTCCAGGGGCACCATTTTGTAAGGCCAAGGAGACAGAATCTTCCTAATACTTTTCTTTGTCCTGGGAATTGAAGTCTGGGGTAAGAGACTGCATGTAGTTCTCCATCCAGCTGGGTAGAAGAAGAGGGGCTGTTGTCATATGTAGCCTTTATTCCTTGCACCTGCCTCAGTCCACCAGCTAGTAGAAGAAAAGGGAAATACACTACAGTCTCTATTTAGTTGCAATAAATTACTTCCTTCCGCTGTCATGGTAATGGCAAGAATTCCGTATTTGAATCACAGTTCCTTCCTAGGACTCATCCAGGACTGATGCTATAGGCTGTTTATTGTACATCTTGAGTAAAAGAGGCTTAAGTTCTCCATTAATTCAGTTTGGAGCTAACGGATCTACTTTTCCCAGCAATAAAAATAGTGTATATGTACATCATCTAATTAAAGGCTTAATACTTAGTGTGCATAAATATTATCAGAAATGGTTTTTATGTGACATGCAAGTGGTAAAGGGGCATTTTGGGTACATATTAAATAATTCTCATTTGATCTTGTCAAGTTATTGCTCCACAGCTAAATAATACAAGTAAAATTTTTTTCTTCTCTGTGTTTGATTTAACTGTTGTTTAATTTAACCAGTATGGTTACACATAAATATACAGTTTTTGTTCTGATAAATGCACATGAGTTTAAATGAAAGTGCAGTGGCAATTAGTTCCAGTGTCTCTTTCCCACAGGAATACAAAACTCAGCTTTCCCAGGGGTTACTCTGAAGCCTTTTGGGGGAGGATGGCTGCAGTTCATCCTCTCTTTGCTGAATAACAAAGAGTTTTCTTTGTATGCTGCTGTAGGCAGCCATGGCTCCCTCTCAGCCCTTCTGTTGCTTTGTCAAAGGCAAATGGAATTCTGTTTTCGGTTTCAGGCTACTCTTAAGTACTATTTCCCAGAGTCATATTCTAGCAAATTTTTTCCAAAATATCACATTTTAGTAATTCTACAAAACTGTCCTGATCAGAAACACAAGGCCACGGTTCCACTTCCTCCTGATGTTTTCCTGGTGTCATAGTGGCTTCAAGATAGGGTTGTGGCAGTGCAGGGCTTGTCTGACAAAGAGGATAGTACGGCCCTAAACATGCCTTGAACTCACGGGTTTTAACTTTGGGGTGTTTATTTAGTAAGGTTTTTTATTAGGTTTATTGTAGCTTATTTGGTGGGTTTTTTATTGTTGTTTTTGGGTTGTGGTGTTTTGGGGGATTTTTTTCTTTGCTAGTTGCTTGTTTTATGCTAGTTTTGTGGTTTTGGTTTTGTTTGGTTGTTTTAGTTTGTTTTGGTTTTGGTTTGGGTGTTTTTGTGTGTGTGTGTGTGTTGAGACCTGTGCCTAACAGTGTATGCACTACAAGAGGGGTGAAGTCTGTAGAATAGGCATTTTGACTGTATTGCAGCATATCCTTCACCTTTGAAACCCTACAGTTTGATCTAGGAGGCATTCTAGGCAACCTTACACTGCTGAGGGCGGCAAAATATTTAGCAGAGTAATAACATAAATGGGAAGCAGTGGGAAAGTGAAAAGAATGCTTTGGTAATGATCTGCAACACTTGCTTATCTGGCTTGCAAAGGGATAAAATATCTTTATTACTTCACTGCAGCCATCTCATGGTGGAAGGGCTGAAGATCAAGTAAACTGGGTTGTTATGCTGGAGCATGCAATCAGTATGCAAAGTTCAGTGAGCCTTTTAGTTGTAAGTGGCTCTTTTTTTTACCTTGGTAATAAAGGTCTTTCTTCAACTTCTCCTTAATTATTTTTTATTTTTTGGTTGGCTTCTTTAGGCTTCTCTGTTACTCCTAAACTCTCCCTGATAAATCTGTTTATACACAGAGTTCATTCTTTCCAGTGGTGACAGTTCAGTGAGCTTCCCAGTGCACCCACTGATTGTTCCAGTTGACCATCAACTAGATGCATTTTTTGATTAACAGTGATTTTAGATTTTTTTTAATGTCAAAAATTGTATTTACTCTTCTATTTTTTTTTTAAATGGGAAGTTGTTACTATGCAAACAGTAAATATCCTTCTTAAAGAAATGCAACTGGATGTGTTTCTCAAGTGTAATGGCATTTAGTCTAAATGTATTAAAATACACGTTTCTTTCTCTTCCCTTAATGTGATCAGCAAATGAAAGGGAGAAAAAAATCCTTCTTCTGTATATTAAACTGCTTCCTATTATTCTTTGTTTTTATAAAACTAAAGCTATAATAAGATGATTAACTATATGGTTAAAAAAATCTACTGCTGAGAAGGTATAATAACTTGAAGAAAATTAAAAGGGCCATTCGGAAATCTTACAATTAGTTGAACTAACTATGAGGCGTTGTTATTCAAAATAAATACTTCTAAGATGAAAATATATATATAGAAAGAAAGAATATATATATATGCAGACACACATACATGCCAAGGGAAGTCTCCCTAGATTCTTCCTTGCTTTAAAAATGGAAGTTGCATTAAAATAAAAATCCATTTCAGAGTATTATCTCCCCAGCTGCCTGTGCAGACCATTGGGCTGGCCTGGGAATTTTCTCATTACATGTACTGAAACAGTTAGTCAGTGATTGATGCTGTATTAATTCACAGCACAGACGCTTTGCCTTTGTTACTGAACATTAGACAAATTAGTTCTTACAAATTCACAACCCACCCCCACTGCACCCAAGCTCCCTGCTCTGGCTGGTTCATATTGCTAATAACCTTCATTCAGAGCAAACCGAAGCCCTAGGAAGGAGGAGTTTGCTAAGGGCAGGGGCAGAAAACGGGCGGCAGCCACTGGGATCTAACAATACAGTCATTTGCTGGCAGAGCTCAGCTCAGTAATGACAGATGAT
>VXBU01013691.1:170587-302363 GCA_013400315.1 Bombycilla garrulus | reverse complement strand
CCCAAATTAATTTTCCAATTTTCCCTCCCACTTCTCATGAGGCCACATTCATCACACAGATTGTGTTACATGTACTTTTGACAGGACAGAGAAAGATAGGTAGTAAAATAATTTGGTTCTAGTAGCTTCTTATCTGGGGAAGTTAACCAATGGGATGATACCTGTAAAGGTAAATATTTCTGTAAATGTTCCTGAGATAAATCCACATTAAGATTTTTCACAACATTTGGCAGAGGGTTAAGCACAAAAGAATGAGTGAGAAAGCAGTGGAAGGAAGGTGGAGTAATATCTTGAGCTGTTCTCACTGACCTCAGAGTTAAGCCCTGCTTTGTACAGAGGGCACAACAAACTGAAATAAATGTCTACAATTTATGTTTCTAATATTCTGTATAGAGTAAAATTGGGGTGTTTTAATTCTCTTCTTTGAAATTAATTAGAGACGGTTTTCAAGTACGCTTTTATAACTCCCCATTAAGTTTTTGCTGTACACTGTCTCTTTTTGGCCATTTAAAAAGATGTAGGAAATTACTTTGTATGGAGGTGAACCAAGAGATTTGTCAAGGTCAGCAGAAGCACTAGAGCACAAGGAGGCAGGGGAATCCCAGCACAATCTAGTTTTCTGAAATATTCTGCTTATGGCTGGATTAAGTCACATTAATTGAGCATAAAAGCAGAGTGTTTAGTGCTTAGAATGTGACTGGAATTGATGTAAATATTCTTGTGCAGCAAAGTGCAGAAAGTATGCTCACTGCAAATTTGTCTCTAATATTTTCAGTATGTTATTGACTCTCTGTATTTTGTTTGCATTTGTTTAAAACAGCCCTAATGAAATGAACTGAGAGCAGTAGCTGTCTGGTCACAGATCATTTTCAGTGCATGCTACCTTAGTGTTAGATGCAGATGAGGTTCTATTCAAATCTGAGACTCTCTTCATTTCCACCAGCACTGGCCTTTATTAAAGACATCCAAAATGCCTTCCATATTGCATTTGCACTTCCTTGATTCACATGGTCCAGCACCTATGAACATTCTCTGCAAGTGTTCAAGACCAGGTTGAATGGAGCTTTAAGCAATTTGATTTAGTGAGAGATGTCCCTGCCCATGTCAGAAGGATTGGAAAAATGTGATCCTTGAGGTCCCTTCAAGCCTAAATCCCCATTCCATAATGATTTTAATATTTTTCAGTTGGCTTCTGGATCTGCTGCTGACATCCAGCATAGTGGTGTTGCTTATTATTCTCCTTTTTGCTAGGGTCTGATGCTGATTGCACTTGAGCTATGCAGAATTTCAGGTGTGGTGCAAATGTGAATTAAATATACAGATGCACTTTTCTTCAGGGAAATACTGCTCCCAGATTGCACTGTTTCACTCCTCTCTCACCACCTTTGCTCCTATACCTAGATAGGAGCAAAATTCCACTTGCAGTTCTTTGGTGTTTTATATGACATGTTGGAGGTAGCATGCTTTCATAGTTTGTATACACATGGACATATACATATGATGACATAATTCATACTTCAGTTAACTTCACACTGGTTCTATGTCTCTGGTAAATCGTACATGTTTCTCTTCAATAATGGCATCTGTGTTGCAAGAGGGGCAGAAAAAAGGTGGAGTAGAAAAGTTCTCATGTGCAGGTTGTTAATCACCGGGTTCCTTAAAATCAAAACCTTTGAACTCTCATAGCTTCCACTTTTTGTTCAGGTACAGTTGGAAGGACTGTATTTGTTATGAAGAGCATTGTATTTAATGCACTATTTAGAAAGTAATCATATTATATGTATTTCAGATAGAGATCAAAAAGATTTTTTTGTTCACTCTATTTTTCTTCTGAGTTATAGGAGAAAAAATATGTTTCATTGTCATGGAAAAACATGTATTTCATCATTACTTCTGTATTGCATTTTTCTTTCACTGGTGACAACTAGATAATACCACATTAGTGAATGCAAAACATATGTTTACCTTTATGCATAGCCACAATATTAGACAATAAAGCTGTAAGTCAGGGGAATGGAAATGAAAATAGCTTCCAGGGAAAATTAATAAAAGGGTGGCAAAGCAGAATTAGAGTGAGTTGCTAGCTGGCTTTAAAGGTCATTGCCCATCTTCTTGCTAGAAAAGAAGTGTGGCTTGGGGTTGTTTTGAGGTAGGAGGGAGCCTTCTGATGTCTGTCTTGGAGTTCTGTTTACCTTTTTATATAATTAGCAGAGCAGATTGGCATTTAGTCTTATTCTGACAACAGTAAATTTGGCTTAACTCTTTAATTACAATGAGAAGGAAATCACCTTTCTCATATCCTTCAATTAGCTGAAACAGCTGTTAAGTTATAATTAAAATTTCACATGGATCATTTGAGGTTTTGGGACGTTTCCATTTAATATAGAAAAAACCATCTACATATATGCATTTGCTTTTCAACAACCTTTTCTAATTTGTGCTATAGTAGGAATACTGATGCTATATTGAGCAATATATTTCTGGCTTTATGAATAGACAGCTGGTTCTAGGAAAATGAAAAAAGGGATATAGAAGAAGGTGAACAGAAAATATCAAAGCTTGAAGGTGCACAGGAGCTATCTCAAAAGTAAACTTTTTTTCTCATCTTTCTCATTTCTCATTTCTCATGCTCTTTGAGATTCTAATATTATCTTTAAAACAGGAAGCATGTTTTAATGATGAACAAATAACCTCAACACATACCCATAATTCTATATACAACCTCCTGTACCTTTTAAGAACCCACACTTGTAGATATTTTGATTGAAATAATCTGTCAAGAAGTATTTCATACACTAAGGAGAATTATATTCTGATCTTAAACATCAAAAGGTCTTAAAATACTATGGTTTACTCAATGGGTAAAAGTTTTCTTTTGTAGCACCTCTTGCTTCTGTCTGCATCTAGGTGCTCAGCTGGTGGTGAGGACCTCAGCAGCAAGCAGAAATGGATTATATCAACAATGGCAAGCACTGGTAAAATCCTGCAGCAAAATATATCGGGTTTTTGGAAGTGAGTTACCCAGAAACTGAAATATGCCACTCAGCGTACTAAGATAAGAAGAGGCTTCCGTACAATTTGTTGCTTCTTAATTACTTAGAACAGTAAGGTCAGAGAACATCACAGGAAGGGAGATTTGCCAAGTATGAGAAACATAGCTTTTGTGATCCTCGTTTTTTCTTCTCTGCAGTCAATGCATCACTGATAGTCTGGTTTATCGTGGACCTAAATGGACTGCAGAAGCAGAGCTGCCTCACTTACCATGATATTTACTGTGGGCTACAGAGGAAACTCTGCTCCAGTGCCTGGAGCATCTCTTCCATTTCCTTCTGCACTGACCGTGGTGTTTGCAGGATTGGTTTCTCTCACATGTTCTCACTCCCTGCTCTGGCTGCAAAATGCACAGGGCTTTTTTACTCCTTTATCATCTGTTATCCCACGGGCACTACCACAGCCACTGATGGCTTGGCGTTGGCCAGTGGCAGGTCTGTCTTGGAGATGGCAGGCACTGGCTCTGGCAAACATGGGGGAGGCTTTTGGCTGTTTCTCACAGAAGTCACCCCTCCAGCCCCCTGCTATCAAAACTTTGCCACACAAACCCAATTTACGGCTCTACAAGGTCTTCATTGCATCATCAATCACCATCTGTTTTCTAAAGAACAGGATTCTTTTTATTATTTCATATCTAATGTTGGTTTGTCCACCTATCTTTGTATGTTGTTAATCTAATTTCTACTATTTTCACCAAATCATTCCAGAATTAAATCTAGGTTTTGTTCTCTTGTAGGTATGTGCATTGGGGATGGGAGGGTTTAACTAAGTGGCTTCACCTTTTTTTTTTTTCTCCTGGATGGAAGCAAACTTCCTTTATGTGGCTTTTTCTGAGCCTAGTTGTTAGGAATAGGGAAAGTTCAGTGGTCTGGCAGTATGTGTAGTAGCTTGCAGAATTCAGTTTTGCTGTGCACATTTTCAAGGTAAAAGTAGAGACAGGTCCTAAAGGATGAGATTACCAGAACTATTATTTGTTTAGTCAGTCTCATCTCCTTTTTTTTCTTCATGTATTTCTTTCTCTTCATGCAGCTAATGCTGAGATTAGTTCTGTCTTAATTTTCTTTGAATAATTATTCCCCCATGGGTTGCTTTTTATTTTAACATACTAAAAATATATTGGTGGCTTAGGCCAAGTCACATATCATCAAGTACTTCCACTTTACCATAGATGAGAAAATTTCTGATGCCTTTCTTCTAGAAACTGTGCACTGTGTTTTCAAATTAATATTGTAGCAATTTTGTAATCTAGTTGTCATTGGCTTTTTTAACCTTCAAATGAATGGCTTTTTAACCTTCAAATTTTTAATATGTCAGGGTGGTGGTTATTCTGTGTCTCTGTTTTACTTCCATTTGCATTATAATTTTGTTGTCTTCTTGAGAGTACCACATTTAGCTAACAGGATTTTCTGTTGCTTTAGATTTAGTTTTCTACAACTGTTATTTCTGTTGTTTTAAGAGTGTCTTTCTCTTCAAATACATTGCCTGGATACATATTTTTCAATATCATATATGTTAGATTTTCTTAAATTCCTGGATTTGTTGGAGCTCTGCAGAAGTGTATTTAAAAGTTTGTATAAAATATGAGTTGTGGTAGCTGTGGCACAATTTTCAGGACTAGGGAAAGTGTGTTGATAGTTTTCAATGGCAATTTCACATTATGGGGGGAGAGTTTTTTCCCAGTTTGAAGTATATCTGCCACCTTAACTGATATTATCAATTCTTGCTCTATGTTTTTTTACCCTTTTGTGGTTTGACTTATTTGTTTCAGAACTATCGAAAAATGCACAGATAATGACAATTTGTCGTTTGACATGGCTGCTTTTATGAGGTCTTGCAATTTATTTTCAAACTTGGGAGTAGGCTATTGTGTGTTTATCTACTCAAGCAAAGGAGGAAAGCATAACTTGGCTATAAGTGCAGGTGTCTTATCTTCAAAGGCAAAGTTTCTTTGTGCAGTTGTGAAGAGCTCATACCTGAATTTTAAGTGGGTTCATTGTTATACAGTTTCCAGCTGTTATTATTTGGGAAGGGGGAAAAAAAGCAAGAGTAAGGTCTGAGAGAACCAGTATTTATTCAATGAGGCATGAAGCCTTCATGCACAGCTTTTTATTTCATTTATCAGTAAGTTTAGATGTAGGCAGACCCAGCATATGCAGTAAAACTTTTTCCTTGGATTTTGTCTTTTTGTTTTCCCCTGAGAACAATGGCATTTTACATCAACTGCAATGATTGCCTTGTTCACTTTAAAGACATCTGCATTCTTAAGTATTCCTTAGAAGCTCTGAGTTGGTTTATGGTTTTTTATTTTTAAAGTTTTGTAAATTTTACTGCATTAAACAGTAGACTTTTATGTCACTTGGATGCTTCTCCAAAGTTTGTACAATGTTAGCTCTTATGGAGGAGGATGTTGCTGTCATTCTATCTAAATCAGCTTAGGAGAGCAGTGTCATTACAGACATGCAGCCTGGTGTGTAGGCAAAACCTCCTATTACCACTGACTGCTTAATAGAAAGCAACCAGGTGCTAGTTTTCCTATGGAGAGAGACTGAGCTTTGCGTTCCCAGATTTAGATTTTTTATGTTGGTGCATAAAACAATACTTTAATACTTGCACATATCAGTTTTAGTGTGGTGTAATACCATTATGACAAATGACATTAAGATGGACTAACACAATGGAAGGCCAAATGTAATATATTTTGTCTTATTTAGTAAAAACATGGGCATTTAAAAACACATCTATCATTGTAATTCAGGAGCATGCACTGAGACGCTTTCTTGTGTCCTAAGTAGGAGAGAGTTAAAAATGGTCTGTGTGTGTATTGTGTGATTAAAGATTTTTAAAGAGACTTTGATTACATCTCACTAAAGATCACGAGTGAGTGTAAAACTGCATATCTTCATTTTCCAGTGCCTACATTGCATTGATTAGCAATACCATTTGCAATGTGCCACACAAACTGATGCAGCTAAATTAACAGAAAGGACAAAACAACATTAGCTAGTGTCTTGCCGTATTCCACCAGAATATAAAGCTTTTCTATTTCTGATATACAAAGGTTTAAAATATTTTAATAGAACTCTGGGTTGTAATAAAATTTGAGAGCCAGACATAAGTAATTATGTCTCGTATTTATGTTAAGTTGTCGAAAATGCTAATAAAACATATTTGTGGGTTTTCCCTTTAATGAGTCTAACAATAAAACAAAATAATTGCCCAAGTTTCCACTAGCTTTAAAATTCTAAAAGAGGAGCTTCATCAGTGTCTTGATATCAAGCTTGTTTGTTGTGAATTATGGCCATTTTCTGCAATAAAATTCAATTTGGTGGAAGAAATGGATTTGCAAGCCTGGTTTTATTAGTGTGACTAAATATTGTGGAACTAAAGCAAGGAAATTCTTGCATACTGTCACAATTTGCATCCATATGGATCATAAACTCCTCTATGCATATTTCACTCATAGACTTCAAGTGGCATTATCTCATCACAGAGGGGGAGCAAGGAATGCACTTAAATTTAGAAATTCTACTCGTTACTGAATGTCAGATAAAGGCAAAGCCTTTAAATAGGAGTTTCCCTGATTTACTGCCTTTAATGTGCCCAGGAAGGGACATGCAAAGCACATCATTAGTGTGACAGGGTGAAAGGGGCAACATGTTTCTTCTGTTACAATGGAAAGAGGATGAATCTGGCACAGCTCTGATGTCAGAACCTCCATCACCTTTCTCACAGATGATGTAGATTTTAATTGTACTCTGGGCTGATTCACATCGCACCAGCTCCTACGTGACATTGAGATAGATGAAGCCATTTGTTGGCATTATCAGAGCCAGCTGTGTGCTTGGCTGCAGCTACAGTAGGCATTATATCTCATGCATAATCCTCTCATTGAGAGAGGATCACAAGCATCTGAACCATATGGTAAATAATTTTATTATGATCAAAAAAAGGACTCTTGAAGCTAGTTAAACAGAAGAGTCCTTGAAATTCAATCAGAGGAGGTTTTTATTTTCATGTAGCATTATCATCTTAAATTAATTTTTAGCTCTGTCATCATCTTTGAAATACAGGAATGTTATTTTTCCCCAAAAGTAAGAAATTAATGTTGTGATTACAAGAAACAGCAAGCAAACTCGCATAGCTTGAGTTTTTGATGTTTGAAGAGTGCCTTGCAGATGTTAATGCCTTTTTTCACTAATTACACACTTGTATCACTCAGAAGCCCAAACAAGAAGCAGGAAGTGCCTGAAATTAAAAAAGCTGGGGAAGGGGAGAGAACTGTGCCCATTAAGCTATGGGGGTGCTGTGTTGATGTCTTAATGCCTCAGTTACTCGGTGCTGTTACCATTTCCTAGGCATGAAAACATACAGCCATAATAAAAGCCCATAAGCCTTTGCTCTTTAAATGAAAAAAAAAAAAGAATTTAAAAAAAGAGGTGATAAGGAAGAAGAGAGAAGCTTCAGCTTTGCAGTTACTTCTGGGAAGCTGGGGGCAGGAGAGGGGACAGATTATGGGCATCAGCAACCAAGCTTTGTAGCCTAGGAATGGATGATAACAACTCTCAGCAAGATGAGGATATTGCTCAGGGGCCTGACCCCTTTTGCTTTTGGTTATACAAGGAAAACTCTTGCTGATATCTTTGGACATACATGGGCATACCAACATCCTACCAAGAGGCAGCCAGAGCAGGTATTGGCTCAGTACTGGGGTCGGTGGCTGCTGGAGAATGCTGTGTTAAAGGGGAGGCAGTGTCTGCTGTTTCAGAGCTTCAAAGCCAGAAGACGATAACGCGAATCACGCCGCATGTGAATAGACTGTGTGTGTGCTTGAAAAGATGTGTGCTATTGAGGACTTGGCTCTGGGGACTTGAGCATTTCTGTGGGCCACCTGGTAATAACATGCATGGCCTATCAGCAACTTTCATGCTGCGAACTTACAGAACATAAATAAAGGTTCACCAGAGCCAAATAGCAACAGCTGCCTTATCTGGAGGATACCTTTTTTATTTGGTACTTTATTGACAAATAATAAAGCCTTTAATTGGTCTGTGGGAGGAATATAGCCATGTAATTTACAGAACCTTTAATTTTCTAGTGCTGCATGCCTGAAACAGATTGTGGTTGTTATTGCAGTCTCGTGAGTTAAGCAGAGGTCCTGGCTGAACTGCTGAAATACTGTGAATTGTGCATCTTTATTCTTGCATTTAGAAAGTGTCTATGTGTGCCTTGAGGGGAAGAAGAGGAGCAGGGGGAGGAATCCTTGTTTCTTCTTCAAAAAAGTGGTGATTAAGAATTTGTGACTTCAGTTACTAAAATAAGAGTCAGCGAAAAACCCAGGCTATTGCTCTGGTGGTTTTCCCTGCAAACCACCCGTCACTCTCAGCAGGATGTGAAGCAGAGCTGTGCTCATGGAGCAGACTAACAGGGAAGAATTGCCTTTGCAGCAGGAGCTGCTGAACTGAGACTTTCTGGATCATGAATGTATGTAAATATGTCCAACTGTTTGCCCTTCACACATCTTTGGCAAGTTTGGAGTAAAAAATACTGCACTGCTCCATTAGTTTGCTTGCCTATTACCACAGCAGATGCTGTTAAAAGCACTGAGATGTGTTTCTAGGTGAGCCTCCCTGCATAAAGTAGGATGAAGAAATAAAGGTTAGAGAGACCCCAGATAACTTCTTGAAATGAATATAAAGCAAGCTTTGGCAGCAGGGCATGCCACAAAGTCCACTGCGAAGACACAGGGTTGTTAGCTCTTCAGTCCGTTTAGCAAAGTGGAAAGCAGTTGTGGCTTCTGAATGTTTCTTTATTTCAGAAGTCTCTCTCCAGCAGAGTAAGAGGTTTTTTTGAGAGTTTGTACAGGTTTGATTCCTGACTATATACGCTGAGTGACTAAAATGACTGCATTTGGATACCAAGCTATACTTCGCAGGGATTTCACTGGCTATGAAGGTTATGTATAAATAATGGATGAAGAAGGGTGACAGGACCTGAACACTTCTGGCTTGACAGATTATCATGTGATGCATTACAGTTAGGCATGCGTCAGTGTCACTTCATTTATTCAACTAGTAAGGTTGCGTAACTCTTAGATTTATTTGAGGGTGGATTTATTAGGAGCCTCAGTCATGTCCTCTCAAAGTTCAGAAATTATTTTGAACATCCTTATCAGCTTTCTAAATCACTTTGCTCTCAACAAGTATTTGAATTTTTTCTCATCTGTTTTTAAGTGCTTGGGATTTTATTAGCACATATAATAGAGGAGTTTGTTTAATGTTTTTAATAATTTACTTTGTTCAAGGTAAGTACTTGCAAGGCGAGAGACCACTTTGTATATTAGCAGGTCAACAGATCAATTTGGCCTTTAGGAAGAAGTTGTCTGGGTTGTTTGTGTAGGAAGCTGGAAGATAATAAGCCCCAGCCACCTAATGATATTACCTAGAACTGGAACATTAGTGAATAGGAAATAATATGGGCAAAGATTTTGTATGCCTTTTTTCTTTTTAAATAGGGGTAATGAAAAAGCTGGTCATGGAAAGATGCAGAATAAAATGCTGAAGGAGATGTGAGAGATCACATCTGACTTCATTGCAAGTGAAGCTTCCCTGTCAGGTGAAAGCAGAAAAAGGATTAGTGTTACATTCACTGTAACTTTCTAAACTACCATAATGTTTTTACCCCTTTTTTTCTTCTAGATATGTTTCTCTCTGTCATGAACGCAGATATGGAACAATTTACAACAAATACCAGCAGTGTCCCCAGCCTTTCTGGGCTGCTCTAGGCAGGATCAATTTTTTTCCTTTTAAGTCATCATTTATAAAACATTTTTCTGGTTTTGAGTATTTCTTAGCAAAGGCAGTGGGTGTAGGACAGCAGGTGGCCACAGATCCCAGCGGAAGCTACAGTCCTCCAGATAATCAACACTGTCTCCCCCGCTGCCTCCTTCCCCAGCACGTGCCAACCAACAAACATGTTACTCATTTCATAGCAACCCTCTCCTTCTTCAGATGGGAACTTAACATGGTTTGGGGATAAATTACACTCATAGCAAAGCTGATCCAAACCAACAAGGTTTCAGAGCATTTGCTCTGTCTTGTAATAGCAGATGATAATTGATGGATGGCTGGCGTGCAGGACCCTGACAGGCTGGTTGGCTGCCCTTTGCACTCTGCCAGTTCAAGCCTTACAAGTGTGAAATAGCCAATTACTGGAATACCTATTGAAAGTAATAGGCCAATGAGCAAATGGCTACTGTGGGATGTGGTGGCAGTATAGGTGGAAGAACGCCAAGATAAAGTTCTGCTCTGAGCAGCTGCTCCCGCCACAGCTTGGTGATGCTATTGGATGACCAAATGATGAGAGAAAGGTATTTCCCCGTTTGAACTGCAAGTGTCCTGCCTTGTATTGACTTAAAGTTTATGATGCATGATACCATCTTGTTACCCAGATCCTAATTTTCAGAAATAAATCTTCCTTTTAAAAGGTAGTTAAATAGGTAATAGGGATAGTCACGGCCATGGATTTTGTGGAAAAGCATTAAATACAATTTTTGCTTGGAATGAAAAGTCATATAGTGTGCAGAGTGTTAATACTTGCCAGCCATTTGCTATTGACAGAACAATTTATCTTGATAAAGGACAGTGAAAAATTCCAATCTATTTGCTGGCATCACATTATCAGCAGTAATATATGACTGCATCTAAATATAAGGTTCAGATCTGATACAGCTGAGGAGTTTCTGGTAATTTTCCTGTAAATATATTGTGTACTGGACAATGAAAAAATGTCAATTTTGCCATGTAATTGGATGACCTATTTTTATGTGAAATTTTAAGTTTTACTCTAATGGAATAGACCATAATATTTCCTTTTTGGGTAACTGTTTCTTTTTATAAGACTTTAGCAATATAATGGATATTACTAGATTTGATAGAGCAGAACTAGCAGACAAAGATAGAAGATTAAGTATTAGTCTGGTGAAAGGAAGATCCTGTGACCACACAAACTTGTCATAGGGGAAAAAACATCTATCTGAAAATATTATTGTGAAATTGTCTGCTGTCAGTCGTTAGCTTAATGTAGATAGTATGTCTTCTTTTTGCCAAGATAGGAATGTTTATGGGTAATTTTTAGGCATGTGCTTCTTAACTTTCTTAGCAAATATATGTGATTCTTAATTTTTAAATTGTATTAAGAACCTGCCTTATTTATTTCAAAATATATTAGAAAGAAAAGTGGCAAGTAGCATTGGAGGAAGAATTTCAAAAGCAGTTAGTAAATTCTTTTATTCTTGTTTCTGCAATTGGAAAGCAACTATTGTGTAAAGACCAGAAGTGTAAATGAAGCCAGTGGCTGTGCTCTGTATAATTCATGGGTTTTTTTTCAGTTCTCAGTCACTTATTTGGTGCTGAAAATAGAAATAAGAAATGGTGTTTTTCTCTTTTCCTTTGAATCTTCTATTAACAATTACCAAGTCTATTTTAGATGGAAAGAATAGAAGATTGATTCATTTGATATTCAACAGAGATCAGCCACAAAAATAAGATTATTGCTTAAATCAGGGCAAAGTTTACAAAAAAAGAATGAGGTAAAGACAGGCATTTTGATCATGATTGCTTTATTACCTTTAAAAATGTGGTGGTTTTCACTTTATACTTAAAACTCTGAGGGGATTTGTGTTTTTCACATTTTACTTTCTTCTGAGTGTATCTGATTGTAAAACCCTTATGTGTGGTGCTCTGCATGAGAAAGAGAGCCTCTCTGCTTATCACCTGGGAGGACAGTAGATATAACTCACTTTGTGAAGATTTCCACCAGAGGCATTGCCACTGTCCTGTGACTAAAAAAAACTTATTAGGCACGTGCTGGGGAAAGAAATAAAGTTTCTAATGACTGAAGCAGTGAAAAATCTCACTAAGGCCAAATCTGAATAATTCATTTCCATTTTCAGTAATGAGTTCAGAAGTTTCTGTTAAGTTTTCATTTGTGGACTCCTCTGCGAGGCTAAAGATTTTCTATGCTTTTATCAGACTAGGGACAGTTAGCCCTACCATGGTTCCTGGGAGAGTGGGAAAATGTAATTATTTTCTCTTTTCTCTTTTTTTTTCAGTCACGCACTTTCTTCTTATATTTTCCTTTCCAGCTACTTGACTGCTCCGAGAGGAGAAACAGTCTGGTGTTATACCCCAAACCATTTGTCCTTCCCTGGTTACTGTGTCTGCTGAGCATTGTTTTATTGGGCAAGGCTAATATCCCCAAACTGGAGCAATCCTTCTGCCATTCCCTTGCTTGTTAACTCCTCTCTGTTGTTCTGGGAAGTTAAAAGGAGGAGCAGAGGTATCACACTTGCCTGACTGCAGATCCAGTGGTGACTAGAGGCTCACAGTGGGAAGGTTGTCTGCCCAGCCATGAGAGAAGGGCTGGCTGTCCCTGGGGGCATCTTTTCTTCAGCAATTGGTGGCCTGGCTCTCAGCAGGAGGAGCTTCTTGTTCTCTGGCAGACAGGTAGTGAGAGTACACTGGGGGATTGAGGGCCTTTGCTGTATACCCTCCTCCTTCTCCATTTGTTAAATCTGTGTGGTAGTTCAGTGTCATTGTCAGGACATGCAAGGAAAGGAATAAAGGCTGCTCCATATTAGCAGTCCTGTTTGGTGTGAAGAGCAGAGAGGGAAGATCTCAAAAATTCTTCCAGCTGCTGGGGATCTTTTTCATTGGAGAGCCCATAATTAGGTTTTTTTCCTTTTTTTTTTTGGCTTTCTAACACAGGCAAGAAAAATGGGCTCTCAAGTGAATGTCCAGGTATGACAAAACAGAGGTAGTTCCTTTTTTCCTGGTAAAACTCTCAGCTGCCATCAAAGAAAAGACTTTTATGTTTGTCAGAGTGAGTTCTGTAAGAAATTTTATCTGAGGAAATCATGAAGAGCAGACAAATGCTGCAGCCAGTGCTAAAGAAAAAAAGTTGAAGAATTCCCTTGGAATTTTTGACTGGAGAATGATGGACACTGAAGCTATTAGACATGGATAAATGTGGACTATCCCGAGCTGTGCATTTATGTCCCTTTAAAAACTTAGTCCTAAATTAGTACTGGTAGTTGTGTGCTGGTTTCTTCTCTTACATTTATAGTGTTTTCTTTCTTCCCTTTCTTGGATTTTTATTTATTTCATCAAAATTTGACTTGACAGTGTCAGACAATTTTATTGAAAAGATGAAAATATCACAAAAGGCAGAAGCGCATATGTCATCATCATGTTTTTTTCCTTTGTCTTTCACCAAAAACTGTCCATTTATTTTTGTAACTTGTGAAACCTGCAGTATTGCAGTGGAGTTTAGGCAGAGTGATACAGGAGAACTTCCCAGTTCTTACTGGCACAACACTGGAGTTGCAAAATGAAGGATGAGACTTCTTATTTTCAGCACATGAACTGGTGACACACACATTCCACTTACTTTGTGGGTTATCCATTGTGCATATTCCATCTTATGCATGTTCCACCTTGTCTCTCAGCTTCCCCTTGCCTTCTGTTTGTGTAGCAGCACACTGACACGTTAATGAGACGCAACCAGTTATATGTGAAGAAGTGTTATGCTGATGGTTTATGAACAAGCACACTCCAAGCTGTGGTAAAACAGTCACCTGCTAGCGATGCTTCGTGCATCATGTTTTACAGGAACACTGCATGGGATGACTCTTTTTTCCACCCCATAAAGGTGCTTCTTAGAAAGGAAGCCTGGTCAGGGCAATGGGGGGTGTCTCCCAGGGCCAAGCTCACTCAGAGGCTGGGCCATGGTGGTGGCTATGAGGCAAGTTCTCCGCTGTAAGGCTAGCATTGGCTCACAGCCTTGCTGGAGAGTGCTCCATCAGGACAACATGTTTTCAAGGCATGTGTGTGTCACATGGGGTTTGCCCCTTGTAGTGTTTATAAGGTCAGCATCTCTTGATTTTAAGCATCTGGTGTTAAGGCTGTAATATAGCCTTAGTCAAAGGCAGTTCAGCAAGTATACCATACAATCACATAGGTATTTAGATTGGAAAAGACCTCTAAGATCATTGAGTCCAACCATTAACCCAACACTGCCAAGCCCACTACTAAAGCATGTCCGAAAATTCCACATTTACACGCCTTTTAAATACCTCCGGGGTGATGAACTCAGCAGCCTGTTCTAGTCCTTGAACAGCCTTTTAATGAAGAATTTTTTCCTAATATCTAGTCTAAACCTCTCCTGATGCAACTTGACGCCATTTCCTTTTGTCCTGTCGCTTGCTACTTGGGAGAACAAACTAATCCCCACCTTGCTACAACCTCATTTCAGGTACTTGTAGTGTGGTAAGGTTTCCCCTCCTTTTCTTAAGGCTTTCCCCAGCTCCCTCAGCTGCTCCTAACAGGATTTGTGATAGTCCAAATATGAATACAAGAGGCTTTACTTGGCTCGGCCAGAGATCAGACACTTGCTAGGGCACGTGGCTGCCTTTGCTGCTGAGGAAGAAACCAACCTTACCACCAGACTCTTTCGCATCTATTCTTTCTGGAACCTGAAGAGCCTTTATGACTTTGGGGAAGAAGCAAGTTGCTTTCTGATACAGAAACAAATCTAAATTGGGATGCTTACAGCACTGATTTGGATTGCTCTTCTCTTTCAATGATCCATCTAATAAGCTCACTAGAAAAAGTTGTTCGTGATTTCTGGCTTTGTGGCAATACTCTATTCAAACCTACTGTAGCTGTCTGGTAGGCTGGTTTAAACAAAACTACAAAACACAAGACACTAAACAAAAATAATCCCCAACATTTTGAATTGCTTTATGGTAACTAATGATGCCATGTTGAAATAAGTTTGTTTTTTTTTCCATGTTTAGCAGTGGATTTCTTGTGCTGAGATAATTTTCAGCTACACTGAGTTGCTTGGTTGAATCAATTGAATAGAAAAAGGAGAAATCATTTGGGATGATCAGCTACTGCTAAACTTCTGCCTGTCTTCATTTTTTTAAGCTACCAAACACTAATCTGAAGGGGAAAAAGTAGTACCTGAAAAACTGTGAAGCTTGTGGATTCTACAGTCTCGTTTCAGATATTATGTAATTAAGTACTTAAGTACATGAGTAACAAGGTAGTGGAGATATTTGAATTGAGAATATAAGGATTTAGTTTTAGCTAAATAAGAAGCTACTTAAATGTCTTGGTTGATTTAAATATGTGTAGATTGAGGGGGAAAATGCAATCTATATCTGTATCTTGCTTTTCACCCTGGTGGTTTACAATCCTCCTTTCAGTCTTTGTGGGTGAACTGATCACTCTCAGACTACTGCAGTGTAGCTATTCCATGAGTTTTGGTTTTAGTATTTTAAGGGGACAAAAGAAGGTCATTTCCTCCATTAGAAAATCAGAAGCAAGTTTGAAATTGAAAGATGTTGGTTTATTAGAAACAAAGTGAATGTTGTTATGATGTGAATGTGCACCAGTCAATCACTAATGGTGACAAACATGGATTTTTGCACACCTATGTACCAAACATGCCAAATTTGCTGCTCTCATTTCTACTTCCTTAGCAGCATTCATTTTTAACATCTGTGTCAGAAGTATCTCATGCACTTCTTTGCATTTGGCTCCTTCTCTCAGACACAATTCATTTTATCATAGCTGCTTTTACTCTCATTTGCTCTGTATTTTGCCAGTATTTTTCATTTCAGTCAGTTTCCTTGCACATTTGTGTGTTTGTCTTTCCCACTTTATGGTATTTTGAGCTTTCCGCAATGTAGTTCTGCCTGCTTTGACATTTAAAGGGAGTTTCATTCGTTTTCCCAATACAAATAAAGATGTCACTTTAAAAAAAGTGGATAAAATCCCATAGTACTTACCACATTATTATAGTTCTTACTTTGTTTTCTTTTTATGTCATTTTTCCCTCATCCAGCTTTTTCATTGAATAATATTCAGAACAATTTCTACATATTCCAAGCCTTCATGCTGGCACATCCTCAAATCCTGTGATGAGGCTCCCTTAGATAAGAAAGAATGACAAAACAATTAGGCTTTATGCTGTATATAGAATTAGAGCAGGTGTTCACCAGCTGTGCCTTGACTGACAGGCTGCTGCTGTATCTTTGAATATAAAGTCTGTCTCTGTTTACTAATATCTGTTAACTTTTAATTAAATTAATTGCAAACATTCACTTGATACAGGATGATACCTTTCTATTTTTTTTTTGTGTGCATCCAGATATGTATCACCCCTTATTTCAGTACTTGGCAACTGACATCTTTTAAGAAAAAAAGATGTTTATCTTTGGGCTTTTACAAACCAAAATGAAACATTAAAGAAATGCTTCCTTTTGCCTGTGATGAAATACTTTTCCAGTTAGGTAAAGCAATGTTTTTATTAAAGGTCTATCTAAATTTGGCAATTAACTTCAGAAATCTTTGTACACAAAAAAAGTTCTGAATTTTTTAAGCATCTTTAGATGAAATGAAGCTGGAGTCTGCATTCAGTAGCCTGAACCTCCAAGTGTCCTTTTAAAAAAGGTAATGCCAACAAGCAAGCTGACTTTGCTGTTAATGGGGTTGGTTTGACTGCCTTTGGGACTGAAGTGACCTTTTCGGAAACTTTCAAGCAAGTGCATGAGTGTCTCGTCTAAGTCCAGCCTATGTGCAAGTATGTTATGGTTACCTTTACCCTTAAACCTGCTGGGAACAGGCAGTTTGTGCAAGCAAGAGAGATGGTTCAAGAACTAATATAGATATCGGAGGTTTGGTTCCTTCTACAATCAAAGGGAGAAGAGAGGCTTGAAGTAGGTGCTGGACAAGGAGAAATATTAGTCTATTGAGTGGTTAATTGGGACTTTTCTTTTAACAGAGCCCTTTATTTGGAAGAACCGGGCATAGCAGATCATTAAAGTACAACAGAAGTATCGAATAATAAAGAATTTAAAAAGATTGAAGAAATCAAATAATTCAGCAATTTGCACATCAATTACAGAACAGGGGCAGTAAATGTGGAATAAATGAGTGACATTAAAAGCCCTCTTCATGGTCCAAAGTTAATTTGAATAACATTAATTTACACTTGACAAATTATGTCTTTTTAGCACTGGTAATCCAACCATTTATTAAACTATAAAAGCAATGGCAATTAAGTATTCCTGACCAGCAGTGTTACTATGGTTAGTTACAGCAGGAATAGGTGTGAAATAGCTTGCCTTACAGTTTTAGAGAGAATGCAAATGTTTGCTCTCCTAGAGAGGAAGGCAAGAGAGGTGTGGTGTCGCCATGTGGACCTTGCCAGCTGCAACATATTCTTTCTTTTATTTTACCTACAGAGTTGTTTTTCAGGGAAGTGAGAAGGGAGCTTGGGGGTGACAGGGGAACAGGGTAGGGTCTTCTGCTTGCTGTTGACTGGAGCATAACAAAACTGCCGGTGTTGCTGACACCCCTTCATCCCTCCAGTGCCAAAGGGTGAGGGAAGCCCAGACCTTCTGTTTAGATCTTCATTCAGCCAGCACTAAAAAGAGGTCAGAAGCAACAACTGATGTTTGCTTCCCTTCCTCATGCTTCTGACCCAAATTGTGTTGGCCTCTGCCATGTGACATCCCCCGCCAGTGGAGGTACAGTCTTGACCAGGCGTCCCACATGCTTTTCTGACATGAGCAATGGTCTCACCTCTTGCCCACTGCCTCTTGCTATCCTGTCACCCTGCATTTCTCACAAATTCCATCTTCCATGGGAAAATGAAGTATTGTGAGTGGTCGTGGAGTGAAACCTCCTGCATCCTGAGGAGCAGAGAGGTGAAGGGAGGGATTTGCAGACAGATGTCCCTTGTCCTTGCAGGCAAATGTGAGCTTCTTTAAGGAGCTGCTGTGCCAGGATGCAAACGGCCAAGTGGCAAGCATGCATTTTCTGAGCTGAAAATACTGCTATGGGTCTTCTCAACAAAATACTTGGGCTGAGGACTGTGGTACTTGACATAGCACTGAATCCGAGCCATAAAGTTCACATTTTTTCTGACAGCTTCTCAAAAGCACAGTGTTTCTGTGGTGAGTAGTAAGTGTCTTCTTGGTGTCAGCTTTCTGGGGATTATTAGGTCAGGGCTTGGCTGAATGCACAAAGAGTCCCATGCCTGAGCATGTCTCACATCCTTCACATGCTTTAGCCTCTCTTCTGGCCACTATGGCTGTGGGGAACAGGCCACAGTTATTTTGCTATCAAGGAGTGTACCAGCACAGATGACCATCCGTTGCTTATTTAAGAAGACTCTTGTTCTCTGAGCTCCTTTTTTCACTCCAAGCATGATTCCATAAAGAGAAATAAAGATTCTGATGTGAACCTGGGTAGTGAAGAAAGTTTTGTAGTGGGCATTTATGTCTTCCCCTAGAAATTACCCATGGGCTTCATGAGCAGTTTAAAGTGACAAGAATCAGTATTTTGATTTCCATCCCTTTTATGCAAGCACAGAAGCCCCTGTCTCTCATTAAAATTCTGCGCTTGTCTGCCGTATATTTCTTAGACCCCCACCTGTTATGTCACCCAGACTTCTGATAGAAACGTATTTGGATAATGTCTGCAAGCAAAGAATTTTCCCCAAAAAGGTTGAAGATGGAGACACTCTGTCAGGACCTGACAGGTGTAAATTTCTTAATGTATGAGAAGTATATGAAAATACAAATCATCACTGAGAGCCAGACTGAAGCAGACTGAGAAGCTGTCATAAGCAATTTTCAAAAAGTATGACTTATTTGGTTCTCTTCCAGAAGGAACAACTCCACAGGCATAAATTTGTGAATGGTACTTGACAATTTTAGCAATTCTTCCTCTCCCAGCACTGAGCATGTGACAGAGATGTGATGGGGACTGTTGTGCTCCCCTCTCTTCCCCAGCTGTGGAGGACCTGTCATGATATTCACGGGATGAATCCTGCTTTCCAGAATGTGAGCCGTTCTTCCTTTTGCTTCCTCCTGAAGCAAATTTCAAGGAGCTGAATAATCTGACAGTTAGGCCAAGCTGGAGCTTATTATTTGCCAAAAGGGGTTTCATAGCTTCTCTTATTTTCCATTTACCAAGAGCAGTGGTAGGAAAAAAATAGCAGATGCCTTCTGACAGACATCTTAGCTATTTTGTATGCTCCTTGGTTTTGTAGTTTTTTATTTTGGCATGTGGAAAGATCATTGCTAACTGGACGGGCCTATGCACTTGTGTATGGAAATGGACTTTAGGAAGCATTGTGCATCACTGGCAAATCAGTTCTAATTGAATAAATGTCAAGGTCAAAACAAACAAGTGATGAAGATGAGAAAGCCCTGGAGTGGTATCTGTTTCAAATCATATTAAAGGCTGTTCAGTAGTAAAGTGCTTCAGGGGGACTATGTGAAATTAAAGAGCAGTGAAGATGCTGCACAGTTTTAAAACTGAAGGATCTGTTTCCTCAATTGAAATTGAAAGCTGGTGCTTAGGAAATACCCCAGTTGAGATGGCAAAGTTTATTTCTGTCTTGCAGGTGGACTAGAGCAGATGGAGGTACAGGTTTCCGACAGGTAGGAGGCCATGTGGCATGCCCCTGCTCAGCACTTCACTCTGAGATACAGCAGAGTGCCACAGTGGCCATGTGCACCTCGCTCCATTTGCGGTGACCAGCGTGCAATTGGCATGATGAACATCATATCATGGTGATTATGAACACATATCTAGTACTAAAAACTTGATACATTGTTACAGTAACATAACTTGTATGATAGTACAGTCCACAATCCTAAAGGAGTCCTGTGTAAGGATCTAGATTATTTTATTTTAGATCCTTGTGAAACTGGTATGTAAATAGGCTGCAGGAAACATCCAAAGTTTTTTCTGATTCTTTTACATCCTCATTAATTTTGCTTTATTATGGAGGCTGGCTTTAAATTAGAATTGCAGGTGAATATAGAAATGTACAATGAAGAGCCCAACAAATTCCCTTTGTCCATGTGACATGCTGTGAATAAGGTTTCATGTGCCACATTATGTCACTAAGTGCAGACTGTGTGTTTTACAATGTCAAATATAAATACTGAATCATTGCTGAGAGGGGACAAGAGCAAACAGGTATTTGTTTCTGGTAGAATATCAATTGTCATTTTAAAGTATTGGAATGTTGTTTACTAGGTTACTATTGTATTTTTTAAGCAGCTAATTGTCATCATCTGATTTCAAAGTTATTGAGATGCTGGGAGATGTTTAAAGTTCAGGAGGAACTGGTCTGTTACTTCAGAAACTTAAAGCATGTTTCTGAACTTTTAAGAGCCTAAACATCTTGAAAATATTATCTTCCTACCAGAGGTACTGGTATCCAGTAAGGTTTTGGGTTTTTTCTTACCTCTGTTCTCCAGGTTTTGTTTTGGGTTCTGGAGAAAATCAACTACTACAAGTCACAATACCAAAATAAAATTACTTAAGTATGAATAATACCAGCCAAGTAATGTCTCAGTGGCGGTTGATGTTGTGAGTAAACCATGCTATGGCCTTTGGGACTTTTACAGACCGAGCAGAAGGACTGCTTTGTTGCAATTGTGGCAATTATGTGAAAAGTGAATTAAATCAGTCATAAATCTGATTTTTTAAGATAGTGAAATGACCAGTTCAGTCGTGACTTATTTTTTTTTAATTTATTTTTCTGAAGCTAGAAATCATTAATCATTTTGGTACCTGTGTCTGTATGAGAAAATGAGATGAGTTTTCAAGCATCCAATTATCTGGCTTTAGGATTTTGTTATACATTATTTTTTATCTTTACACAAAATGTTGAAAGTGAAATGTCATCACTCAATTTCTATATGGCTCCCAAGGACAGCTGAGGTGCCACTGGAGTAGAATACATCAGTTGTTATGAAAGAATTGTATGTTTTTAAGTGATACTGAGAAATGCAGATTCTTACACAACCGCATAGTTATCCAGAATATAAGAAATAAAACAGGAGTAGGTGATCTCTTTTAAGGTATTTTTGCTTTGTGCAATCCTGTGTCCTAATACACTGAATGCCAGCTGCTCTAGGATGCCTTCTGAATGAGCTGAGCAACTCCTCATCCATTTGTGAAGGACTAGCAGGGCTTGTTATTCTCACGCAGCATTGCCATTGCACTTTGTAATGAGTTTAGTTAAAAAAAAATTGTATCTGATGACACATATGAACTTGGTTATAAAAATCTTCATGTGAGCATCCCTGTGTGGCATTGTAGAATGGTGATGGAAAGCTGCTCAGCAGAGTCAGGTTTTGTGAGGTTGGTCTCTCTTTCATAGTGATATTTGGTCTTTGTTAGTCAAAGGCTACTTGTTGAAAGTGTGCTATGGAGAAAAAATTGCCAAGTCTTAATAGTGTAGATGTTATTATTATCATTCAAAGTAGTTGATACTTTTGAAACTAGCTGTAAGCTGTTGTGCCTATCTTGTTCCTGTTTTCAGATATTTTTATCCCTAATCTGGTCAAAAAGGGAAGGTCTGTTTTTCAAATGAGTGAAAATGACTGCCAATCCTACTGTATCTTTTGAAAGGAATTTCTACCACTGTAACAAGCCAGAATCAAAATGACTAATCAGTTATAAGCCAGTCCTCATTAACTCGCACTAAATTATTTTCATTTGACAGATAAAATACTCACTTTTCCACCCTTAATTAGAATTTGGTGTAATAGGATTGATAAGTCAATCTGGGGGGAAAATACCCTTCTTAATTGCTTTTAAAATGGAGAAGCTTTTTTAACAGCAGATTGAATTTGCTATTTATGTTATAGGAAAATTCTGCCTCATGAGCAAATGTATTCTTTTTGGTTTTTAAGCTTACTGGGATTGCCCATAGCAAAATAAGGTTAACTAGTGTTATCTTTAAACAACTATGTTTATATAGGATTGCACTGTACTAAGACTGTAATCAGGATTTTAATATTGAAGTGTTTGAGGGAAGTGCCTTTCACTTTTCTTCATTCACTTTTCAAAGTCATAATCAAATGAGATCACTTCAAGCAACTTTCAGTGAAGCAAAAAAGGGATATTCCTTAGCACCTGCTTTCCCAACTTAGTAGTGTAAGTTTTTTCAACTTAACAGCTTCAGGAACACACTAAATCTCTCTTTTGAAAGCCTTCACGGCACATTTTTCCTCACTAACTTGGCCAAACACTATCAAATTACTATTTTCTTTCACATCCTTGAAAATCTTACCTCTAAAAACTTAGCCTAGTGGGGATAATTGGTATGTATCCAGACAGCTCCAGTAACATTCTTTCTGCTTCCTTTGGCCCATGAATGGCCCCAAAATTTCTCATCTTGACTGAAGCAACATGCTCCCTTCTACTTGAAGTCAAAGGGCAGATAGTATAGAGTGTATCATTATTTGGAGCAGTTTTCCATAGAATACCCTGATGAGCAGTTTGTCACAGTTCTCTTTAACTGTAGGAAAAAATGCTGGAGCTGATCCCCTACTTTCTGGGACACTGACTATGAGCTGCCTGCACTGACTTCAGTTAAGGATACTAATTAGGTTGATTTGTTACAATAAGTTTCATTTCAATGCTGTACTCTCTTATACTATTTTTGTAGCATAAATCAATAAAGCAGTAATTGGAAATCCCACAGATAGTAAATATACTTATTTAAAGGCTTCAGAGGTTTTCTCCTTTCCAGTTCCTTTTTTTTTTATTTAACCACAGTTTAACTCTTCTGTTTTGGCAAGCAGTGTATAAAGGCAATACAAAACTCAAAACGAATGCCCTCATGACCCCCCTCCCCCTCCAAAATACTGGTCTTTTTTTAAAGGCACTTGCTTCCACCTTGAAGTCTTTCAGATATTTTTTTTTTGTTATATGAAAATTCATATGAGATAAGGAATTCTTGGGAAGAACTGAGAGATTTAAGAAAGAGTTGGCTGCTTATGATAAGGTGGAGAAATCCTATCTTTTTCCTAGAACAAGTTCAGTGAAATCAATGATAGCTTACATTTCTCTCTGTTACTCATCACTATACATCAATCCCAAAGTAGTAAAAGCTTTTTGATTCTCATTCAGGAGAACATATGCAGTCCCCAAGTCCACTCCATTCTTGGCCTCTTTGCTGACTCTCCCAGCAGTGATATTGAAAAAAGTGGTGTGTTTTAATGATGCAAACAGCTGCCCAGTAGGAGCATTCCTGAAACTGCCAGCTTGTTTCAGATAGAATTTTAAACAGCTGTCCAGTCATAGGAAAGTTTAGTCACTACCAACTGAGTGAAATCAAATTTATGACCTGCAGGTGAGGGGCTTTGTATCCATTACCTGGATACCTTGAACCATCTAGCCATTTAAATGTCTTCAGAAGGGACATGTTTTGACAATTTCATTGAAATGAGAGAAGTGGAAAGGATTTTACAAAAATGTTGTTCTGTTGGGTTTTTTTTTCCTATTGATAATTACATGCATTTGGTATTGATTTTGTGTTTGCATGAGAAATTTGAGAAAATCCAGATGACATCAATTATGTCTGTGAGCCAAGCAAGCCCTCAGAGTTACATCATGGTGGTACTCAGAGGCAATGCACATTATGCCATTGGATGCATCTCTTTCAGCTCAGTCTTCACATATTTGAATGCCTCTCTCTGTTTAAAAATAAGGGTGTATTCACGCAGTGTCTTTGTTTTGTGTAGATCCTGAATCTGCAATTTTGTAGCAGCTTTCCAGTCCCTATAGAGCATTTAACTTAGATTTGACAGAAACCACAGAATGGTTTTGTAATAGATATTATCTGTGCTCCTGGTCCCTGGGATGCCTTTTAGATGGGCTAATATCAGCAAAATTTTAGTGGGTAGTCAGGGAATTATATAGAAAACATGTAATTGGACTTCATGAGAAATTGTTGACTAATACCCTTCTGATGGTACCTTGGAATCGTCTATGGCTGAGTAATCTCTGTAAAGTGATTTGCATCATGGCCGAGTTAGCGTCAAGGGTATATTTTGGACAGAAGGCACACTTTAGAAATTAGGATCTCCTTTTTTTTTTCTATGTGAAAATACATTACATATGCTCCCTGTTTTTCTCAGGGACTATCACAGAGCCATAAAACATTTACAGCTTTGCTTATGCTAGAAGGAGGGTATGAAAGGAGAGAAAATATGACAGTGGGGGCTGATGGCAGCATGAAGCTGCAGCTTTCCATGTGTTTTCAGTGCCTTGTTTATTGCTTTGTGCAGCACAGCTTAGATGAGGCTCATCAAGCGCCAACTCTAATTGAAGCTGTCCTATAAAAGTGCTGCTGTGAGCAGATGTGGCTGTCCCAGGAATATTTTTTTAATGTACTTACAAGTATTTTAAGACCTAAAGTATTTCTAGACAGAAACAAGATAGCTGGCACAGACTGAACATTTAAGCTTCATCGCAGACGCATATCTCAGTTTTCTCACTCCATAACTAGTCTTCAGTTACTCCTGGGAATCTGGTCAGTACCTGCCGCTGTGTGCTTTAAATGTTTTTAGTTGTACTTTTCCTTCTTGACAGAAACCACACATTTTGGGACTGATTTTTATTGGAGATTGGAAGAAAAGAACCTCTCATTTGTTAAGGATATTGGGGAATATCTGGGCACATTTTTAACTTATATTTTCACAATGGGGCCTACTTCCAGCTTTCCCACGTATACTTTTCCAAGTTCTGCCAAGGTAACTTGATGCCTATTGAAAATGTAAATAGGTTTCATCAATCTTTTCCTACTCACCTATCACAGCTCAAGCAATGGCATCTGAGATGCTGATCATCTCCTCTCAGCATGGGATGAAAGTACAGCAAAATTTATTGTGGACTGAGATGGAGGGCAAAAGAGTGGTAACTGTGTGTGAAGAGTAGTTACCAGCTTGGGGCAGCAAAGCCCAGGCACATGCACCTTTCTGGCTGCAGCTTTCTTGTAGTTTGTTGCAACCAGCCTGGGCTTTTCATGCTGTTCTTCAGTTATTCCCTCTCCTGTCATTGTCTTTCTAGAAAACCAATTAAAAGGTGAATTAAAAGGTGGAGGAACCCATTTAAGTGAAACAACCTGTTAGTGCATGTAATTTTGGATTTGTGAAACGTTTTTTTTTTGGGGAGTCAGAAGCTCAAAAGAAAGGCATTTTTATGAAGTGATCAGAAAGTTTGAGCAACACTTGGAGAAGGTGGGTAGCTGGGTTTTATTTTACAGTGTTCAGACATTGTCCTGCTGGTAGAAAAAGGGCTTAAAGAAGCCCCAAAGCAAACAGAGTCATGGCTGGATGGTGAAGAAGTTATTTAACTTTTAACTGTGCAAGGCAATGGCTGATTTGCTAGCATGATTCCTCCTAGGCTTTCAGTTGTGTGTCCTGATGCAGAACTTGTGTTGCCAAGGGATTCAGGACCATCAGACTTAACACTTCACCTCAGGAGAACAGACATTATCTTAGGCTAAAGTGTCATGTCCCATCATGGGCAGGGTGCTCTCTTGGAGGACTAAAGACTGGCAGCAATGCCATATCTTGGCTGATGTTGGAGCAGCCAACTGGAGGCACAGGCTGGGGAGGCATTAAGGAGATGCTGGGTGAAATCAGGGAGGATAAGGTAGGAAGCAAGGAGCTCTTCTGTAGCTGAATTCTGAGCAAAGCCTTCTTTGTCGTAAGCGCTGTCAAACAGCCTTGTTGCCATGGCAACACTGGCTGGGTAACCCATTTGGGAAAATGCTTGTAGTACCTAACACTCTATCATCTGTCATTCAATAATTTCATGTTCATAATAACTAGGAAATCAATGGCCATCCTCCGAGACAGTTTGCTGGAAGGGTGAGTGCTCCGTGGCCAGCACACAGTCCAGGCTGCTCAGCTCGCCGGGAGGCTCGCGCTGGCCGTGGAGTGCAGGGCTCATGCGGACCTGCTCAGAGAGTGAGGTTTGTGATCTAATTAAACTGTGCTGTTGACATCCATAAGAGAGAGAAGAAAATGGCAGATAAAGCAGTTCAAGTAGTGTGAGGAAACAAAGGTTTAGGTAAAATTAGCTTTTCATTTTTTAAAATACCAAGAAAAACTATGTACTCGAGTTATCACACGGCCAGCATTAACGAATTCTGTAACTTAAAGGCATTTTTTTCTTATCTTGGCTTTCTAATTAAACTGCTTATCATCATAAAAGCTTTGTTACCTTTATGTTATGTATTGAATATAAAGCAATCATGGAACAGTAATTAAAATTCTTAAACATGCACCCATTGACTTTACATACAATTAGTTTGCAGCAGTGTGCCATTCATTAATAACACAAGTTTTCAAAACTGAGACCTTACTTGGCTTTGCAGGGAAAGACGTGTTTAGTAATTATTTTGGCAGTGTTTATCTGTTTTGAAAAAAATTGCTAATATGTATCTCTGGAAAGTAATTTTGTAAATAAAAAAAAATCTTAAATTGAAGCTTAGGGAGACAGGGTAAGTCCTTGCTGATAGTAGTATTACAAACATGAATAAAAAGTAATTCTTATCTCTCTATTAACAGTATTTGAAGGATTCTCATTCTCATAATTCACAACAGGAGTTTCGTTTTCCTTTTAAAAATTCTTTTGGAGCACAAAGATAAGGTGGCTCTTTTCCAGCTGACTGTTTCAGCACGTCTGTGGTTCAGTTAGCACACAGCACAGGGCAGATGCATGCTGGGCCACAGGCTGCAGCTTTGGGTAGTTTGTGCTGGAGAATGTGGTGAATAATCAGGTCAATTTTTATGGGTTTCTGCGAAAAGCAAGTGACTTTTGAAGGGAGATTTGTGGTTCATTTTGCAAACACAGTACTCAATAATTATGTGAAGTGATACCTTAGGTATTAGCATGGGAAATGAGAAGGCACACTGTCCTTCTTGTTTTGCACCCAGAGGTTGAACTGTGAATACTCAGGGTGATGACTTCTAACTCTTCATTATTTGATGCCCATTTTGAGGTAAACGCTCTCAGCTTTTGAGAACTTGTTTGATTACAGCACATTCAGTTACAGGCTCAGTGTGTGTTCTCTCTGAAAACATTTCAGTTGTTCAAGTCATCAGAAATACTTGTATGTCACCCTGATTTTTGTAAGACTTTCTAAGCCTTCTAATATTTACATATTTGTAAAGAACTTTCGCACACACTTTCTGTAAACACCTCACTGTTTTTGCATTCCTTCATAGAGGAGGAGAAAAATTGATGGACTGTTTGTCTGTCCAGTGTCTTTGGAGAGGTGGCACTGCCACCATCCAATCCACTGTCACTTTTGGAAAACTATAAATACTGGAGTCAGAAAAAATAAACGTTCTTCTCCTCTCTTCTGATCACCTGAGCTGCAGTGTGTGTCTGTGTTCTTTCGTGTCCTATAGCAACACTTGTACTCCTAATTCCTGGCTCCGAGTTGTGCTAGTTAAGTCTCTAAAATTATCCACTTGCTGTTTAAGTTTAGATTGGCTTGTATTCCAGTATTATGCCAGGTTTGGAAAAAAATTCCCTGGAATAGATCTGTTTAGGAAAAGAGGCCTGTTTCTTTCATGTTCTCCAACATACTGGGTTCAGAGAGGAAGACGGAGGTTCAGGAGGTTGCTGGTCACCACCTATCTGTTGAGAAACTCTGAACTCAGTTTTAGCAGAGAAGGAGTTAAGACTTCATTGTGAGGGACGTGTTGAAGAAGGAATCCCTGAAGGAAATAGATTTATGGAGATATAGGAATGAGATCCCACAAGAAGTTTGGCATAGAAAAAAAAGAGAATATTTATGCCCAAGTTAAAGAACTTCATAAAGAGCAGAAGAGAGATGTAAGGGGAAGAATGTTACATTCTTGTTTTTTTAAAAAAATAAGTAAAGATGAGTTAAAAAAAAAGAAGTTGAAGTTGAGGTAAGGGTTATGGAAGCAGGGACAATGATGTGTCACAAAGAGTGACAGATAAGCTTTTAATGTCTGGGTCTCTAGTTGTAAAGGTGAGCACCTTGAATAGGAAGTGATTAAAAATATGTAATCTCAGCAAAATGGCTCAAAATTGAAATATTCAGTCAACAGCTGGCAGGATTGACAATAGCCAAGCTGTGATGTGGTTCAACCTTTCTATCACTTCATATTGGAAAAACAGTCTAGTCTATGTGGAGAAGGTACTAAAGGAGTTGGCAGTAGAGCCACTGTTGAATAGAACTGAGAAACTGTCCTTGAGAAAAGTACATCCAGATAACAGGCTAAGAAAGAGTGAGAGCACATGGCTGGAGAGGAAACAAGTAGGTTCTTGAAGTGGAAATGTGTCATTTTTGTATAAGAAGTATGCTTATGTATATAGTATGTATGATCTTCTCCCATGCGTGACAAGATGATGTTTTATTTCTTCATGAGCATGTCTGCTGGGTACCTCCAGTGTGGGCACTGCCAGGGCAGTGGTCCCACACCCTATTACATCCCTTCACACTTGGGCATTTGGCAAGGGAAAGGCTGGCTTGTGTGTACAAATGAACATGTTCTGCCATGTCACTTGTTGGCAACTTCTATTCAGATTATTAAAGAAATGTAGGGAAGCATCAAGAAAATTCTTTTTTTTGCCTTTCTGAAAGAAATTGGCAGCTTCCATGACTTCCTATGGGGATTCTCATATTTACTTTGTTTAGACTTGAAGGAGAGTGTTAGAGATATGGATGCATGTAATATTTATTGGTTAGGTCTTGTGCTTTCCCCCAGCATTTGTCAGTAACTGCTATTTTCTGTCACCCTCTGGAAGATGGAAAGGAAAGGAATTTCATGAGTGCCAAGGGAACACGAACTGTGACTGTCTCTTCCATACTTAATGTGAGTGGATAAATACACTACATTAGTTTCCAATGCTGGCGTTCACTTTGGCTGTACAAGTCCTCCTTCCCATTCCTCCTTCCCCTCCTCTCCTAATAGAAGAGGAAAGCCAGGAGGAAGTTGCAACATGACATTCCCTGTATGCTTTCAATGGATAAATATTGCCTCCTCCAGTGCTGCTTTGATAAATCTGTGTTTGGTCAGAGGTTAGATCGGTAAAGCTTGCACTGGAGAGTGTGAAATAGCATTGATCAGACTGACTTCTGAAGCAGGGTGAAAGACAAAAAGAATCAATTAAACCTGTGGCCCTGGCATCCTGGTTTGTTTTGCTGTGCACTGGAAAAGCAGGTGTGTAGCTGTTACTTGCTGTAATACCCAAGCTGGCACTGTCATGGGCAGTAGCCCCAGGGGCACGTGTGCCTCAGCCCAGGCTGCTCCGAAGGTTTTAGTGGGCTCTCCCATCTGCCAGCTGCAAGGAGCCTGCAGAGGAATCCCTCTCCCTCTCCCTCTCCCCCTGCCAGCCAGAGAGATTATTTTAGAGTTCAGCTCTTGGGAGGATGCACAGGAAGAATAATGCTGGGGGTAAAGGGAAATAAAGTAGAGAAGAGCTGGGAAGGAGCAGGATGTGATGAACAAAAGTAGTGCACAGCAGCAGGGACCTGTTTGGAGTCATGAATGGATGAACTGGGAGATAAATGCAGAGCTGTGGCAAGGCATGGAATTTATGCCGAGTGTAGGAAAAAGGAAATATAGAGCAGAATGTGCAAAATTAAAATCTCACCGTACAGTAAAGGAAGGAAAGGAAAAAAAATGTGATAAAACTGCATAAGTATGGGATGCTGGCTGCAAGCTGATATGAATTTTATATGTCTTCATTGCAGCTTATTGTAAGAGCTCCCCTCAAAGAGTTTTTGTTCAAGGTCAGATTTAATATCATACTGGTTTTGTTTCTTTGAAATGTATATAAAAATCCCCAAATGGTTTTGTTATCCCAAACAGCTCATTAGATGCCATCCTCTGGTGTGTATGCCATCACCTGTCTGGTACTGGGCAGCTCCCTCACTCTGGGGTTTCTTGGTCTTTTTTACACTGGTGCTAAATTTTGAAAATTATTTGTCATATTTCAGTGTTATGAATTGCTAGATTTCTTCATTATTCACACATTATAAAGTGGTGATAGCTTTACCTGGTTTTATGAGGTACTTTGATACCTCTGTATGAAAAATTCAGTGCGGAACTTGACTAGTGTTGTTTACTGCCAGGGTTTTTTTGGTACAAGTTAAATTTAATTATTTTTAAATAATTTCTTTTACTTGCATTGTTTGCTCTTCTTCTTCTTGTACCTGCAGGAATAAAAAGTATTTTCAAACAGAAAATAGAGCTTATATAAATCTTCACCAACAGTACAGAGAGGGTTTAAATAAACCAGCTGAGGATGACAGTTTTTAAGATCTTTGTTTCTCATTCTTATTTTATCACTTAACTTGCCATTAGGATAGATCATGTTCAGAAAAGCACCTAAATGATTCATTTTTCAGTTGAATTGTAACCTTTTACAAAATGCTTATATGATGAACTACAGTATGCAGTAGAAAGATGACACAAGTGCGTTCTGCAGTCCTTCCTGGACATACAGAAACTTGAGCATTTCCCATGGTTACTTTGCTGGTCATAGCTGGGTCTGCTGGTGATCAATATATGTATGTCATAACTTAAAAAAAAAAAAGTCTGTAATCACAGAAATTAACAGCTAAGTAAGAGGTTGTGATCATTTGACATATCCTCTGAGGTCAATGAGAACACAGCTTTGTTTATGAGTTTTGTTAAGAAAGCTGGGAGAGGTTAATCTAATTTGAATTTCTGGTGGATTTCTGGAAGGAGTAAGCAGTGAAGCTGTCAGCTGGCTTACTGCATAAAACTCATATTTTTTTGCAGCAAGGGTGAGCCTGTCCTGATGTCCTGTACAGTTCTTGTGTCAGGACTGTATTCTCTCCAGTGTCTTGATCTCTGTGCAGGAGAGGTCTTGGTGCATTGTCATGTCTTGTTAGCAGAAATAGCTGTAATGGATGCTTTACTAAATTCTCACTGCATTCTGTATTTCTTTAAATGTATCCCTAGTTTTCTGCTTTAGGAGTTCAAACACAATTTTGGATGAGAAGTATGCTGAAATCACATTGGTTTGGAGTTTTTTCCGACAATTTTAATTTCAACCAAAAGTGTAAACGTTTCTGAAAAAAACTCAGTTCTAACATGTCAACCCATTTCTGAGGAGTGTATAACATCCAAAATTTTCAGTAGCTAAAATACTTGAATACTTGAATACTTGAATTTCCATTCAGATCTTTCCCTGAACTGTTGTTGCTCACTGCATAAGTTTCCTAATTTATTTCACCATCACTATCAGGTCCCTAAAGCATTACAATAAATCCCTAACACATCTGCTAAAGGGGGAAATGACAACCTTAGGCTTCTGGCTAGTCACTGCAGTGGCAGGGTGAGGTCACTCTTGAAGGCAGTAACTTTTGAAGGAGACCACAATGGGACAGAGAAATATATTGTGTTATATGCAGATAATGTTTAACTAAAGAAAATGTTTTGTCTTTTGCTAGAAGTCATTGACTCAGAAAACTTGTGATTGAGGTACTGGAGAATGAAAGACATTGCTTGCCATAGCAACCTTAACATCCCCTTACAGTATGTGTGTTAGTTGTGCTAGGGCTAATTTATCATGTAAAGTGTATGCTATGTATGTCACATTTTACTGTCTGTTCATTTGTTTTGATAATCAAGATCTTGACAGATTTGTCCCACATGGTAGGATTTATAGTAAGGATTTTCTTATCACTGAATTAAGTTGATACATATAATCCTGGTGTCCTGCACAAGAACTGAATAGAAATGAAACATATTCAGACTAGATGCAAAGGTCTTGTAGAAAAAGCACTCACCCTTTCCCAATCACTTATACTCTCTGATTTTTTTTCTCTTTTTTTTCCTTTCTTTTCCTGTGATTTGTTTCACATCTTTGCAGGAGGAGTCATAGAGAAGAGAATAGACATTGACTTTGAGAAGGTTAAATATTTCCTCTTCTATTAAAAAGACATTTCTGTTTTATAAGATGCGAAGTTTAATTCTGTAAAAAAACACAAGTGAGTTTTGGAAATACACTGCTTGTACCTCCAGTGTGAACACTCACATACATGCTGCCTGGAGTTTGAAGTGAGATAAGTGAATTCCTTTCTCAGAGATGTTACTTCCTCCCCTGTGGTAAATGAAAGCATCTCATTCTCATCTCTGAAGATAAGTTGGAAATGTGGGGTCTGACTTCTTATGGGCAAATATAAATGTGAACAGATTTAGCCAGAGGAGTTGCCTACCTGGCCTGAGGCCCCTTGTTTTTCTTTTGAAAAAAATGGTTCAGTAGTACAGAAATTTGATCTGGAGTATATTACATTACATTTCTCCATTTTCACATTGCAGCAGGCTGCTTTAGTCTGGACAGGCAAGTTGGTAGGTGTGGGGACACAGGGAAGGTATGTGTCTGCCTGTGAGCATCTTTAAACTCTTACAAATACAAGGTCTCTTACAAGGTCTTACAGGTTTCTTACAAGACCTGCCTTACTGAAGGAGCTGAGAAAGATTGTACAAGGGGTCTTGAGCCTTTTGAGACAGAGAACTCCAAACAGTGTCTCCTAAAATACCTATCCTGCAAAGATAAAATTTTATTTTACAATTTTTCAGAAATAGCATTTTTTGCTTTTGGTAATGTATAGGGGTGCTGAGGGCACTTACTGCACTGTTGGACAAAGCATGATGGACATTTCCTGCTGAGGAAAGTTTAGATAAACCACAGAATCACAGAGTGCTTTGGGTTGGAAGGGACACTTAAAGATCATGCTTTTCCCAGCACTAGTACTGGAGAGAACATCAGTGGATAATTGCAAAGCAAAGATCCCTGGAACAGGAGATTTTTATTTTGTTTCTCACCACATTTCTGTGCTCTAGACTCTGCTTTATTTTTATGTATGACTGATGATGACAACCAAAATACATTATGGAGCTTGGGTATGCATTTCAAGAAGGACAAATTCTGAAATCCAAAACTCAAATGACTGAGAGAGCATGTTTTCACTGTGTGAAAGTTTAATTCACAGTTTAATTCATCCCAGATGAATTGCACTGGTATTGCTACTGTTTCATCAGTTAGTACTTACTGTTGAGGAAGGGTGCTAAGTGGCTCTTCTTCAAGGCACAGTGATTTTTATTTGCTTCAGTGTTGGCAAAATGAATGAGACCATTGTCTCTACAATTCTTCCTATCTGAAGGTTTCTTTTAAGTGATCTTGATGTTTGTATTGTTTCATATGTTTTTTTTATGCCAAATACAAGTGAAGTGCTTCACTGTAATTGCACCATTCTTTAACTGTAACGTGATTGAATTATTTTTCTCCACTTTATATTGTCCTTTGGCTATTTTAGGAAGCTATGTTCAAAAAGAGTTTTTAATGCCCCTGTTGAGAGGACTCAGACAATCCAGGAGTCCTGGAAAGCTGCAGTAAGCCTGAAACACAGCACAGGGGTGGCAGCTGCTGAGCAGAGGCTGGGTGGCAGTGGTGTCCCTGTGGCCAGGCAGCAAGGGCTGGGCAGGCACCCACCCCTGCAAACTGCTGATGTGTGACAAATCTCCCTTCCGAAGCTGACAAGATCTTCATTTTGGATTTTTTTTCCAGGAAAAAGGAGAGAGATTCAAACCAAGGATCTGAAATTTTGTTCAGAGATAAAGCAGGATTTGCTATGCTAATTTCTTTTCCACAGGACATCAAAATAGTAGAAAAAGAGGCCTCGTTAATCGTATTTCATTTGTCACCATCCATGTAGGTCTGCAGGAGTTTTTTTATTCTTTCTACGTTTTTCTTCCTAACTCCTTATACTTGAGTTCAGACCTGACATTTCTGTCTCTTGGAGGTTGAGTGTTGCAGGGATCTGGGCTTTGGCAGGGCACACTGGAAAGGATGAGCTCTGGTGTGCTGTGAGGGCTCAGGGCACCCTGACATGGGTGGGCTGACTGGCATAGGGCCAGGACCAGGCTTGTGTCCTGGCAGCCTGCCAGGTCAGCATCCAGCAGAAAGACCCCTGCACTTCCCTGACAGCTGTCACAGTAACCAAACACCAGCAATTTTCAGGGAAACACACATCTAATAACATTAATTTTCTTCTAGAGCAGACGGTGAGGTAACTGAAGCCAGGTTGATTGGGTTTTGCTGGGACATTTACCTAATGATCTTCTAGAAAGCAGGTGCACTGGCAGTGATTTTAAACTTTAAAGCCCAAACAGCGTACAAAGTAAACCTTTGATGCTCTGGGGATTTTAAAGAAGAGGAAGCTGCATTAGTTTTAAGTCATTACCAAGCATTTGCTGATGACAACAGGATGAATGGTGCTTTTATGGTGGTCAGTGACTGTCAACGAACAGAGCTGACTGTAGTTCACATTGTTATTTTAAATGAAACTAGCCAGTCTAAACCAAACTCAGCTAGTCTGACTCGCTGACAAATGTGGGAGTGGTGTGGGCAGTTCCTCCTGCAGCATTGTGTGGTGTACTCTTGCATCCATCATTCTATCAAGTGTGTGTTGGAAGGTTTGAGATTCAATCACATTCACCACCTAATACTGTCTTTAGGGTGATGAAGTCATGATTAGTTACATATGAGCGTCTAACTCCTCTCTGTCTCACTACTTCTTTAGAGACATAGGTCATACCTATGTTACAAAATTATTTTTTTACTATAGTGATGTTAACTTCTGACAGTTACATTACAACATCTTTATACTTGGGTAGAGGAGAAAAGCAGCTGCTTTCATGGCCTGCTTCAATACAGTTCTTTTTAGCTTCAATACAATGAAAATCCATTCAAGGCTATGAAAACTTCTCTATTTCTGGTGTGTTTTTCTAAGGCACAGTAGGTTATTTATATGGGGCAAGACAGAATTATCTATTTTATTGCTGTATCCCTGGACAGTTTTTCCAGATTTTGCCTGGTATGAGCTTTGAAAGTGAATGGTGGCATATCCATATTGGTAAATGTGTCTCCATAGTGGTTGTGCCATATTCATGACAAACTTCTTCTCAGCGTCTTCACTTTTTAAATATTGAATATTCAGTTTTGAAATATTCAGGTGTAACAAAACTAATCTTGTAGATTTATTGAACTAATGGCACTTACACTCAAAGGGACTTTTAGCAAAGGACTTTCTCAAGTCATGAGTAATTTTTCATTTTGTACTTCTATACTGATTAGCAGTATAAAATTTAAATCTTTTAATTGAGAAACCACACAAGACATGTTAATTACATTTGAGTGCTGGAGACTGCAAGAGTGGCCTCAGCAGGACTTGGATGGGTGTAACAGCCCTCCATAATGCATTCTCTCTAAAGCTCTTTAAAGTCTTAAAAGGTTTATTGAATTGATACCCTTGCAAGACTGGTGTTACTTATTTTATAAGAATGTAAAAAGGAAGAGCTTTTCTAATGAAGCAGATATCAGAGGAAAGAACAGAGCCAAGGAGTTCCTCACCACTGCTCTTGTCCTCTGAACCAGTCCCTGCAGCTTCAGCACTTGAATTAATTTTGTGCTGTGAGTTCAGTTTCTCATTGAGGCTTTTCATTGATATTTGCCATTGTTTGATCTGAGCCTGAACTTGGCATATCTCAGTTCCAAATGGTCTTTATTTCCTACAAAGGTACGAAAAAAGCTCAGATATAATCTTCTGCTGTCGGGAAAAATACTTTTTTTTTTTTTTTAATTTTTAAACAGATGTAGCTAGAAAAGCTTTGAAACTGATTAGGACAGTAATAAAATGTACTTTTATAGATGTTTTTGAAGTTCAAAGTCATGTGATCATTAATGTTGTTGGACTCTATGTTGTATTAGCAGCTAAGAAACTTTAAGAGATATTCTAGCCTTTTGTGCAAGAACTGGTAAATCTGGAGCTTTAGAATTGAAATAGTAAAGAGATCATGTTGCCAATATTAGATTTCTGAAGAGGGAAAATGATAAATACAGGCAAGCTATCAGCAAGGGGATGCATGGAGGGAGATCTCAGAGCTGTTTTATCTCTCATAGCTCCCAGGAGTCGGTGAATGATGGGCTTCCTTGGCAGGTAGATGACTAGTGGACAGTTAACTCTTGTAAAGCTGTCTAATACCTTTTTGAACTCTTTTCTGCTTTTTGCTTCCTTTGAGGTTCAGCAATACATTCCACTGTCAAATTTCTTGGAAAAGAAATTCCACGCTTCCTTTTGTTATTTTAAATGTGTTGTTATTATCTTATTATTTTGTTGTGTAATGTGAGAAGGAATGTGTTCTGTATTAGAACAATACATATAAAGATGGAAGATACAGGGAAAGTGAACTATTATCTGTATTTCTTATTTGTGCTTTGTAGTTCTTCATTAGCTTTAAACGATTTAGAGAGGGAAAGACCAGGACTGCTGGCTGTATGGATAAAATATGCATATTTCTGGTGTTTGTGCTGTTTCAATAGTTCCTGTTCCATTGTTAGTCTTTTCCTCAGGCAATTCTAGAAAACTGTCCACTACTCCAAATCTGTATTCTTAGTAGTTATAATTACTTTAGAGACTATGACTCTGAATATTTTAGCTGTGTTCCCTAAGTGCATTAGTTAATGTTTACTTGACATGGTACTTCACATCTAAATTTATCTATAATCAGAGGTTTTTTTTCCCCCAACTTTGTTCATACACTTTAGGTTTGGCCATCCTGATTAATTCTTGTTTCCTTTAAATCGCTTTAAGCTTATTTAGGAGTAATTCTTCTCTGTGTACTCCACAACATTAAAACTCTCTGGCGCAGTTGAGAGCCATCAGCCTGGTTTCACATGATCATATGGTTAAAAAAAAGTGGTGTGAGGTGGTTTCCTTATAACTAACTGACAAGATAAAGTCAAGAGAAAGTCAAGGTCCTTCTAAAAGATGTTAATCAAGTCCTGACACCAACCTTTATGTATTCCTAAGGCCTTAAAGGTCAGTATTAGGCATCATTTGGTTTCCTGCAACAGTTCCCTAATTATTATGGCACCAATTTAAGGTGATAAGGGAGCCTCTCAGAGTAAAAACCCTGGGAAAAAATATTCTGGATGACACTTTGAGAAAGAAAAGAGAAAAAAAGTTTCTGAGCAGTCTGAAGTTTGGCTGGTAGATGTGGTAAGAGAATTGTGCTTTTCCCAAAGAATGCTAGCTAGCTCATTCACATTGTATTGATAAATAGATATTAATAGATAAATGGGTTAAAAGAGGGGGNAAAACCCTCTGTAGTCCTCTTGATCTGTTTCTCGACTGGTTCCAGCTATGTTATCCTCCGTTGTGCACACCTTTACATAATTTCTTTTTTTTTTTTTTTTTCTTGTACAGAACAAAAGGAACAGGTTGAACTTGTGTTGTAAGCAATTTTGGCAAAGAGGATTCCTCATGTGCTTGCTTTCCATTTAGATAAGTATTTGCATTTTGGACAAGGAATGCCATAAATCCCATAGGATCCCACAGATCCCATGTCAATTTAATCATGGATGGGTAAAACAATCAATAGATATCAATGGACTGGACTTGTGTAATATGTTCTGGGTGCTCCCTGCCTTCCAGGGGACATTTGGGCCCAACGGAAAATTCCACTTATGGAGCCCATTAGATTTACAGGCAAGAGCCTAAATAGTCTTCAGAGAAATTACAGTCCTCCAGGGAAATTCCATGTCCTGCCTCTTCTGTTGCCATCTTAAATTTTGCTGTGACTTTTACCAGTGCATGAAATCTTGGTGGCTGTGGTAAAGGATATGAGATTAAACAAATATCTTTCCTAAATTAATGTTCCCGAGAATATTGCATTTTTTCTTAGGTAAAAATTCTTAAATTTTATGTTCATGTATTTTTAAATATGCTACGATGACTGTAGAAAACATAGAGCATTTTTACTTTGAGTAAGACTTTCATGTATCTTGTCAGGATTTTGCTAAGATTTTCTAGTTTGTTACATTTGCAAAAATCCATTTTATTGAAGCCTAAGCCCATTTCAATGACTTTGTACTTACATAGTTTGCACCTTCATTTAGCCTACTGGTTGGTATATACATTATGTTATTTTAGAATTCAAGCTGGCTAGCTTATATGCAAATTCTGGGTTATATGTACTAAAGGCTTTTAAGTTTTTCTCTGCAGTCATAAGTCTGGAAGATTCCTTGTTTTTCTAATATGCAAACTGACTGATACATAAGATCATCTGATTCCTGCAGCTGAGACTATATGAAAAACATTAAATATCCGAACAGACTAAAACCCAGACTGAGGTTAAACTTTATGAGTTCAAGCCTTTGTTCAGTGGGTATATGCAAAAGCTTTCTCCAGCCCCATTTTTCTTATTTTACTTTTGTTTTACAGATATGCAGCCCTTAGACTATAAATTGCATTGCCATCTGTTCTGTGAGCCAGATTTCTGGGAATTCCTCAAAATTTATGTAGTAAATGCGGTGGGGTTAGTACATCAGGAGGACAGTGTGAATTCAAGGGCTTGCAAAGGAAACCTGGAATCCCGCATATACTTCACTGGGTTTCACCACTAAGTTTGGAGCAGCAGCTTCACTATCCTGACTTTAAATGAATGATCTATTTTATTATGTGCCTTTTAGCTGTGTGATAAAGAAGATATGAAAGAGCGGGTGGTCTTTAATTTGCAGTGTCATTGTCTCAAATTTTTTGCAATGATAAATTTTCCAGCATGGATGCTTATAATTAGACATTGCTGTACCTCAATGTAGTAACTATATACCAAATGTAAGTCATCTCCTAGATACTTACAATTAATTAGGGACCTAAACAAGAGCATGTTGTTTGAAAATGTTAACAATTTTTTGTTGTAACTCTCTTAAAATTAAACTCCATCCATTTGCTTTATAGATTGCTGGTTTGACCATAAATTATTATTTTAATTTTTATGGTAAGATTAAATTGTAGGCAATGATCATAGAGAACTCCACAATTAAGAAAATCATTGAATTTTTGAAATATCTATGAATTACATATAAAATAAGAGTGACCTGATTATGTTTTTGTACCTTTTGGATCCCTTAAGCTACAAAAAGTTGAAGGGCAACAAAGATGAGGAAGAGGGAAAGAAAGAAAGAAATTGCTTTCTTACCAATGTCAAATTCAACTTGACCAAAGTACATCACTTATTTCTTTTTTAGTTAATAGTTCCATCAAATTTTGCCTTAAATGTCACTCTATGCTGCATAAGGTTTAGTATTTTGACCACATGTAAAATCAAAGTTGTATATTTAGATGGAGCTCAGGAACCTGGAAGTACACCTTTCCTTCTCTAAGAAATCTATTCAGCCCTTCAGACTGCCCATTAGTGGCTGCAGAAGCTGAAGACAGAACCTTTTTACTCTGAGCAGAGGGCACTCACTTGATAAATTAATGGAGAAGCTTATGTTGTCTCCAGAGAAGTAAACAAAAGAACCAGAGAAAGAACAAAATAAAATGGACACTGTAAGGGGAAATTGCTGGAAGCTTAACTGTAGCTTTACATTGCTTATTTTGTCTGTTGTTTTTTGTTGTTGTTGTTGTTTCTTGTATGTAACTGGAATCCTGTAATAATATGTCCTTTTATCCCTGATTTTTCAAGAACGAATTTTAAGAAACTATCAAAAATATACTGGGGTAAATAATGTTTCCTTTCAATAATGTAGTTTAGCTTTCTGGCTGTGTACGTGTCAGAGGAAGGAGTTGTGTCAGTGGAAGAAGAGAACACTTTCATCGAAAGATGGCATGGCTGTCCTTGCATGACTCTTGTCTTGTTGAATTGATCTGACTTTGTTAAGTTCAAAATTTACACATCTGAGAATCTTTCTGCACCTCACAATATAAAAACCTTCAAAGATTGAGTTGATGTTTGCTGCATGGGTTTAAACCTCTCAGCATGAACGGCATTTCATGTGAGTGTGGAGGAGTAGAACAGAGGCGGATTCTTTCTAACAGTGATGAACCTGCTTCCATGGTTCATCTTTGAAATCCTTGGGCTTTTTAGGTAATAACCAAACTTGCCTGCTCAGGTTCTTCCACCAAGTGAAAATTAATCTTACTGTTCTGTTTCAGAACAGTGCTGGAAGCTGGTATGTGAAGAGCTTGCTCTGTTAATGGTCATTACTTGATTCTTCCTGACTCTGCACATTTATTAAAGGAGATTAGATTGAATTAAGATTTAGTCTCAATCTACTTGTAATTTACCTAGAGGTTCTATGAAACTTTACTACTACGCAGAGCTTGCAGCAATGGTCCAGTTTTTCTTGTAGGTTTCTCTGTTTGGGTCTTATCCTGCCTATCAGGTAAAATTAGGGCCCAGAAAATTGGATTATTCTATCCCAAGGGGCTAAACTGATAAGCAGCATATGATTGTTGATCTGCTTGCTACCTGGTGTTGCTGGTGTTTGAGGCGCTGCTAGATGTGAAGCCAATTTCTCATCAATTAGCACTCATTAGAATAATTGCCTGTTATCGATTTTATATGTTTGAAAAAGCACTTTTAGGAAACTTCCCCACTCAAAAATAGTAGCTGTACCCAATTTCTTAGTAAATGCAACTCTTCAGGTCCCAGTGTTAACTGTTAACTGTTTTCATTGGTTTCCAAGTAATTATTTCTGCTTTAGATCCCACCTGCTATCTCTCCAAATTAAAGATGTTTTGAAACAAGCACTCGATATAGTTCTTTATAAAGAAAGTTGCTGAGAAAGTAAAAATAAAAAAAGAAACTTTTGCTTTTTCCATCCTGTTTTGTAATGGCTTCAGCTTCTTAGATGGCATAACTACCATTGAATTGCATGATGTACAATACAGGAATTAATGTCAGCCTTGAATTAAGTGTGATTTCCATTGGCCTTAATATTTAACATGTGGGTTTAGATTAATTTTAAATGCATCTTTTGCTTTATACACACACTGAGAATTGTAGCACTATTAAAATCTAATTTACAAATGATAAAATTGGATATAATGACATGTTAAAATAATAATTTTGATACCTGGGAGTCCAAGAGGGTGTATCTGTTGAATTTGTGAGAAATTTGGCCTATAATTACTATTAATCTGTTATATATTCAAGAAAGAGACTTGAATGTGAGATTATCTAATAAACAGTAAAATGTGTGCCTATATGTAAAAAAGCACCAGGTCAGGCACACCTGCATTTCCAGGTATCCTATATATGCACGATGAATTGTTATGGAATTATGCCTTTTATGGGTACAGTGGCATTTTGGCTAAATTTGGCAGTGTCAGAGTTGGAGCTGTAACTATAGCCATCTGGGTTAATTTTCTCTCCTTCCTTCTTTAGTTTAAATTTTTAGCAACATCAGCTCAGGTTTCACAAGCGCTCTCCTAAAATGCTTACAAATATTTTAAATGTATTCTGTGATCCCTGTTGCACAAGGTGGAGACCTAACATAAGACTTGACTTGTGCTTTTCCCACCTCCATTAATGAATTAGTCTCACAATTACTGTAAAAATTGAGACGAGTGTGGGTGAAATGCATTCAGCTTAGTCTCTCTAACCTTAATAAACAGAGTTGGTATTGACACAAGTGAATTTTGTTTAACCACAGTACATTTGCTTCTTAATTAGTGAATATTCATCTGTCATCAGCAGCAGCTATGACACCCCTCCCTGCTAACACGTTCTGTCATAAATAATCAATGAGACGCTATTAATATTCATGAGTGGGAATCTGTGTAGTCATGTGCACTGATGCAGAGACAGGGGGAGTGTTGCCATGAACTGAGTCGAAACTCTGTGTGTGTATACGTGAGTGTAAGATAGTTAAGGAAAGGGAAGAAGAGCATGCTGCTACACACTGCCCTGCCTTGTGCTTCCAGCTGACAGTGGCGTGCCTGTGTGTTGGGGCTGGAGTGACTGATGAAAAACAGTAGACAAGTCTGGAGGGTGATTCCCCGTCAGTGCATTTGCCTTTCAGTGCTGGGGAAATTAGAGGCTTTGCTCTTGTGTTGCTTATTAGGATGGGCTGCAATCTGTGCACTTTCCAGAAGAGAGAGGAACACTATAAACTGCTCTATGAAGTTTCACAGGTGAGTGCAGAGGATATTACCAGCATCTCCAGAGTAAAAATGTGTGTGCTGTACAGACAGTAAGTAGAGATGCTTTTGTTTTGCTTTGCCCTTTTTTCTTTCCTTTGCAAAATTGCTAGTGAAATTGTTTGGGGGGAGGTTGGTAATTATTAGTATTTTGGGTGCCTGTTGTTTTCTGCTCGTATGCCACTCCCCCTTCAGATGACTTCCTGTGGGATTCTTTTAACATTTTTGTGCATCTTCTGCCAAGATGTCAGTCATATAGCAGCAGTCTCGTTGAACCATATTGGTGATGTTTTAAGGGAGCCCTTGGCTTGGGTAATAAGACTGAATTCAGATAAATTGCACTGATGCCTCTGAAAGCCTTAGGTCTGTGATCTCTGGTATTTTTAAGTTAAAGAAAAAAAGTTTTTATGGCATGTCTGTGCTGGCTGAGAAGTATGTTAAATTTTCAGATTAATTAAAATAGAAATAATTCTGAAACATGTTGTCACCTTTAAACAGGTACTGAGTACAGGAGGGTTCCATGGGTGAGATGTGCTGCTTATTCATTCATTGTGTGTGTATCATTGCTGTATAGTGCTAGACAAAGATCATAATCTCATTTAGGTGTCTCTTTCAGCATCCTAACAGTGTAGTGCATAGCAGAGTAGCAGTCTGCTCCTGCTGTGTTCCCAGCTCCCTCAGATTAAGATGAGAAAAGACAAAACAAGTACATCCCCATAATAGCCCATAATTTTTGTTCAGATCCTATTGAATCAGTATTTGATTAGCTGCTTTTTGTTTGTTTTTTTCCTCTTGGCATAGCAGACTCACGCATACTAAAGTTTAGTGCCTTTCAGCATCTGTTCTCTCCCTCTCTATAATTTGTTCTGGCTTTGACACATTACCATTGATAGAGGCTGAACGCTGGCAGTTTTGGACTGCACTGCTGCTGACAGGCAGTGCAGGGGAGAGAAAACAGCTCAGAATGTTGGTGGTCTATTGGCACAGCAGCACCTAAGTGCCCAGTGCTGACTGGTTCCCTCTGAGTTCCTCCTGACATGATTCATTTCACAGTGGGCTAATTACAAAGTGGATTCTCTACACATGAAGCAGCCTCCTCAGTTGTGGTGTTAATGCACATTTTCATGGTAATGTGATCAGAGCCTCATTAGCCAGTTTCCAGAATGATCCTCTGCATTAATTAAATATAAAAATGACTCTTTTTATCACCATAGAGAGGAAGAAGAAGATTAACATTGTTAATTACTACTGGGGGCCATACCTCTGCATCATTTTTTACCACAGAACCAGCAAGTGTATTCAATCCTAAATGAGTGTCCGTTTGCAGGTAACATGCCCATTGCCTTGCCTGGTGAAGACGGTCTCTAGGTGGAACACTTTCCTTTAGTTCAACATTTAGTTGTAATCCCATAATCATTTTCTCTTACAGCAATAGCTCAGGGAAAAGCATAGCAGCAGCACATTTCCCTCTCTTCCCTTTCCCTCTCCCTGGTTCTGGATTGCCAAACTGCTCTGAAAGTGTAAAATTTAGTACAGTAGGTCAATGTGTTCACTTCTGTACCAGGGAATAAGAAATGCAGGTTCTGCTGTGAAAGGAATTAGACATTTCTTAAAGGGCTGCATGTGTGTATGGGAAAAAGAGTGTGTCTGGTTTAGAGCAAATGCATTTTCAAAATATTCCTTGCAGTAATGTTGCATGGTAATAAATGTGATGGAAATTATCAGCAGACCCAAAGGTGGGGTATTTAAGAGATTTGAGATAAATTCTTCCCTCTACCTGTTATCTACTCTGCTATTGAGTTGGAGTGTCTGTGGATGTGAGCAACCAAGGTGCAAAATTAACTAATGCTTTTACTTTTTACTCTGGTGCTTGCCAGATAAAGTGTTATCCCGGAGAAGATCTCAGGGAGGTTCCTTGGGGAGTTGAAATGCAGTGAGCCTGATGCTGCATCTTGTGCTGTTAGGGAAATATCACTGGTAAGGTGCAGAAGGAGAGCAGAGAAATGACTTAGTGTGCTCCCTGCCAGATCCCGTGTTCATCTGTAAACTCATCCCTATCTTTGTTTCAGTGTGTGCAGATCAGAGCCCAAAGGATACTGAGCATATTTTTAACCAGGTGCTGCAGAAGAGATCAAGTAGTGTCTCACACTATAACTGCTTCTGTGTACAATTCTGATTTGCTGCTGGGAGGCGAGAGCAGGAGTAGAATATGATAAATTAAATTAAGCCAAGGCAGGCATTACTACTTGATTTGCAAATCCCTTTTTAACTCTACAGTCCTGTAATTCCTATACCACAGGCTTGGCTCTTTCATCTACATGATTTCTGGAGAGCTTGGGACAAGTTAGCCTGTCAGGGACATGAATAGACTGAGGATGAGCTGTGGCTCACTAGCATATGTGGATCAGATAGATTAATTTATATTCATATAAAGAAGCAATCCTAGCCTCATCTGCCACATTTCCCATGCTAGGCTACCTGATACTGTGGGTGGTCTGTGTGCTCATATACTTTAAAATATAGTAAAGAAAGGAAAGCATGTTTGCAGAGGAAAACCATGCAAATGCTGGCAGTGGGGCAGGTTTTCTGTGACTGTTTTTAGTGAGGTCAGATTCAGCATCACAGAGATTTTTGTTGTAGAGCTGCTGGAAAATGAAGACAGCATTAGAATATGTATAATTCCTCACTCTTCCCCCATTCCTTTACTCCAGATTTGTCTTTTGCTGAGGTAGCAGTTCAGAGACCATGGGGGCCATCTCCAAAAGCATCACTTGATTGTGTGATGAATATGTTTATTTAGATACCTGTGTTTTGCACATGCAGATTGGGATCAAAATAAAAAGTCAAATAGTCATATTCTAAGAATGAAAGCTTTTGCAATACCACTATGCATTGGTGAAGGACCCTTGTGCTTCTGAGTGCCTCTTCACCACTCCTCAGCATGGCTCAGGTTTATTTCTTGGCTTCCACTGGGGAAGGTATCAGGAATACTACCCCCTTCAAGTCCTCTTCTCCATATGCCTACCAGTGCAGAAATGAAAAATGTCTCAATTTGAAATTTATGGCCCTACATGCTACTTCGTGGAGCACTTTAATAATATTTCCTGTGTGCTGTATAAGCAGGATTGAGCTAATGAGTGTGCATCCAGGAAGTCTATGTCAAGTCACTTAGAGAGGGTGGGATCTGGTGTATGCTCATGTCCATTAAGAGCAGACCTGTGCCATTCTCAGCTGATTTTCTCTTCCACTGCAGGGGTTAAAGAAGCGAGTTAAAGTCATTTGTTAGCAGCATGGTGAGGACTCTTCCCATTTAGCAGAAAGGATAAGAGAAATATAGCTAGGATTGAAGGGAATCAGCAGTAATCTTCAATAGCCTTGTTTGAGACTAATGCAGGTTCTCTTCAGAATATTGTGGCTGTCATATAACCATTTCTGTTCTGAATTTTTGTGCTTTGTTTTCAAAATGTGCAGTTAACCCACAGAAAAAGAGGGGAAAGCTGCAGAGAGAACACTGCTTGTAGAGGTAAACCAAAGAATAAAGTGAGCTTTTTTGAGTTACATTTTAAGAAGCAGATCTGGCTGAGGTGAGCATAGAATTGAAAGGGAAAAAGGACAAAAGCCAAAAGGGAAAAGAGAGGCTATCTCAGATGGCTCACAAAGTCAGTGGTGGAGCTGGTATTAAAACTGGAAGGTTGCACATTTATGTTTTATATTTGACCTGGGATAATAGTAGAGCTTGCTCACAGCATTTTTAAATCCTCTGAAGACTGATAACGCCATTTGCTTCTCATGTTGATTTCCATCATTACCATAAAGCTCAAATTTTTACCAGTTTAGAGTTCTGATTTTATGTTCATTTTGGTATCCCTTGGGCTACTTGAAGCACTGAGTTCTAGTGGTACATCTCTTCAGACTCAAAGCTGCTCAAAAGAGAGACATCAAGTCTGCCCACTGAAATAGCAGAGACACTTCTGCAAGTTTCAGGAGATGCTGCTTGCAGCTGGCATTGGAATATGGAACACTGGGGGCCGAGCAGTGTTCCTTAACACTGGGACCTGCCTTCTCTGGTCTTGATGAAGTTTGAGTTTGTTTTGAAGATTAGCTGAGTAACTAGATGATGTGATACTGATTTTCCCCTTGACCCAACCTTCAGCCACTAATATCCTCTTTTGGTACTTATGCCATGTGAGGTATTTACATGACAGCTCATCAGTGTGATAGTTGCCATTAGCTCTAGTTCTTTTCTGTAGATACTTGCCACAACTTTTGCGTACCTTTGTTTGCTGTATGTCAAGGCCATCTCTGAATGCCCCTCATGAATTTCACCAGCTATGGGAAAGTACTAGCTTGTGTTGGTGCATCAGCACAAACACATTTCTGGTTTGTATGTAAACTCTCTTTTTATTAAAAAATCTGTGGCAGCCACTTTTACCTCTGGAGAATATGGAAGAAAAAAAAGCCCTGAATTTAATTGTCTGGAAATTAGCTGAATTATCTAAGTGTAATTCAATCAGTAGCAAAAGTAGATCTGGTTTAATCTTACTGCATTTCCTTTCTTTTTCTTCTTGTTCCTCTAAATTTTTTAAACAAACAGGTGATAACCCCCTGAATCTTATTTTTTTCTAGGTATCTCTTCTGAATACTCATTTAACTATTAGAAAAGTTGAAACATAAAAGTCAATGAACTTGCAGGAGTACTGTTTTGGTTTAAATGAACAATTTTAGAGATCTGCTTTATGTAATTCCCCTCAAAAAATGCACTGTCTCATATTAGTAATGCATGATTAAAATGTAATCAGGGAAAGCTTGTCATACATTTCTAACCGTGTCCTAAAACCTTTCTTGGCATTCTTTTAAAGAACCTCTGCTGAACTGAAAAGACTGAAAAATTCAAAAATTTAACTTCTCTTATAGATAAGAGATTATCTTTGTGGTTAAGAGGCACAGCTTTCCTGGTTCTTCTGTTTCCTCAATTATTTACTTCACACCAATAATGAAGCAGCATGAAACAATAAAATTAAATAATAGAAATAATCCCATTGCCATAATATTTCTGCAGCTCAGGAAGAGACAGCAGTGTCATGACATTGCTAACAACTTGTTCCTGATAGAGGAGTTCACTTTCCCTCACTAGATACTGTGCCACAGACCCAGGGAGCATTGGCTGCCAGCAGTAACCATTCCCAGAGCCCTGGGCAACCACTCCTCAGCTCTGTGCATTGAGCCACCACATGCCAATTGCTTAAAAGAGAAGAGAAATCTTTCAGGCCACCTCTTGTCTGACTTTAGGCTCTTACCACAGAATTCTGTTTGGGTGTGGAGGCTCCCTGAGGAGGCCTGGAGGATTGAGATTTGGGTCTGGGAACACACAGGTTGCTTGAATTAACCAGCTCTGGCTGGCTGATTGGATAGTGGCTGTAGAGAAGGCATACATGGGTACAACCACACATGTAAGGAAGTTGTCATCTGGTTCTCTAAAAACCTAAACCTGTTAGCAGGAGTTTTTTTGATCACTCTTTTGAACATGACACCTGAATTACATGCCAAGTACCTAGGAATTATTTTTGATCTCAAAGCCGACAAGTGATAAAACACTTACTGATAAAACACTGGTAAAACACTTACAGGAAAATTATTTTCTGGTAAAATCCAGGAAACTCTGAAATGTTACCACTGACTTCATTGGGGCCTGGCTTTCATTTTCTGTCCTTGTTTACTGTCTTGTAAAAGGCATATAGTTCCTGTGCATACTTCAAGAGGAAAGATAAACAAAGAGTCATCCTGAGATAAGAAAGCAGACAGTAGTATGTGAGATAAGAATTCAGGAGATGGGTACAACACAGGCAGCTATAAAAAACCATACTGAGATTATATCTGTAATCTGCAGGGATATTCTGTGATTCTACAATTCTATATGCAATGCCATGAAAATTTAAAAAAAGAAGTGGTTCAGGTACTGAATAGCATGATTTTCTCATTCATTTTACTGTTTGTTCCTTGCATCTTGAATTTAACAATGGGGATTAAGGACTCTTCTAATGATCAGATTTTTATGCTTTTTAACAGAGCCATCCTTCCTTGAGGCTTGCTTCCTGATGTGATTTGATGTGGATGTAGTCCTTATGCCTATGGCAAAATGTATCTTTACATGAGTTCTATACGTCAGTGAGGTGATGAAGCCAGTCGTGCTACCTTGAGCATTCTGTCAAAAATGAAACATGTTTTCGAGGTTCAGTATTTTTTGTTTTGTGGTTCATTGAAGAGAAAGGGCAATAAAATGTCAGCCAAACACTCCACCATATATGTAGGGTTAACTGACAGTAGATTGTTTCACCAGTTTTCTCTCAGGATCGGAAAGTTTAGTGGAGACATATATGGCAGGGCTTGGTGATAACTAGCAGTTTTCCACCCCTAGAGATTTGTTGAGGTCTTATAAAAATAGGTTTTTTTAATACTGAAAAATTCTTGGATGTTTGGCTTTAAGATTATGTTCGACCTGCTATTTTAAATGGTATGAGCTTTTTGTAATAGTGTCTGCTTTTCTGTCAACCCCATAACTTTGAACTCACTGGCTAATTTCAGTCACAATGGTTTTTCTTACCTTTTAGTTTAATGCAAAGTAGTTTGATGATATTCTTAAATAGATTTTTTTTTCAGGTGCAGGAAGATTTCCAAGTTTGACAACATCGCCTCAATATATCAATGAAAGAATTTAAGACATGAAAGAATTTAAGAATTTCTGTGCTGATTACTCTTGATACACTTACTTCATGGTTGCAGTGAAGATAGTTACTTTTCTATTTTTTGTGTAATACACTTGTCCTTTGTTTTACTTTGCTTTACTTTGTAACTTTTGTAACAAAAAGTTACAGTTATGAGTTATGAGTCTGTTAAGAGAGGATTTTAAATCAGCTACTGTTCAAAGTTTATAATATTATTATAACAAATAGTGGGTCAGAAAGAGAATTTTACAAATACTTGCATGCCATTTCTAGGACTGGACCTAGAAATGGAATTACAGTGTCTTTATATAATGCACTGCAAACTCTCTGCTATAATTATTTGTATGTTAGTTTAAAATACTGAAGTGGGGAGGCAGAGAACAGGGTGACTATTTGGCCATTTCTGCATAATTGAATGATGTAGACTTCCATGACCTTCACTGTTGTGAGTTTTTATTGTTTAACTTTGAGGAAGTTGGGACATTTTACATATTCTTCTCTCAGGTGGAAAAAAATAATACATTCTTTTCTTCTCCAGTATGAAGGTTGGGGGTTTTATTTGTTTATTTATATGTTTAACTGGAAAAAACCAAACTCTGATAATCAGCAAAGTGCAGCAAAACAAGCTTTTTTTTTTTTTTAACTGTCATATATTTTTTTATGGTAATGGTTATTCTCTAGAGGTTTTGGCCATGACGTTTGACCTCTGAAACAATATAAGCACAGTGGAACAAGTAATCTTCCAAACTACCACATCACACATAGAATTCCTGTGCTTCAGTTATATTAATGTCAGAGTTGAACATGCAAGGATTCAATCTGCAGAAAGTCTACAAGTATCTTTAATTTGTCTAGGTAAAAGTTAGTTTTTGGATTCTTCACCCAGCTGGAGAATTCTTCCTTTTTTTGTTTCCAGTATAAGGGGGGTGATTATTTGTTTGGCTTTTTTCCTAGCTCCTGGAATCATAATGTTCTGTAAAACCTACTTTTCATTAGTAGCAGTCTCATGATTAGCAAGAAAAGCTTGTATCAATTGGGTTTAATAATTCAGTTTATGAAATCTTAAAGGAATTGGGATGAACTTGAAAGATAATGTTTAGAAACAGTCTTACTCTGATTTGCTATTCTTCTGCATATCTAGAGTTGGCAGCATTGCTTGAGAGGTGAGGCAGAAGCCCAGCTACATGGTGTTGGCAGCAGTGCATGGCCCTGAGGAGGAGGGTATGGTTTGGCTCTGGACTGTCAGGGCTTGCCCAGAGACATCAGTGCCAACAGGAGCCAGCCATGGCTGCTACAGCACACCTCAGACCCAGCTGTTTCTGGTGAGGATCTGCAGACATGCCTTCAGGGACCAGCCTGCTTGCAAATATCAGCGCAGCCTCTGTGTCCGTGTGCATCAAACTGGTAAAGCTCCTGGGAAAGAGCCACAAACCTGTTACATGTTCAGTTGCTCTGTAATGTGAGAAATATGTCTTCCTGAGGACCACAGGATTGGATGAACTTGGCCAAATCATTATGCGGACTGAACAATTAAAATAATCAGAGAAAAGGATTCTTTTTGGTTACCTGTAGTAGTGCAATTGACTGAACTATGTTATATGTTTGATTATATTTGTAATTTGCTTTTTGCATATCACAGTGATGAATTTGCAGGGAAAGCTGCTCAGGGAACAATCATTATTCAGGTCTTTGACTTCCCTGTGGCTAGAATGTGAAATACTCGGATTCCCCGTGATATCCGGGGTCATAGGAACAGCCAGCTCAAAATAAATTTTAAGGGAAGAAAAAGTCTATTTATTAGTTAAAGTTCAGCATTTGGAATGCATTCTCAGAAGTCAAGGCTGCTAAAAGTGGGGATGAAATCTTTCATTGCAATATAGTTTTTCACTTGAATTTATCATGTAGTCTACTATTACTGTTGGGAAAGACAGAGACACATAAGTTTATAAATAAGAAATACAGTAAGTGTGGGTGGTATCTACATTGTTTCTCACTAAGGAATATAATTTCATCAAAATGCTTCATAAAAAAAAATTTAGATATTTCATCAAACACGGGCTTACAGAAAAAACATAGGGAGAAATTTTCCAGAAAGGCCTGGATGTTGTTTACGTGTCATCATAATTGAATTGTTAGGTTGATTAACTTTTGAAATGTATCCAATAGTTTGTGAAACAATGTGTTGTTTCATGCAGTATGAAATTTGGAAGCCAAAAGTGAGTCAAGTTTTCCTTTGTCTAAAAGTGTTTTGCTCTTTCCGGAATTAAGTGTACTGTTTGAGAAAACTCAGAACTTCTCTTAATGTGGAATTTCCATTCTCTCTGGATTTCCCATTCTGAAATATGTGACTCACTGGGGAAACTCCTGTCTTCATGCAATTGTATTTACTAGCATACACTTGCAGAGATTTGTTTGAAAGCAGTCTCTGTCTTGTGGGAGAGGAGGGAATTAGGAAGAACAGCTGTAATAGCTGTAAACAGCTTCCAGTAAGGTACTTGACAGAAAAAGAATACACCATCCTATCAGCAGTGCATGTTGTGATGCCAGAGAGGAGTGTTGCCCTGTTTAAGAGTGTTGCCAAAAGCTGTCTTTCTGCTTTCTGGCTATTGCACCCCTTTGGATGGATGGTTGGAGTATATTGAGGTATAGGGCCTCCTTCGTGCAGTAGTGGGACTTGGAAGTCCGGCTCTAATTCCTTCTCTTGTGGGTATAACTTAAGAAGTTCTGGTTTCTCTTTTCCTGTTCTTGTATAAAATTTGTTATTATTTAAAGCTTAAAGATTACCTATAGAGGTTGTGGCAAATGGCTAATGAAGAAACTGAATTAGCATTGCCTAATAATGATGATAGTGATCACAATAACCATCATAAAGTACTAGATGGAGCCACTTAGCATTTATTGGCAAAGTTATAACACAAGTGGATCATTACAGAAGAGCGTAGGCCTGCCTGCATTTCCAGTGCCTCCTCAATATACAGAAAGGGTTTGTTTGGGTTTGTTGGATGACTGTTTTTTCCTTCACTGTACATTAAACTTCAGTTTTGATAGGAATTTTCCTTACAGTTTCCCCAGAACTACTTCACAGGCAGCTAATGGGACGTGCTGCTTTTTTGTTCATATATTTCATTGTATTATGCACCTCAGAGGCTTTTTAGTGCAAAGGAATTTCTAATTGTTAATTTGTTGGTATTGGTTTCTTCAGATCCTAGTAGAAATAGGGGATTTTTGGTATTTTTTCATCTGTAACGGAGTCCTGTTGCTGTCAATTCAACAGAGATACCAAATCTTCTCATTCCTGTAACCACAATATATTTCATATTTCAGGTATGAATCTCACTAAACCATTTAAACCTTGATGAAGTAGTTTGAAGTTCTTAACACAGGAGGTCGTTCCAATTTATCTCAAAATGACCTCTTTGTCCCCAGATTTATATATTTCCCTGATTTAAAAGTGTCATTTGGTCATGTTCAGTAGGAGAATGTCTTTGAAAGCCTGACTTGTAGGCATATGATGAATAGTGACAGGGAAAGGATTTTGCCCAGTGAGAAAATACCAAATCATGTAGCACTGTAGTTTCACTTACTAAATATTGTCCAGGCTCTATTGTTGAACCCTGTGCTGCCAGTGTCACTTTGTCAGGATGCTTTCTGTCCTGTGACTAGTGGCTTCAAATGTACTCATCCATCTTCTTGTCCCATTACATTTCATGTGACTGATGTTCTGCACCTATTAAAATTGATGGGAAAGAACAAAGAAGAAAAATGTGCCCTTCAACTGATTATGCCTTTGAGAGAGCAAATGAGACTTTACTGCTGTTTAGAGTAAATTGAACAGTTATTTCTAGGTTTATCTATATTGCTTTATTTTAATATTAGCAGCAGATCCCTTATTTTGTTTTTTCAATGTTATATTCAGAGCAGTAAGTTGCATCAATATTTTCTCCTTTAATTTTGTGACAATAAGTGAACATACAAACTCTCTTTGATTTATCAACTGCCTGTGGTAATCTTGCCTGTGAGATATTGCTAGCATGCCTGAATTACCCTCTTAGGAAAGGATGGAGGCATGTTTGACTAGCCTAGACCTTTCCTCTGAGGAAGAACCCATTGCTCGGCCACAGTTCATGTATGCTGGGAGAGCACTCTTGTGGCATGTCACAAGGTTCTGCTTGGTGGTAAGTGCTTACTTACCTTATGCTAAGTTCTTCAGGGCAATTAATGGTAGACTAGAAATTCAAAAGATTTTGAGGTATTGGCTTTATCTTCGTATCCTGGGTAGAGATGGCTTCACAAAGTGCTAGTGCAATGCTTCAGTTAGACAAGGGTCATTAGACAGCTGTCATTTACTGACAAATAAAGACAAACCACTGAGGGAATTCAGAAGGAAAAGCTCCCAAGTGATCAGTGTGTCTGATTATTTACAGGTTTATGACAGCCTTCTCAGCATAGCAGCCAACAGTTCTTTCCCATTTGTGCATAGTAATGCAGAGATTGTAATTTTTTTCTTTCCCAAATTTGAATTTTGGCAATGGCCATTTGCATGCCCCCAGAATGCATCATAATGGGTCCCTTTAGGCTTCCTGATGTTCTTGTAGAGATTTCAACAAGTGCTGTATGCAGCTTTGTTCCCTTACCTATCGGTACTCAGATGCGTTAAAGTTTATTTCCATGCAAAGTTCAAATATGTTCTGGATTTGCATATTTCTGTTCAAGGAATTTGGGTTTCTTAGATTTTGTCTTGTTGTTAATCCTTTGTCTTGGTAATTCAGGCTTAGTAGGTGTTCTGTCTGAAGCTCAGACAGAAGTATGTTTGACTTGTAGGCTGGGAAATGCTTCAGAGAGCTCTGAGCTTTTAAAGACTTTCTTGCACCATAATCTGCAATTATTTAAGATTGCTGATAGTCTTCAAGGCCTGTTGCTTTGTCCGACGTTTTTCTCAGTCTGAAGATGGTGTACTGTGAAGTGGATAATGCTTTTATGTTGGGAGTGAATTCAGTTGGGTTACTATAAAGACAGTTGTTCCCATCTAGAATTCGTGAAGAGAAATTTGATTAAGATTAAAATAGGCAAAAAAGACTTTAAGAATCTTAATTTAATAATTTCTCTGTGAGGTCTCTTCTCTCTTTAGTTACTTACTTGACCTCAAGCTGAGAGCGGATTCATGATTTTACAATAACCTCCTTAGAGATAATTAACTCCTGAAATAAGTGTAAGTTAAGCAAAAATACAATGGTTCTGTAGTCAGATCCTTCTTAGTACTCTAATCTTAGCAGGACAGCACTGGACTTTTCAAGCACATTCTCACCCTTAGCATTAGAGGCACTTGAGCAAGTAACCCCACAGGAATTAACTTCATATTGCCTCTCTTTTATTCTGTGTTAAAATGACTTATGGAAAAGGGATTGTGGAAGAATGCAGCCTGTATTTTATTTAGGGCAAAAGTATGCAGCAGATAGCTGATGCTTTGAAATTTACACCCCTGTAACGATAATTGTTTCCCATGCATATGTCTTCAGTGGGATATGAAAAAGTTTTGGAAGTGGGAGAGAAATTTCACCTTATCCTTCTGGATTGTAATGACTGCAGCAGCTGCTGGGACTAGATCCCAGTGAATTAATTCTGTTGCCAATGAAAACCAGTTCTTAGCACTATCCAGAAAGGTCATCATACAAATAGTAGTGCTGTTAATTTCTAGTATGACTTGAGAAAGAATAGGTCTCCGCCTTCCATCTCCCCATACCCTGGGAGATTTTAGTTGCAATGTGCTCTAAGCCTGTGGTAACAGATTTTCAGAAAAGCTGCTGCTCCCACATTTTTGATATTGAAGACACTGAGAATTGCTTATCTTTTTATTGTAGTGAGGTAAGTCTGAATGCAAGAGGAGGGATGAGAAAATTGGATTTCCTTTTATTGCACAGGAACACTGAACAACCCTGACAGAATATTTACTCCTGTCTCTTCCTTCTAATTTGATTCTCTGACTACCATATTAATCTTTGTTCATTGGTGAAACAAAATTAGAGTATCACAGGTGGTGTTGCCTGTGCCTCTGCAACAACTAAAAGATGTGAAAGAATTAAAGATATGAACCATTCTATAAGATTTATTTACCAGTTCATACACAATGAAATGTGCTAACTGTACAAAATGTTATGAAAATGCTCCTCGAGCCATGTCAAGCAAAAGGTCTTTTATAGTTCCTCTTTTTCTTTCTCCATTGAGAGATTTGATATGTTTTGTATGGATGAGTTCAATACTGGTAACTATTGAATTCTGATTGACTGGCTTTCTTTCTACTCCCCAGCACACATATAGTCATTTGAATAATACGAAATATACTGGCATTAGTAGCATGTACAACATTCTGGAGAAAAAACTTTGCTATCCTCAGTTAAAATACTGTGAATATTGTTCCAGGGCTAGGTTATTCTTTCCTAGTGGGCAGTTAGGTTCTTGCTATTACAGAAGAAAATACAGCATTGCCTTGCCTCACACTGCATGATTTTTGTTCAGCCCATGCAGAAGGAAGACAGGACCACATTGGCAGTGCTGAGCAGGATGTAACACTGGTTGCAGTAATGACAGGGTGCTCTCTTTTTTCTTGGGGGATCAGAGGATGATCCATAAGCAAGCTAGTCTCATGGTTATCTTTGTTCAGTAGGTCTGTGTTGGTCATCCCTTTCCAGATATGCAACTGTAGGCAGAGTGAAGTTAAAGATACATGACCAGTTGCTGTAAGATATTTTTCTCTTTGTCCTTTCAGCTGTCTGTATGCTTACAGAAAACAATATGCAGAGTAAAACCTTCCAGTAAGGACAATTCTGTAAGTATAGTGGAGGATTATGTTTAGATCAGGAAAAAAGTTATGCTTATAGGTTGGCAGTATGTTGAACCCGTTTGAAAAACAGAGGCAGAACTCCAGAGAATATTTTCTTAACATGCTGCTGGAAGCACAAGGTACAATTTGTTTCCTCTTCTTAGAAACAGGCCTGTAGTTTTAAATCTGTTTAGCATTCATAGAATACTTCACACACTAAGATCTTTGTTAAGTGAATTACAGGCCATGTAAATAAATTAGGAAGAAAATAATGTATCAGGGATAATAATTACCTGGCTAAAATTGCAGGGCAGCATTTTTGCTAGGACCACTGAGAAAGTAAATTCATGGGAAATACTTCAAATCTCCCCAGTTTATATTTCACTCACAAACAGCTTCTAGAAAATGCTACTTGACACAGATCAGAATAAGATGGTGCTAAAATTCAGAAATATGTTTTCAATTGCAAGTGTTACAACTTTCAGAGCTGAGAGTATATTCAAGAATATTGTCCATATGCCTCTATTGGCTGCAAAGTAATGAAGCCCGCATTACTCTAAGTGAACATTCAGGGATTGGAAACTTGCCGTTGTTTGGGAATTTAGACCTTACTTGCGCCTGCCTACACAGTATAAACTTCTGATTGTCTTTTGCAAATGTTTTAGCTCAAGAAGCATTTTTTAAAATTGTTGATACATACTGTTTTCACATTTGCAGCTAAATACTGGCAGTAGCTTAGATAGTATGGGCATACCAGGATTGATATTCCTTATTTTTTGCAAATTGTTATAAAAAATCCAAAATTTTAGAGCTGTTGTTGTTTATCAAAAAATATAAATAATTTTACAGAACAGGAAAATTCAATTAAATATTACCTTTTATGCCTTACTGTACATAACTGATTGATACTGGGAAACTGAGAAAGCAAAGTCCTCCATCACCTATATCCAGGAATGTGGAGAAAATACTCATTAAATTAAGATCAGTTTAAGAAAAATGAAACTTCTGAGCCAATTACAGTTTACTATTTAGACTGAAACAAAAAGTATGACCTTTTTTACAGAATGTGTGACTTGAGCAGGCAGTTCCCTAAAAAATTGAGAAGCTGCAAATGTTCTGCACTTGAGTGATGGTGAATGTGTGATCTTAGTTCTGCTTCATTAGTCCCTAGTGAATGAGTGGTAAATTTTTCCTATTTATACATTTCTGTCAGGGGATCATAAACATAACATGTTTTCAGTGCAGCAATTTCTTTTTTTTTTTTCCCTAGCTTTGATGAATAGTTTATATTCCACTTGAATACATTTTTCTTCTTTTCAGATATTCAGATAGGTATTAGCACTGGTTAATTATGCACTCAGTACCTTTTCTAATAGAACTATCTGTCATTATGGCAACCTTTTATGTTGTATTTGAGGTATCCAGTCTTTTCAGTAAAATACTGCTTTTGCAGTATGTATGGGAGTGATCAATTTTATTTTCTGCTGATTTGATAATTTTCTACTGAAATTTTATCTTCTGTGCTATGGAGTTTGTGGGCAATTGCTTTCCTCTGCTAAGAGAATATCTAGTGCTTCAGGTTTTTACCTCCCATTGCAGAAAGTACACTTCAGATTTTTCTGCATTATAATACATTTACATCTCCTTTTAAGGTTAAAAAATGTTCAAGATTGCTTTCTGTGTCATTTACTAATTCAGTATACCAGGGTTATAAACAACATTTCCTTTTTCCTAGGTGTTTCTCCAGTGGTGATGTTTTGTTTAGAATGTGTAGTTAAAAATGTCAATAGAGTTGGTACAGACATGCTGAGTATTGTACAAGTTGATAAGTAGTTTGTTCTAGTCAGTGTTTCTTATACAAATGCAAAATATGTTGCGTGTATGCTTTGGACAGAGTAGGCTTTGCGTGCTTCTATACCTCTGTATTATTGCATTTCCTGTTTTCAAGTCTTTTTGTCCAGGATTCTCAAAGACCCTTATCCAGAGTTAGGTATTTGTCACAATTGAATTTCAAGCAGTTTCAGCAATTTTCTTAGTGTTCTGTGGACACTTCAGTCTTAAACCCTGTTGGATGGAGCCAACCAATTTTAATTGGAAAGTGGTATCTCTGAGATACACCTGAGAAATCTTTCCCAAAATGCTGTGCTAGTCCTATCGCACCACAACCACTTGCAAGGATGAAACTTGTTACATCTCCAGCTCCTGGCAGCTGGCTGAAGGTGACAGCGGCCATTTGACACTTTTTTACTGATAATGGTCTTGAGAAAGAGCCTGACAAAGTGTCTGGGCTTTGGATGACGTTCTACGTGGTGGTGAATTTTACATGACTGGAAAAAGCTGAGAGGAAGAGGAAAGAAACTCTGTAAATGATAGTTACTAAAAACACATAGCAGAGCTAACACAGGCATGCCTTAAAGGCTATATTTTTTATCATTATTTTAAATCCATTCTCTGCTACATTAGAACTGCTCTCCTAAAACTGATTGCTGATTCCTTAATATTGACTATTCATAAATTCTTAAAATAATTTAGGTTGGAAAAGATCTTTAAGATCATTGAATGCAACTGTAAGCTTAACACTGCCAAGTCCTTCACTAAACCATGTCTCTGAACAACGTAGCTACACTTACTTTAAATAGTTCCAGGGGTGGCAACTCCACCTCGTTCCTCAGCAGCTTATTCCAATAATCTTTTCTGTGAAGATATTTTTCTAATATCCAGTCTAAGCCCCCAGGGCAAACTATCACTTTTTACTTGGATGTAGAGACCGACCCTCACCTCACTACAACCTCCTTTAAGGTATTTGTAGAGAGGAAGAGGTCCCCCCTCAGCCTCCTTTTCTCCACACTAAACACCCCCAGCTCCCTCAATCACTCCATACACACTTGAGCTGCAGGCCCTTCACCAGCCTCACTGCCCTTCTCTGGAAAAACTCCAGCACCTCAATGTCTTTCTTGTAGTGAAGGGCCCAAAACTGATCACAGGATTTGATGTGCATCACTGAGTACAGGGGGATGGTCACTGCCCTAAGTCACCTGCTGGCCACACTATTGCTAAAAAAAACCAGGATGCCACTGGCCTTCTTGACAGCCTGGGCACAGAAAATTAATGGGTAAGTTTAAAAGAAGCTAGAATAAACCTAATTTTAGTTACCATTGATGAAGACTCTTGCTCCAGTTGTGCAAAATAAATTGAAGATTGAAAAAGGTAAGAGGACTCATGAAAATTTGAGAGAACAGATGACCAGAAGCATGAGGAATTCCAGTGAAAACAGTCTGTATCAGGGTATTGAATATCTCTCATTTTCTTCATTGATAAATTTCTAGTATTCTGTTCCTGTTTTAGCTTTTAACGTCTACAAATCTTTGTGCACTCTTCTTTTTCAACAGGAAGATTTAGGAACCTTGCACTTGATTCATAAAGCATCTGTAAGCACACTGCACAGTGCATGTAATAGTACTACTCTAGTCTATTACCCTATTTACCCTAACCAGAGTATCAAAGCATCCATCAGCCTAATAGAGTAATCTTGATCTGTGACAGGGAAGTACTGGGGGAAGGAAAAGTATAGGAAAGTTCTGCTCAAGAGAATGTATAGCGCCAACAACATGAAATTAGTGCTTCTACTTCTTCCCCTCCATACTCCAAAATAAAAAATAACAACTCTGCTGATGATACAAACAGAAAAATAGAATTGGATTTGTTTGGGAACAACTTATTATGCCTTGTGTTGTTACACCTGTTCTTTGGCTAGAGAAATTGTCTCTTACTTATGTTTTCATGGAAGGGTAGGTATATGTAAAAATAATTATGCTGGGATCAGCATCTTCTCAGGTTAACAATCAACTGCTGATTACCTGCTGATTCTTGCAAAACAGAAAATCTGTTCTTATACAAACACTAATTATGGAATATCTGCAGAATCATTCCAAACTAGTTTAATTATACACAGGTTTTTATAACCTGCTTAATTGCATTTTACACTGAAGAAAGGTCCAGACCGGTCCTCTTACTGATCTGGATCTTTCTTCAGTGTAAAATGCAATTTTACACATAAGCTCCTTTTACATCTTTACTTTGCTTTAGAGGTTAAATTGACTGGATTGTCCCAGATGCTTTGCCATTGTGGTGCTCAATTTTTTGAGTGGCTCCCCAACCTCTATTAATTACCATACTGGGATGAGCCTCCTGTACAATATCAAACAGATTGCATCTGTTATATCCCATAAAATTGGTGTGTGGTGGTTATTGACAGGGCCTCAAACATCCCAGTTTTATTAAGACCACTTTTACACCTAGGTTATGAGTTAACAGTGCCATTATCTTTCCCCAAAATCCCTTGGCAGTTAGTACTGCCAGACGCAGTAGAAATTACAGAAGGATTAATCTCTGGCTCCATCCCCCAAAAGCTTTTCTCTGGAGGTACAGAATGGTACATTGAACTGTGTTAAGCAATGAAAGATTTAATGAAAATAAAAGTCCCCAGTGTCTGCCTGCATGAGAGTCTATGTCTGTCCCTTTCCAAACCTGTCAGTACCATTTTCTGTGCAAGCCGGTTGGGCTGCTGCAAATACACACAGGGGCTTGGGCGGTTTTGTTGCTGTAGTCGTTTTTAAAAGCCCGACCCTGTAGAAAGGTTGGTTGGTGCACTCGATTTCAGAGGAAAATGAGGAGCTGGTGTAAAAGAAGGAGGGAATTACCCATCTCTCTAGAGTCTCTTTCATTGCAAATCATTCTTTCAGCTGAGAGATCAGGGAGACAGATCCCGTGGATGAGGACAAAGAGCAACACTGGGCACAAAAGGGTGAGGGAAGGAGAGGGGACACAGTGACTTGGCAGGTCACTCCGGTGGCACCCTGCTCTGCCTGATAAGGGTGGGTTTTACAGCAGGGATGCTGTCGTGGACACACCTCTGTGCACAATGTAGAAGCACTGGGGTTTGGGAAAGGAATGATAAGGAGCACAATGAATAACTAACAAAGCTCATTTGATGAATGCAGTCATTTGCATTACAGTGCCAAATAGCTTTGCTCCTGGTGGCTGAGTGTCATACCCAGCTACAAATATTAACATCATTTCAATGACATCTAAGGGTGGCAGTAGACTGTATGGGGGGAAAGGTTGTTAAGAACTTTGAAATTTTGCAGAAGAAAAGAAAGCCTGAAGAATAGTGAGCTGCCCATCCCTTGCTTTTATTTTCTTTAGGGAAGTTAATGGCAAGATTGCTAAAATAAGATTCTTTGAGCTTTAGAAGGTGTATACAAGTAAAGGAAAAATACAAGACAAAACCAACATCACAGTATATATATGCCTTCCTATTTACATTTTGTGACTTCTATCAAATGCCAAATGAAGAGCATGGTAATTGATGGATTCTCTGCATAGGTAATGCCTGTAGGTGCAGCATCTACGCATCAACAGATCAATCTCTGTGACGTTCTTGAAGGTGCAGTGTAAAAAGTTAGCCCAAATAAGAGATTTTCTTGTGTCTGTTTTTTGTCTTGTTTTCACTTTCACTTACACTTTTAATGTTTTCTAGTGAAATATAAATGAATACACATTGTGCTATGTTTTGTTCTTCAGGGTTCATTCCCCAGGGAAAAAAAAAAAATCATTAGTTGTAATGTCAGAGAGAGATCATACAGGTAAAGCATATTTAATTCTTTTACCTACCACAAGCAATGAATATAAAATCCATGACCCACAGACAAATGCAGGCTTCACCTTCCACTGAAGTTATGATCAACCACCAGATCCCTGATCTTTAGATCATCTATAGATCATACTTTTGCAATGGAAAAATACCACAGAACATACAAGACTTGTAGCATTGTACAGTTTTCCAAGGTCCTCTGCTACTGGAGAGTAATCCATTGTTACTTCCTTCTGTTTTCATTCTCACCTCTGTGTCCTTTCGTAGTTTAGTCTACTGCCAGTGAAAATCCTAAATTGAGGCATTCTTGGTTATTAATATATTGTGAATACAGTGTACCTCCAGCAGAGCTTAATCTCTCTCACTCACTTCTAGTCATCTTTCAGAAGTATACAGAAAGTGAAAATGGGCCACTTGAAGCATTTTAAGCTGATTGGAAAAAGTGTCCTCTCCTTATTTTTGCAGCTCCCTGGTTAAAATTGAGTAGACTGCTGAGCTGAATATGGAAGCACAAAGTGTTGTTCTGATGACCACCCGTCATTTTGTGCTTATTGATAGACCTCAAAGGAGAGTGCTGTGTGACTGACAGAAGCAAAGCAGCACATGCTTTGCTCTAAATTCGGCATTGTCAAAACAGTGAAGTACTCTGGGAGCAAGCCTGTTATTGCTAAGGATATGCAGCATGGCTCAGTGTAAAGCTTCATGATTTACATGAAGGGGAAAACAGGAGAAGGAGGAAGAATAAATATGCAAGTAACTGAGAATTATAGGGTTTAACATATGTTTTTGAAAATGTAGCTTTACAGAGTTTGATTGTAAGGTTCGCTCTATTACTTACTACACAGGTTAAAGCATATAAAGGAAGATCAAATTAGAAGCAATTTGCAATGATTTGCATGGAAGCTCAAAATGCAAAAGGGGTTAAGGGTGCAAAGGATATGGATGCACAGATAAGAGTGCAAAAGGGTTTAACAACACAAGCACTGAGTGCTTTATCCTTTACTAAGCAGATTGATAGGGCTAACTATCGATGCTAATAGTGCCTTAAGTATAGATTTGAGATGCAAACATTCATATCATAATCAGTTCATACACACACAGGTAAAATTATGTGTACACCTATTTCTCTGCATATAAAGGTACCTAATAAAAATTTCCCTCAGGTTCAGTGAAATACATCAAATTCCTTTGCATTTTCCAACAGGCAAGGGTGGCACCTCAAGGAGTGTGGAATTGTGTGTTTGGGGCAGTATTAGCCTAGAACTCATCATCAGTGACAGTTTGAGTACCAAGAAGCTGAAGGGTTCATGAGCTCTGTGAGGTGTCCCACCCAGAGGGAGGTGCTGGCCCTGCCTGCTGCAGTCCAGGAGAGCTCAAAAGGCCTCACTTAGGACCACTCTTTATAGGGTTGCAAGATTATTTGATCTGGTCATCAGTAAGTTTCTATTCTGGTCATAACCCAAGTCAGTAACCACTGGGCTTTTTTCCCAAAGTGCAGTGAAAGGGTACCATTCCACTTGGGCTACAATTCACAATGGTGCTACTCCACTTGGACTAGGGAAGGGTAGTAAACCCTTCAAGTAAAGGGTTTACCAAGGCTACAAGGTGTAATTGCGTATCCTTTGTTTTCCACCTTGATTGGGCAGCTGGTGTTTCTGATCGTTCCCACATCTACCATGGAAGAGCTCTTGATATAATCAGGGAATGTCTCACAGCTGTCACAGTAAAGGGATCCTTCACCACTCAAATGGTTTGGTGAAGGCTTATCAGGAGCTTCTGAGATGAGGTCTGAATATGATCTAAAGATGGGGGTAGGAGATGCACCACCACAATCCCTTACAAGATTAAGAAGGATGGCTGGGGTTTGTTAGTAGGCACAATAAACTGCTCTCAGGCAAATCCATGAGAGGGGAGTGGATTTCAGTGATGTCCTGAGGCCTGTTATTCCATGACTTTATGTCATGTGTGTGCACTGTGCTTGTGTGTGTGGGGAAAGAGAAGAGGAGGGGTAATTGTTTTTACTTCATAGGGAAGTTGCAAAATATCCCTCTGTTTTCTGATCCCTTTCTGCAGTTGTATATATTCTAGAATCAAAGGAAAAAATTGGCTTTTTTTTTTTTTTTAATTTTAGTGAAAGCTATATCTTCTTTTGGTGTCTGTAAAGCAGCAGGAAGTGTGACAAGTGCAGTATAACATAACTCGGGGGAGGAAAGAGATGTGAAGTAGTAAGTATATGGCTTCATTTATGTGATTATTCTTACTCAACCTGAGTATCAATTCTGATATGATGATCAAGCCCCAGGCCGCCCATCCCATGGCTCATAGGACACCATGTGATTTCCCATCCAGCTGCACCTGGCTGGGGCAGTGAGCCCCTCAGGCAGGGGCCACTGCCATGCTCTTGGTGCGTGGGTGCAGGGTGCTAGGCTGCTCTTTTTCCTGCTTGCCCAGCAGCACCCACACACCATCTAGGACAGGGAGCAAACACGTTAGCATCTGCATGACTTTGGAAAAGACAACTTCCTGCATTTTCCATCTGTAACTTCTCTAAGGGCATCTGTCTCTAGGTTTTCTGTGTCAGGATGATGACCCTGCTCACCAAACCATGAGCAGCATGTTGCTGAAGAGTTGATTTGGCAGAAAACAGGGGTCTTGGTTAATAATTTTGCAGTCATCATAGTCTGTCATGGTCTGCATTACCTTGGAGATAATATCCATTAAAAAGTTTGTATATATTTAAGTAGGAATTTTCTCCCTCCTCGTAGTCCTTAGCTGCGATGTTCCTGTGTTCACTCTGCAATTGTAAAATTCTGTTATTTTTATGTAGCAGCTGACTTAGACTTGTCTTTAACCAAATGGGTCTTCTATTTGTAAAATATTTCATATATGGTAGTTTTGTTCCCACCTGATGGGTATCATTTATTCCTTTGCACAAGTGGGTGTATTAATGCTGTGGTTTGAAGTGAAGACAATGGTCTAATTCCGTGTCTTATTAGTCCACTGGAAATAATTGAAGACTATAGCATTGAATTTCCATTTAGGTATTATAGCCTTGTGTGGAGCATGGCATAGCAGAGTTAATTCATTTATTAACTCCTTAACAACATATATTTAATCAGTTTTCTGGTGCTTCAGACCTTGCAATCAATAAGTGCCTTTTACTTTCTTGCCCTTAATTAGTGTATATTTGTCAAGATTGGCTAATTTGTAAGCTGCAAATGATACATGGTAGTGAATTCTTTACATCATTAAATGAGACAGTTGTGAATTTTTGTCAGGATACCCTTGTAAGATAAAACAAAAGGAATCTCACTGTTTGAAATTAATTCAGTAGGCTTTTTTTTTTTTCACCAGTGAGGGAATTATTAAGACTAAAACTGGCAAGGGACAAATGTCTTATAATAAGACAGCATTCAGGGGTATCACTGTAGTTTTGTTTCCCCATATAAATATTTAAAAACCTGCTGTATTGGTGCAGTCATATATTCATACAGAATGCTCTGCCTAGGTGTAGTTTCTCTAGGGTTGTGCCCATGTTTGCATCAGAAATGGTGTCCACTGAGGTCTGAAAACTGGTTCCTTGTATGGATTAGGCAAGAGTGTTTGATAAAAATACACATGAGCAGACGGATCTCTTACCAAGATCTAATTATACAATTTTAGTCAAATCTGAAACAGATGCCCCTCTGCTTACCTATTGTTGAAGCCATTTGGTACCATTCTAATATTACACTGACACCAGGCAGGAAGGCCCCCTTTATTCCCTGCTGAATCACATGCCTTGGGTGCTAATGTAATAACTTCACAGTCCCAGAAAGCAAAGGCGTGTTTGCAGGAGACATGTGTGCAAATCTCCCTACAAGGTGAGCTTGCTGCCATGGGAAAGAAGATGCATTTATTTATGTCAGTGGTATATGAGAGGGGAATTGACAAGCAGGAGCACCTTAATGGCTTCAAACTACCTGTTAATGATCATGGCTCTGGTGCCTGCCTGGCAGCCTCAGTCTCCAATTAAGCATCTGCCCAAGCTGGAAGCAGGTCTCTTAATTGGAAAGAAACAGATTCAAAGCAGGTTGCCTCTTCTGCCAAGACAGATTTATCAGCGAGGCCGTGCCTTAATCCATTGTACCTCCTTTCCCATCCCCACCTGGCTTTTCTCTTGATGTTCTCTACTGCGGCAGGCAGAGCCCTAGAGCAGGACAGGTAGCATGGATGGATTCTCAGCACCTTGGGGAGGTTTGGTTCTCCCCTAACCTTTTGCTGACCTGGGACCCAGTGATGGATGCTGTCCTAATTGCAGACCCTCGACAGCGCACATGCATCCATTAAGATATATTGCCTGGTACACATTCAGGAGATCTGTTTACAGCTATCTTTTACATAGAACTGATTGTTTAATTGCAGATTAAAGATTAATGCAAGTATAATGATTCCATGAGGACACTTCAGACAAAAGCATCCTGCATCAAGCAGCCTGCATCCATTTTTCAATTTGGCCATAAATTTGGCTGGGAATTAAATAGTAAGTAGCCGTGATTGCAACACTGGTCTCTGAAGGCGCTCACAGGAATGAAAATAAATGAACAGGCTCTCACACAAAGCATGTTTCATTATGGTCATTAGTGGACAGATCCTTAGCAGGGACTGAAGGTAAAATTGTCTACAAGAAATGTTGGCACATGTCTAATAAAATTGAAGTAGTGAGGAAGTGAGTATGAAAACGTTCAGGTCACAAAGCCTACAGAAGACAAACTTATTTTCCTTGAGCTGTGGGCGTAAGCTGCAGGAGGTTTAGTTGTGGGGAGAGGCTGGTATGCATTTCAGCATAGCTGTGTCTTCTTTTACAGAGTTTGAACATACTGAGGGAAATGTTTGCAATGTTGTAAATGCATAATTGTATACATTGTTTATGTACGGTGAGTTACTACAATTCATTACCCTGCTGATTCTGATGAATTGTAAACATTCTATTTTCTCTTACGTTTTTCAGGTAAGGCCACTTTTTTCCCCTTAAAATGCCCCGCTGGCTGGTAAGTTGTTTATTTCTTTTCATTTCTCTTCCTTTGTGTTACATGCTGTGAACAGATTCATGGACTATTTAGGTTGGAGGGGATGGCTAGAGGCCACCAGCTACAGCTCCTTCCAACAGCAGGGCTAGTTTTGTGCAGGTTGCTCAGGGTTTTCTCTAAGGATTGAATCTCCGCAGCCTCCCTGTGGTACCTGTCCCAGTGTTCCACCATCTTCATGGCAAAGCTTTTTAGCTGGTGTCTGACTGGGATTTCATTTGGTTTTACTTGTGCCCGCTGAGGACGGCCTGGCTCTGTCCTCTCTACTGTCAGTGGCATCAGTAAAGTAACCCTTAGTTTTCTCACAGTGCTGGAGCCTGTCCTTAGAGATTGGACTGACTTTCTGGCTCTGGATGTAGAACAAAGCACTGAAATTACAAATTATTTCAGTTCAGTTTGGTTAAAATAGCTTTTGGAGGACTCCCTGATGTCTTGCATAACTTTCATAAATCTTAGCAGAGGCCACTAATTCCTTTTGTGTAAATAGTGTTTGCAGGATAATTTATTCTGTTTTGTGACTAACTAGCAATCCTAAAGTTAAAATCGTTCTTCTTCTGAACAAAGCAATATATTGCAAGAAGGTATTTCCTTCTTTTCCCAAGTAAATGAAGGAATCCACATGGGGTTTACTGAAACGTAACAAAAGGAATCCATTTGGGGATTACTGATGTGTGTTTGACTCAGTTTTACAGAGTTTCATGTAATTAAAATCCAAGCACTGACATCTTCAAAGATGTTCAGTATTTGAGATTTTGTTTGTTCTCCATTAGCTGAAAAGTCAGGAACATTTGTTTGAAAGTTAAATTTCCTCCAGTGTTAAGAAGGTTTTTCACCTTTTGCTGCATTCTTGAAGTTGCATATAATTAGCTAAATCATTAAAGGGGCACTAATTATAGTCTTAAAAAAGGGATGTGATTTAACACATCGGTAGTAAGTTACAGAAAGAGGTGTTGACATAAATGGTATGCTGATATGGCAAATTCCACAGATTTGTTGTCAATCTACGTTCCTCCTTTTAGTTTATTTTTTGCTTGTTTTTGTTTGTTTATTTTGCTTATGTACTGATACACAAACTCTTCTAAGCACAGACTATTGGTTATGCATTCATACAAATGGAGTACTTCAGTTTCCTGATAAATCCTCCACATTTTGTAGCTGTTAGCATGTTGACATACATTGATAATACTAATCTGTGCTTCTTTTATGAACATGTCCCTCCCATATGTGTACAAGAAAGCAAATACTTTTGGGCAGTCGTGTCTGAGTGGCAGTGCAAGCACTTCAGGGTTTTTTGCATTTCCTGAGAATAGGATAAAACACAAAGTGTTTGTAGCACCCTGCTATTGTCTTACTATCTATAGCATCAAGAGGAAAGCATACTTTATGCCCCCTTAACCTATTTCAGTTTTTGAAAGGGATCTGCTTAGAAAGCCCCTGCCAGCCTGCTCAGCCACATGCCTTGTTGTCAGACCTCCCACTCATCCTGCTCTTAGCAGACTGGTCAGCTCCTGCCTACAGGATGCTCCACTGTACAAATCCTACCCCTTTAAGTGCCAAAAGGGCCACTTAGCTTAAGCTGCATCTGTCTAATCATCCCATGCAGATGAACTTGGATGGAGAAGTGATGATCATGACTAGGGTAAGACGAGATAAATTGTTACTGTCCAGTGTTTTGTCAAAACCCTTCAAAGATCAGGCAAGGAGGACTTCTATCAGCAAGAGAGGATGTCTGCTGCATTGCTGGAGAAAGCTTCTGTTGTGGCTTTACTTGTCCTGGTGATGGCTTGAAGTCTTTTGTTTTGATATTCCCTGCAGCTTTAGTGTGTTTTTGTTCTTCTTTTTTTCTTGGCACTGACAATCAAAATATTGACAGCTCCAGCCCTGAGTCTGCTTCTTGCATGAGCAATTGCAGAATAACTAGTGGAAGTCACACTTGCATAATATTTGCTTGGATTACAGCATACATATTTATTCTGAGTTTAAAAATGCTTTAAAGTTTGGGATAAATTATGTAACTTCTGTAAGGGCATAGCCCTGAAAAGTCTATGAAGACTGTGAAATTAGGGCAGTTTCTGTGCCAGAGATGTGTAAATACTGTTGTCCTACTACTGTTCTTCTGTAACTATAGAAGCATCTGTAGCAGTGTGGGTGGTGATAAGGACTCCACCTCTGTAGTGGGATCCACACTAGCATTTATTTGTAGACTTAGAGATACGTAGGATAAAAAGAAAGGCATCCTTAATTGAAGAGACTGCTATGTGAGTTGAAAGAATGTGAAGCTTGCTGAGCCTATGTTATGCTCTAAAGACAATAAAATAAACAGTAAAATACAATTGGTAATACTCCACTGAGTTTCTAAGCAACCAGCATCATAACTTGGTGAAATAAGAGATTTGTGACTTCTGCTAGATTTGATTAATGCTCGTTTCACAGAATACAATCTGATGTGACTTGGGAGGAAATAGGAATGAGTGGTTCTTGCGAATTCATGTCAAAATTTGTATTTCAAATACCCACCAACTCACTTCCAGTCAGCAAGATTAAAAACTTATCTTTATAATTGGAAATAGAAAGCCAGCTACTTCATCTGGAGTATTAGCCTTTTTCTTTTATGCTCTACACATTCCTTTTCTCTATAGACAATGGCTCCGGTAAAATTTTAGGGACCATCCAAGACTACCCCAAATTTTGTGGCTTATTCAGTGAGTAAAATTCAGCTTATCCTTTAGTAGAGCAAAGTAAAGCAGCAGAGAAAACTGATACATGTCATGAGCAATAGGGCCTAGATCCAGCGAACAGGTTACTGTGACTTACCTTACTTGACCTAATTCATTTCTTCTTATTATTCAGTTACCTTTGCTGAACTAGGACCCTGTGATTTCTATTGCTGGATAATGTAACTGCATTTTTCAAGGATTCTGTGTTTGTTAAAATTGCTGGAAGAAAATACTTTAAAAGGAACAAAAAAGAAATTTGTTACCAAGTTTGCCAATTATTTATGATGAGTTTTTCAGAGGCATAGGTATTGTAGGGTAAACTTATTAAGAGTGTCTGTTTTGTCAGCTAAGATAATAAAGTCAGAGAAAGTGCTCTTTTTACTTCAAAAGACCGCAAGCTTTTTAGAGGATAGCCTTACTATAAATAGGTTAGTGCCACACTTCTGGTAGTGAATTCAGAAAGAGGAAGAGAGAAAGAAGATTATTCACCCTAGGCATGTTTTATTTATCTACATGATTTATTATAAGGTTTTAACGATTCAGAGTTGTTAGTAATCTGTTTGTAATTGATCAATAATTCAAGTAGCATAGGGCACAGGCTCTTCCAGTAAATGTCCATGCCTTTAAAGCAGTCACCTTGTATAGATGTGCAAATACGATTCTGATAAGGGATGTTTGCATGGAAGTGCTGGTACTTCACGTACAGTGATAGTGCACTTGGCGATAACTCTGGTGATGCATATAACAGGGTGAGTTGTTAGCACTGAGAGCAGGCAGAGGAAGGCATCTATCTTGTTTCATAGAGAATGCAAGACTCACTGAGCTACTTCCAGGAATATCAGTCTCTTTTCCATCCTTTTATTTCTTCAAGAAGCTGGTTTGAATATCCAGGGTGAGCTTTCTGTAACTGGTAGGGTATTTTTTTTTTTTGTGCTGGGCCAAGAGTGAGATTTTATAGAGACCCATCAATCATAGTCCAGCGTTGCTTGAAGATAATTTACTTAGAATGGATTATTAAAGAAAGATTAAGGATGTGTTAAAATAGTTTATTTGATATTAATAGCACACCTGAAATGTGTGGTCTTTCCAAGGTGTTCCCATAGTCCATTTATATGAAACAAATGAACTCTCTGTAGTACCTCCATTATGATCAAACATCTGGAGATACAGAGGTCATGGAGGGAGTTCCTTGGACAAGAGATTGTGTGTTAGCTTGGGAGAAGGGGATGATGTTAGGACAAAATGGTGCAGAAGAGAAAGTATGAAAAAGGTGTACAACAGAAACATCTGCAGTTATTCTGATTCTTGCAATCAGTATGTGGAAGAAAAAATCTTCGTTATGAGAATATTGAGAGAAATTGTAATTTTTCAGCAGTAGACAAAACATTACCAGTCCTGCTCTGGGTGAATTGTGCTGAGTGGAGGTATTAAGAACAGTGTAGCCCAACAAGGTACATGCTTTGTTGTTGATCCCAAACAGGATCTCAGCAGCTGCCTTCACAGTCTGCAGGAACCAAAGGAAATACTCCCTTTTCCATTGGTGGCATTAAGAACTAATTGATGAGTGAGTAGCCATTGAATGGTAAGTGTACCTAGATAAGCTGTCCTAGGGCACCCTGCAGTGAATCAATGTGTAAACATTTAAATGGGATGGTTTTCACTATCTAGAAACTGCTTTCTGTGATTTTTCTCCCAGATGCATTTCTCCTTTACTGCTCTAAATCAACTCCTCAGGACACAGGAAGGAGAGAACATGATTCCAGTCTGGAATCAGTGCAGCTCAACTGCTGAGAGTGAACTCCCTCCTCATACACAAGCATCCTGTAACCTCTCAGTCCACTCAATTCCCCTTGTGGTGCATGTGATCTGAGAGAGAGATACACAGGAAGCAGTTACTAGCTCCAGGAATGCCTTTGTGAAACTTTTGGCAGTTTTTAATTTATCGTGTGCTGTGTGTAATCAAAACAGAAATTGCTCAGATGCTGAAAGATTGGTAGGTACCAATTTAATTTGTGACAGGAAATACTTCTAGCTCTGATCTGGTGTTTGCAATGTGTGAGGAAGAGAAATCTGTTCTTGTGGGGTCTTTTATTCATTCTGTTTTCAAGAGCTGGAACAATCTGTCTCTGTGCTTATTTAATTAATGTGATGTCAACAGCAATAGTGTGTTAAATAATATAGAATGAGTTGTAAACAAAGCAGGATTTTAATCTTCCAAATCAACCAAAAGTAATTGGCCAACCTCAGGGGATATTGTAGTGTTGAACCTTCTTCTAGAGCTTTGTTTCCTTTTTTATGGAGAGTGAATTAGTTTCCGTTTTGAAGCATTCTGAAATAATACCAGTTTTATTGTCTCACTTTGAAAAACAGCTCACATTCATTTTCAAGAAAGAAAAGGGGAAAGCAAAGAAAAAGCAAAACCCACTGTGACTGAGGCATAGAGCCAGATCCTGAGTTCAATATCTGTCTGAAGCAAGACTGGAAGTGGTCCTGTATGAACAGTGACAGTATTTATATTAAGCCATGAAAGCACTGAAAGGTGATCTTAATTAGCATACATCTGCATTTGGTTAGGAAAATGGAAGAGGAAGTAAGACTACCTGAATGAAAACTTCTGGTGTATTGTTAGTATTTTTATTTAATTATACACTTGCTGGATTTTTTTAACTGTATATTTTCCTCTCCATGGAGGCTGATTCCCATTTGCTCACTAGATGAAGTAGTAACTCATTGAGGTCAACAGCCAAGCTGTCAAGAAATGAGTGATGCTTGAATAAGATTCATCTCCTTATTTCAACCATGTGCCTGGATTTGGGAAAAAAAAGGCTAGGGAACAAGCACCATGAGAGAGCAGCTAAGCTCTTCATTAGCAGAGCTTAAATAGATCAGATGCATTGGCTTGAAGCTGCCCTCTCCCCCACAGACTTCAAAGGAAGCCTGCAGCCACTTAGACATATAGCTTCAGATATCTAAAAGGTAGGTGAGGTGGATGCTATCTTGTGGTTTTGTGGTAGTATAAGTCTGTAGTGGAATAAACCTGCCAGTCCTTCAGGCAGGGGGGATGTAGTGGCCTGAGGAAACCTTCTTTGCCTCCATTTGCCTCCATGCCTTTCTTTTGCTTATTTATTTGACCTAAATCCTGTTATTGCCTTAATAATGAGCACTGAGACCTGTGCTCATGTTGAATTTTTCCTCTGCTTTGTGCCTGCATGGGCACATTTAGCCTCTGTTTATGCTGCCATGTTTCTCTTTTACTGCCCTGAAGCAACTCTAGACAAGAAATAAAGGAGAATGGGAAAGTTTAATTTTACATTAATCTGGGGATTCATCCATTCTGACTGTCACTGAAGAAAAGAATTATCTTACCTTCTACAACTCCTGAAACCTTCAGAGAGAGAAAGAAGACACCCTTTGTGTTTATTGTTTTTCCTTTTACTCTGAAAGAGTAGTCAATCTGTAAGATTAGACCAAAAAGTACAAAGGGAATATAAAAACCATCTGTGAGTTGGACCTTTTTGTGGGTTATTTTTCGGATTTCTACTATATGACAGGCTTGCACAAAGAGTGTAGAAGCCCTAACACCTCGCTGTCTTAGGTAACAGTGGAGACAGCAAAAATACTTTTTTCCTTTAGAGAGTTTAGGTGCAATACATAGAACAGATGTGTGACATGCTGTTCCTTTGTGAAAGTACTAAGAATATTAAAATACTCCCATTATCAGTGCTTAGCCCCAAGCTTCCTTTAATGATCCTACCACATCTTGTAAGAACTAGAACTAAATTGAGTATGTGACTTCAGAAGGAAGCTACACAGTGACAATTAATGGTTCTTGTCAAAGTCCTGCACAATCAGCATCCATGAATTATGACATCTAACTACTAGCCCTTTTAATCTTGACTAAAGGTTTTCGTGTTCCTTATTAAAGTATCAGTCTGTGGCTCTGATGTGTTCCCTCAAAAGGAAAAATAAACAACTAATCAAGTAGACAGTGTTCTTTGTGGTTTAATTCAAAGGCTGCTGTTGTACATATATTGCATTTATATGCTAATATCAGTTCATCAGACATTTAGGCATGTATTCTTTTCATCTATATTTTGTGTCCTCATTATTATGTCAGTCTGCTGTTGAACTTTCCCCCATTCTCCATTCAGGGAAAGTGCCTAATACAGTCAGCTAAGCAGATGAAAGAGTTACAGAGATAGGAGTTGGATCCTGCTGTTCTTGTTTTACTCACCAATAAAAGTCGTGCAACTTAAAAAAAAAAATAAAATTAAATAACTCTTAACAAAGATGTGAATACCAAAAAAATGCCTTATAAGTGCTCCATAACAAGAATGAACAAGCTTTGCCTTTCTCTGCAGGGTTTCTTTTTTAATGTACAGTATCTGATCCTGGTGCCTTATCTAATTTAGAGAATAACTACAGATGTGCTTTAAACTTGTGAGAGTTAAAAGCTGAAACACATTTATTCCTGGGTTTGGTTTGAAGAAGAAAACCCAAAAGTTTGCTTCCCATTGCTCTCCATTACCCTGCCTATGTGCCAGCCACCAGGGCAGGTGGTAGCAGGAGCTGGAAATCAATCTTTTTGTAACATGTGGTATGCCCTGCATTTTAAGTATTACTTTGTCTTGATCAAACCCCAGTCATGACAGGTTTGAAGTTTGGGATACTTAGTCTGGTTTTTCAAGTGTGACTTATTGTAAAACTGATGCAGCAAATCCCTTGTTTTTTCTCTTTGACTAAAAAATGGGCTCACTGTGGCCCTCACAGACAGAGGAAATTGACTTGTAACCTTTTCCCTGGTGCAAGACTGTCATGAAGTTGTAGCAGATACCTGAGTTGTTTTCATCTCTTTACTTTCTGTTTCTCTTCATGGTATTCCTTCTCCAGCAATGTACTGGTACTTCTAGCCTTAACTCACTTTACTAGATCTACAGGTGATTAATTCTGGATGAATTCAAAGCCTAGATCTGCAGTTCATTATTTTTTAATTATTTTTTTTAAGAATGACAAAAGACTGATTATGCCCAGTAATTTCAATAGTGAACTTCTGTCTTTGGCTGAGGACATCCAAGTGTGGGACACTAGCTTCCATGAGCAGGACTTCTGCGTAATAATTGGTGCTAAAGAGCTAATGCTTCCTGAGCAGAAAACATGTAAAGAGTTTGATTTTCAGACATATCCTAAAAAGCTTTAAATTCCTCATAGGTTCAGGAAACTCAGTTCAGCACTAAATCCGAAGAATGTTCATGATGTGTTTGCTTCTCCAGTTTATCTGAGTGGGCACATTCTTAAACTAAGACAGGAAGTTTCTCTAAATCAGGCATGCACATGTGATTTACAGTCTTTGTCATTTACCTGTGGAAAAAATGCATTGAGACACCAGAGTGGAAAATGAATAATTTCTTAAAAAGTAAAAGATGGAAATTATTCTGCATAGATAAGTGAAGATGAAGGCATTTCACCCTTCAATTCCTTATAATAATTTTAGCATCCTAATTAGAGGATTATCTCTGTGTACTTTGTTCAAGTTTTGCAGTTATTTTCTCTATTCTTAATTGATGGGGTTTGACATTACCTTGTGCCAATGTAGTCCATATTATTTTAGAACTTGCTAAATCCAGCTTTAATTGGCATTATCCCGTAATAGCAACAGATTCTTTTTTTCCATTTCTTTTACACAGAAACTTCTTTTTTAGAGTCTTAGAGAAACAATATCCAATTTTTGTTCGATTTAAATGATGGATCCAATCTCCATCAATTAATAATAAACAATTACTATGTCAACTTGTTCTGCCAATGTAATAAAATTTGTTGTATAACTAGACCTAGAGAACAGGAAGCTCTGCATGGGAGACAGACAAATGTCAGTCATACCCTAAATCAAGAACTAGATAGAGACATTTGAGCATATAATATTATTATCTGATAATCTGCATCTGACTAAGGTAGCCCTTCACTGTTCCAACCTTCTGGTTCCTTCTTCTCTCTGGGTTCCTCCCCCTTGCTTATATCACCTCTTGCTCTATGTGTGTCAACTCCACTTTTGTTAGTTAGCCTTTGTATAATTAATGCAGCTGCATTTAAATCAGAGCAACTGCTCCAATCCTCATTTCATTTAAAGTTGCTGTGCCTGTTTTGGATGAGGAGAAAGGCTTTCCTGGCTAAACTCCATGTATATTCCCTATCTCTCTTGGGCTGACATTCAGTGATGCAGTAAATGCTGCTCTAAGGCTCATAAATACAAGAGAGCAAATTTTGTGACTGCATCTCACATACTATTGACTGTGTTAACATTCATCTTTCAGTTTTGCGGAAAAAAATTTTTGATTGGGTAATTTCCTAAAAGCAGGCTTATGCTTAATACCAAATCAGATATCATCTGTCTGCACCATCCTAAATTTATGCTGGTTCAACTTTTGTCTATTCTCCCACAATGTCATGTAACTGGCACTGTACCATAAACTTGCTATCATGCACGCTGGCAATACTTCAGAAATGTGATTATAATGCAGAGTGATACAACTGTACATATATTTAGGATCAGCAAATTGTGGAACTGCTGCATGACCTTTCCTTGTACAAGATATATTATCACATTCTGTGTACTTTGCTCTGATGTCTTTAGATAACAGTAGCAATAACACTGTGACTAGCACTGTGTTGTGTGTCACTGAAACAGAAAAATGCTCTGTTATTAGATCATTTATTGAAAACACTAGAGATGAGATCAAGTACAACTTACTTTCTTACAGTAGAAATCAGACATACTCCATATTCTGACATACTGTATATAGATGTTTTGTTTTGTTGTTTTTTTCTAATGTTCAGTTGCTCTGGTATCTTCTTAAAGCAGATCCTGAAAGTACGTATCAGCAAAAGGACCTATAAAGCAGCATTTTGATTAGTTTTGGTCATCAATCAGATTACCATTTTTACTGTCTTGATGCACTTATATTTTTACTAAGACTTAGGTACAGAATTTACTCATAGCAGAACAGATGAATGACTTCTGCTGCAATAATGCCTATGAAAGCAAAAGCAATCCAATCTTTTTAATGGTTCCATTTATTAAGCACTCCTCTTTCCAGTCTCCTTCCTATGAAATATGCAGAGGGAAACAATTGTGTAAAGGAACAGAAGGCAAAGCTCAAGGACATACATAGCAAGCATTACAGATATGAAGATTTCTATCATTTCAGGATGTGCTCTATGAAATGTTATTGGTACCATGTGTAGGTGAACATACCACCTCATCTGTCTTTATTGCTCTTCTTAAATGCACAGTTGTTGATCAATACAGCTAATTTTTACTACTTTGAAGTATGATCCGTGTCCTCTGATCAATTCTGGGGTATATCTTGGCATAAGTGTCCTGCTCTGGAAGAGTCACTGGTGGAAATGCAGGGTTTTATACCTCAAATTCTATGGTTATGATTTGATTGAGCCTTCTTCAACATCTGTCTTTTCTACAGAGACCTATCTGGCCTTTACTGTTTGTAGAACAAACTGTCTGAGTAAGTCTAACATATCCTCGGGGTGACATCTTAAAAGAGGGCTGGATGGAATACTAGGAAAATCTGTCATCAAGATGGAGCCCAAATGCGAATTGTTGACTTGTGCTTTTCTCTGCAAATTCTTGGTGTGGAGAACAGATATATATATATATATATATATATATATATATATATATTTATGTTTTTATTCCAAGAATATCCACTGTCATGTAATTGGTCTTGAAAAATAGTGACGATATGTTGGGCAATGAAAAGTATCCCAAATGAAGTGCAGCTAGCAACAGTGAGATCCAACAGAATGAAGAAATGTGGCTGGATACTGAGAATGGCTTGCTATTAGGAAATGCTGGTTACAAAGTAAATATGCAGAGTAAGCTCTTTTGTAATTAGTTTGAAGAATCCTGTTCCAGAGACATTTTTGCATGGACAAAAACAAAACTAATGAACTAGCTAGTTATGACTAGGCCTATTTGCTATGGAAAAAAGGCCTAACTGTAAGTCTTGGAAAGCAGTAAGTGTGCTTATACTTAAATGTGTTTCACACTTTTACTGAAAAGTCATTTAAATGCTATGCCTTTGCAACAGGTGCTTTAGACAAAGTACATCTGAGATGTAAACACTTTAGACACTCAGTACTGCTGAGATGTCAAGATGACATAAGAGATGTATTTCAACTATTTGACTGCAGCACAAAAGTTTTTGGTGTCCTGCTAGAAGAGCAGGACCTGAAAGTGAGGTCCTTGGGAGAGGCTTTCAAGAAACTTTCTGCTGCCAATGTAACAAACGTAAATCTGTGCAACATGCTTATAAAGACTGCATTTGCATGACTATCCGGAATAGCTGGTTTTGATTCTTAGATATGAAAGGGAGAGAATATACTTGTAATACACACAGAAGGTAGAAAAGATGACAACAAAAGAGAACAGCAGCATTAGATTTTACTACAGGAAAAGCACTTATAGTGAGTCTGCCTAGAACATCTCTCCCAAAATCTATGCAGATCAGCTGTACTGGCATGTGTTTATAGTAAAGCAAGGTTCTAGAAATTTACTGCAATTCAGTCGTAATGACCAGAGGTTGCAGTGCATGCATATACACATAATATATATTAAAAATGAAACATTAATTTTCATTTCAACACTAATTCTCAATAAACTGGTATTTATCAATATATGTTTGCTAGCAGATCAATACCTAATCTGTTTGCCAATTTAATTGTATCACGAGGGTGCATCAGACCCATAATTTTCTAGTCAGTCTCTTGTGTTAACTGAAAAAAAATGGTAAGAAAGTATTTTGACAACTACGAATGAATGAAATATTTCAATGCAGCAAAAATACTTTGCATTCTGACCCATCTAAGAAAGCAGAGCGTCAAAGCTGTTACTTATTTAGAACATTAGGTATTTTAGGAGCAGAAGATGCATCATGTTATATTAGTGTAGCTATTTTTTTAAAATTTGCATCTACCCACCATAAAGGAGTGGAGATAATTCAGTGCAGGACCACATGAAAAACATGTTACAGCAGCACAACTGGGAATTTGTGTCATGTAAGTGAAAGAAAGTCTCTAGTAGAAAAGATGCTGTGGCAGCTCTTGGCTGTCACTGTGTAAGTAGACTAATGAGTATTTTTGTGACTTGTAAAGCTGGAAAGTTTATATTGTATTAATGGTGCTGTTTTCATCTGATTGCATGGATAAAATCCAGCATTTGTCCAGGCTTGCTAGAGCTGGAAATCTGCCAGCTATTATACTGTGCTATGTAGAAACAAAGTGAAAAAGGCTGTTTTTCTCTGTGCAACTGACATTTTTAAAGGATGGTCTGCAAAATTCTGTGGCTGTCTGGGAGGGAACATGGGAATGGATTGCCAAAAGAAGCTGGCTTCACGTGCTCACTCTGAACAGCATTTGCCTCTGCCATCACTGGTGGCAAGCTATATGGATGGAGGTGGTTGGCCTGAGCCAGTGGGACATTTCTTGCATTCTCTCCATGGTTCACTGGAAAGTCAGCCTTGTTCAAAATTACTGTCACTTTAGATTATTTTTCATCTTCTGGAGGAATTCAAGGCACTTTGGGTCATCTTTTTCAGAAATTGCTGTTATGGCATAATATTTAAAGCTGATTTCAAAATAGTCTTACATATTTAAAAGGAAAAAACCTGTTCTCTGAAGGCTGGGATTGCAATGATCTCTTTTCTGCATGGATCTTCTGTACATATGAAATTTTGCAAATAATGTATTCTGTTTTACAGAATTACTATATTTATTACCAGAGGAAAATAGATTTTTATTACAGCCAAAGGCTGCTTTGATTAAATATAGAATTATTAGCTATGCTAAGCCCATCCCAAAGCTCCCAATATTTTCAGCTGGATGATTTTTCTAGAACTTCTAATTAAAATTGTTCTAAAAAGCCACAAGTTAGCTGCATGTGTACTTAAACTGAAGTTAGCTCTTCAGTTTTGCTGGTTGCTGTATGCCATCTAATTAATCTGTAGTGATTAAATGTACATAAAATCATCTGAGATACAAGGTAATTTGTGCAGATATGGAACAGTGAAGAGCTTTTACTAGTCCTTGACATAATTGTTTTATCTTTTGAAAATAGATTCAAAAGGCTGCAGATGATAATTGTTTTGATGAAGCAAATGTGGAAAACAGCATAGCAACCGCCTATGGTAAAAAAAAGCAGCAGCAGAGACTTACAGAGATGGAGGTGTTCGCTTTTCAGTGTGCAGCTTGTCTTTGTTTCTAGAAGTACAGACTCTTGTTGGCTGTCCTCAAAAGTTTGGGAATGTCTCTGTGTTGTCTGGCAGTTTGCATCCCACTCCTGTTCTGTTGAACTGACTGTTGTGTGGCTAGGAGGTGACTTGGGGCTATATTTTCTTTCATGATTTGTAAAAAATGTTATGGCTGAGTTTTCCAATGGGACTGAGGAAGCAAAGAGCTCCTACAACAATCCACAGGGTTTGCTTTTCTGTCTGCCATCAGTATTCTTGAAATCGCTCTTTCTCATTCTGGCAGAAGAGTTCTCAGCAAAAATCTTTGAGGGATTAGTTTGTAGATAGTGAAACATTCCTTGGAGGGGACAGTTTGTCTTTTAAAGGATAAATGCCTGTGATTTTTGGCAGCTCCATGCATTTTCTTGGTCATGCATGGATGTCACAGACCCTTTATGTCACAGTAGTGATAAGTTAAACAAATGAAGACTGGTGTTGGTTCAGGGGTGCATTGTCACTGGCTGGAGCACCTGCCATTCCAGAGACAGGAAAGGCGGCCCCACAGGTCATGGTGATGAACCAGGAGAGAATTAGAGCACACATGTCGAAGTGCACTTTGCTCAGAGAGATGTCTCATCTCATGTCACTTACCAGCCATTTGTCCTTTTCCTCTGGTGGCAGCAGAGCTACCCAGAGCACACCACCTTATGGCCCAGTGGTGAGAGCAGAGTCCCACAAAGGCCTGAGCCCTCCAGGGTCTGCAGGGCCTCAGCAGGTTGTCTGTTTCCTGGTTGCCATTCCAGCTGTGAGGCTGTCGTGTCAGACCGTGAGCCTCAGGTAGGTGTGCTCGCTTTCACAAGGTATGTGAGCCACAGTTAACAGTCTTTTGTTTTGTTGTTTGTGGTTTATTTTAATTCTTATTTGTTGGTTTTTGTCTTTTTTTCTGTGGTTTCCCTTGAATGAGATGGGGCAAAGTTGCAAGTGATTTTTTTAGTATTGAAAATATCTATTACCAAAAAGGTCAAAAAGACTCTACAGGGAGGTAGGCAAAGTTAACATAGAAGGAAGTTTTATTTTGTAGCTGAAGTGGGAGAAAAACAGGATAAAGATAATCTCCATGTCCTCTGACTGAAGTTGACTTTACAGTTCTGGGATATAAGTTTCTTTTCTGTCTTATTCCTTTTTTTCCTTCACCTGAGAAGAGCAAAATTCCTGTCTATGGCTTCAAGAAGTTGCTACAGTTAGGAATATAAGATCCATGTTAGGGAAGAGCTGTGCATCATATCAAAATTGTATACAAACTGTCCCAGAAGTAGTGCCTCACCTATGTTAGGCTTTATATATTTTTGTTCTTTTTACCAATTGGTACTTCTTTTCACAAAAGTGAAAGAGCATCTTGGCTTGGAGTAATATTAGTATTCAGAAGGCTCATCCTAAATATGCCACAGGAGAAGCAGCAAGTTGCTTTTTAAGGTCCTAGCAACCAGCTAGGACCTTAAAAAGCAACTTGCTTTTCACCTGTGCAGGTATGATAGGATCATCTGTATCATATCTGCACAGTTAGTTTGTCCTATCACAGTCTGTGTCCTAACCTCATGATTTTAATGTATATGAGCCTCTAGCTCTTAATCATAAATTAGCTTAATTTGTACTCAACAAAAACAATGTTCCAGTTTTGCACATTTTGGCCTATAAATATCATTCTACTTCAGGCAGCAATACCCTGGCCTCCTATCAAATACACCTCTAACAAAACTTTTTGGGATTTTTTGTTTGTTTGTTTTATTTTGGGGTTTTTTGGGGGCTTTTTTTTTTTTTTTTTATTTTTTTTTTGTTAAATAAGAATAATGTTACATTCACAAGTCTTGTTTTACATGTGCATTCCAGGGGTCTAATCAGCATATACAACTACATATATTCTAATTTTTTCTATTTATCCTGAGGACTTCTCCACTTTATTATTTTGACACAGAGGGGAATTTCTGAATGTGTCAAACATCCTGTGAATGGTGATTTAAAAGCCTCTCTCATGCCATGTGACAAGGAACAGACTCCAGGCACAAATAGGCATATGCTACATGTCACAAGTTAAAAGCAAACCAGCATAGCAGTGTCATGACCCAGCTGTACACAGAGACCCCAGTTTTGTGGTTAACTAGGCCTGTATCCGCTGTGTTACTGAAGCTGAGAGTCAGAAACCCAAGGGCAAATCTGGCTTTGGTGCCAGCCTGCTGCTGAAGGAATGTGCCAGAGGCAGAGCTGGATGGAGCCATTGCAAAGTGCTCATAGTGGGAGTTGTTCTTTGCAGTCATCATATTTTCCAGGAGCTGTACCTGTAAGCCATTTACATCTGTATCTCCTTCAGCTGTCAAATAGATTGGAAATGCAGATATGCTGGCACAAGAACTGTCCTATTTCTCCTAACACTGTGCTGTGATTTCCATCTCGGTACCAGCTTAAACATTGGTGATATTTGGAGAGATGTGAATGAGGGTCAGATGTGAGTCATGGCTCTTGCCAGGTTTTGCTTTGTGCTGTTGCTGCAGCTGTTATCAAATTTCAACATCTGTCCTTATTACAATTTTCTTTGTGAATGTGCTCTTTTTTGAGGTTCAGAAGTGCTTCGCAGATATGAACTCGGCCACACAGCATTTCTGAGGTGTGGTGCAACAAGCATGCGTCATGTTTGGGGATGGTTGTCTGCAAATCTGGAAAAAGAAATATGTTCTATATTGTTTTAAAAATCAACAGTTTATTACTGAAGTCAGAGTAGAAATCAATGATCTTCAGCATAACAGCAGCCAGGGAAAAAGTGAAAATACAGTGAAGTATTAAAATACAGTTAAGTAAGGTTAAGTTACTGTGCAAAGATGACAGGGCTCTGCCAGTGATAAATAAAGGCAGAACTTGGACATTTCCATTTCTGCCCTGTCCAATTCACATCTCTGCTTCTGCCTGGTTTTTAACATAACTTTTAAATGAAAAAGCATTTATTGTCTGAGTGCAAGACCTGGCACAATAAACATCTCCACCATAACTGTTCCAAGCTTCAGTATTCACTACTTTATACCTTTACAGTCTCTTTCCAACCCCGCTCATTATGTTATTTGGTGTAAGTCTTTCTAAATTCACAGATAATTGACGAGACAGGCTCCAAGGGTCCAACAGTGAACTATGTCAGTGAAGCTGCTTCAGGAAGTTCTAGTACAGAGAAGCCTAATATATTATGGGAGAAAAAGAAATTATTGCCCATACACAGCAACAGCTATAACAAATGAAATACCTCAGTTGATTTCTATTTTATTTTTTCACGAAATACCCAAAGGCAATAATCCACTTTCTGGATTAACAGCCTGTAAAATATCGCTCTAAAATATAAAGCCACCTTTGAGCTAACTTATACCAAAACAGAAAGCATCAAGAGGCAAGCGGAGTCTTCTCTGTGTTGTACTTGTGTAACTTGAAACCATACTGAGTGAAAGCTTTTTTTATTGCTTTTGTAAGACGTGGGAAGAATAATTTCTGTCCAAGACTATAAATCAGACATCATCCTGGGAAATAGGTTTACAACACCCTGAATATTACTATCTACTAATAGAGGTGTTCTCCCTTGATTAACAAATGCCATAATAGTAAATCTTTATAATTTTTCGGCATTTTGAATTGGTTCTCTTCCTGTCTTTCACTGATTTTATTTTCATATCTATTTTTTTTTTTTGCCTTTTAGATACCTCCAAAACTGGGGTTATGTCATTTAGTAAGACATATTCACACAAATGTGAGGTATTTAGTACTGAAGAGCCATTCCTGTCCTCCTCTTCAACCTGAAGATCTGGCTGGCTCTACTGTACATTGCCTGTGCCTTGTGTCCAGGAAAGTAGTAATTTTATCACAGTCTTACCATTTTGAATATTTTCTACCTTTTGGGGAGTTACAATATGTGTCAAGCAGAAAGGTTTAAAACGTCTCAGAAAGATTTGTGCAGGTACATGTTTTGAGTGGGTGGGAAAAGCACCTGAAGAGTGAAGGGGTAGGAGAGGGGATTTGAGGAGAACATGGGTAATGTGGAGGGAGAAGGCAACTGTCAGTAGGGTAATTGTTGGAACCCAGGGGGTTCCTATGACACCTTTGGCTGACCCAAAACCTGGTCAGGAGGCTTTTCAGCCTTGCCAGAGGTGTCAGAGACCCTGGATTGATACTGAGAATGCCTGTGGCTCTGATTCTAATCCATGGAACAAGTTATCAACTTTGTATGAATAATTTCAAGTTACATAAGCTTAGATAGAAAAATAGTAGTAGTTTTAAGTAAAAAGAAAAAATTTAAGTGTATGTACAGGGGGGTCTGAAAATCTGTACATGATGGTCTGAGGCACAAGATGGAGAAGTCTTACACGTGTCATGTTATCTTTTCTTCTTCTTCATAACCTCCATCTTCTTGGTGATGTTGGCACTTTTGGATTGGTTTGACAGAGATCTGGACAGTGTGGTGTGAGTGGCATAGATTGGTAATTAATGGTAAACATTAAATACGTAGTTGATAGTATAAAAAAGTAGAGCTAACCCGGGGCGGGCACAGTGTGTCTCTGGACACTTGCTGTGTCGACCCTGGCGGGGCAGAGAAATCTAATTTTGATAAGGAACTAATCAACTGCCTTGAGAACACGAACAAATGACTCCAGACTACTCCTTCAGCAAGGCAGGTTGGAAACCTGGACTTTTCTGTACATTGTGAGGTCTCCCAGGACAGCGGAGACCGTCGCATCTGGCGTCCCTGGGTGGGCTCGAACCACCAACCTTTCGGTTAACAGCCGTCACAGGTAAGTAATACTAACATTTTGATAAAGGTGATTTTCAAAGCAGGATCTTTCAGTGCTTCACTTTTTAGGATAACCTCCAGAAGTAATAATAGTGGCAAAACTGTGAGGCAGGAGATTTCTCAAGCAGAGAATTCTCAAGAGATTGAGAGAAGCAGTAGCCAGGACAAATAGGAAGATTTGTTAATCTAGTTTAGCATGGAGGAGTTCACGGAATAAAATTAAATGATGTTACCTATGCTTAGGATCATTATGGGATTTGCCAGTCTTTAGGTTCAGAATACACAGTGTGAAGGTGTTAAAGTACAATTCAAAGTAAAGGATGATTACTCTTAGGGAAGGCAAAGGCTAAATGCAGTATAATGAATCACAGACTAAGCAGGGGTGGATGGTCTTTTTGATTAGCAAATGCCTTATCTTGACAAAGAGTATGTGGTAGGTCCTCTTTATCTGGACTTCAGATAAACAAAAATATCTTATCTGATACTGTAAAGGAAAATACTAGCTAAACTGGAACAGAAGCACTTAGATAAGTGGGTGCAAGGAGGACCTGGATTTGACTCTGTAGGTATGTCTAACTACATGTAGTGCTAAAAAGAAAAGTGAAAGGCTGGGGAAAGGTTGGTGCTGGAACTCCAGAAGAGTTTGTCTCTGTAGTGATCTTATTTAACACTTTTATTAATGACATTTGCGGAAATATCAGCAAACTTCACCTGCTAATTCCTAATGACATGCTTAATGTTTTTTAAAATACAGATGGCTTCAGCAGGACTGGGAGGTTTACCTGGGAACCCTGGGGAAGAAAAGGAGGGGAGAAGGTTAAATGATGAGGCAAGAAGGTGGAGAAAAATGAGGCATACCATAATGAGAAAAAGGAGGCTGAGACTAGACCCGTTATTTCTCCCATTTGTTCCACTACTGGGAGATTTCAAAACATAGCTGTTGTACCAATTTGACGGGGATGGCATAAGCATTTCAGAAGAGTAACCTCCATCTAACCACATGCTTAACTCCTTAAACCCAGCTCTGTTTGGTAGGCGGCTTGATTATATTTTATTACTTTAAGTTAAAGCTTCAGAAAGCAGTGTGTAATTTCTTGCATTCCAAAATGTCCAGTAGCCTGATGGAAAGGCTGCCTTGCAGAGTGAAAGGTGTGATTTCATACAGTTATCCTAAGTTCAGCTTTTCTAGGCAAATAACTTATTTGTTAGGCTAATGTGTCAATATGCAGTTGCTACTGCTCCCTGTCCATACAGTCCTCATTTTTTTAAGGGAGAGGGAAAATCTTGTGTTCTATTAGTTGGCTTAACTTTTTAAGAAGTCTGTCTGACTGTCCTGGGCCTGGAGTAGAAGCATAGACCTAATGGGGAGACATGTCTGCTCAATTGCAAGGCTTTGATGGCAACTCTAAAAGTGTCTTTTGACTTTGCTTCCAGCCTGTTGTGCACAGTGGCTCTTGGCTTGCCCCGTGGACTACATGCACCTCCTGCTGACAGGCCTTGAGGAACCCTGTGCCTCCTCCTACCCAAATAATTCAGGGTGAAATGAGGATACCAATAACTTTTGGTACCCGTGCACCTTGGCTGCTGATCACGCATGAGGATGTCAGATGGGATTGCCCTCTTTGAGCTCACAGTATCACAGTCTGCTCCAAGTAATCCCTGTCTCGCTCGGAGGAGCTGTGCGACATACAGGATGTGATGGCTGGCCTGCAGCTTGTTCCCACTGACTGCGACGCCAGTACAGGGAAGCTGGGGATTAAGATTGCATGGCTCGTACCTGACCTCACAGTTTCTGGATTTTTCTAAGGCTAGGGTTTGGAGGGGTAGAAGGGGGGAAAAAAAGGCATGATCTGAATATCTGTGAGCACTGACTACCTTAACTGTGTTTTGGTGAGACTTACACACTGACAACTCAGAGTATGATGATATTTCTGTTTGATATTAATGAAGGCACTCAAAGCCAGTATGCAAATCCTTTCCCACAAAAATCTCTGAGAATCTCCACTAAGAGCAGATTTATCTCCAATGTATGTGAATATTGAATTTCCACAGAATTTTCACAAATTAGAAATCTGCAGTCCCTTTTCTCAGATGTTTTCTTTGTTGTCTAACAATATCAATAATTAACTGCAAAGTAGCCCACAGTGAGAGACAGAATCATGAATATTAACTTGGCAGGTTTATTCTTAAACTATCTGCCTGAGAAACAACTTTACCATTCCAGTATTTCCCATCTCTTATATGAATAGTAATCAATGAATTTTCTTTATCATGGCAGATCTGAAACACAGTGGACAAAACAGTTTATGCTTGGAACAAAGAAAAGCAGTAGAAGGATTGGAGACCCGCAGTGTGGTGGTTCACTCTCAGATGTGGAGGCTGGCCAAATTTCCCCGGTGGCCTGGCCTTTCTGCCATGGTTCCACACCAGCAATCGAGCCCAACAAGTGTCAGGATGAATTCAAATAGCAGAATTGATTGCTGGGAATGATTTATGCCTGTCTGCTTCTCCTTGGGTGGGGAAGGTTTGTTTAAATTTTGCCCTGCCATTTTGAGCTGGCTTCAGCCATTTCTCAATTTATCGGAAGTCTCTGCTTTTCAGATGCAGTTCTTTTCACCAATAGCTTTATGCTATGACATTTTACTTCACCAGCTTGTAAAGCCAGCTTACCGTGAAAGTTTAAAGGAACATGACTTTCTTAAAGAATATATCTATCAGCAGTAACAAGAAAGCTACTCTCAAGTCCTACATGATGTGGATTTTGAAATGGGAGCCCACTTTACTTTAAATTTAAGGGGAAAAAATACACTTTTCTTCAACTGAGCCTTTCTAAAACATAACCTTTTCAACAAATAAGCCAAGAAGAAGCCTTTGAATCCAAGTACATCTGAGCTGTTAGAACACACAGGACTTTGTTGAAATTTGCACTTCACTACAATTTATCGATCAAGTTGCAGGCTTATGCTGCTCCCTGCCTGCCTCCTATTTAAAGAACAAACAAAAATTTTACAAGCTGTGAAGTTGAAACATCATGTTTTTGTTTCTGTGAGAATAGACTAGACTACAATAAAATATTTACAGTTGGAAGGGGCCTACTATGATCATTTAGTCCACTGCCTGACCACTTCAGGATGACCAAAAATTAAGTATGTCGTTAAGGGCCTTGCTTAAATGCCTCCTAAGTGCAGGCAGGCATGGAGCATGCGACAGCTCTTTGGGAAACCTGTTCCTGTGTCTGACCACCATTTCCAGGAGTAAGGAAACCTCCTGGAGTGCAGCTTTGCACTATTGCCGTGTATCGTGTGACTGCATACGAGGGAGGTCAACACTGCCCTCTCCACTTCCATTCTCAGGAAGCTGTAGAGAGCAATAAGGTTGGCCCTCGTCCTACTCTTCCCCCAACCAGACAAACACGGAGTACTAGACTGCTTTTCATAGGAAATCTCTTCCAGCACTTTCACCAGCTTTGTTGCCATCCTGCAACAGATGCAAGTACCTTCACATCCTTTTCAAATGCTGGGCCCCTGAACTGCACACAGGTACCGCAGGTGAGGCTGCACCAGCTCTGACTACAGCAGGATAATCACGTTCCTGACAGGGGGTGATGCTGTTTGGTGCACCCCAGGATGGGGTTTGCCCTTTTGGCACAATGCTGGCACACTGAGCCTACTGTCAGCCAGCATGCCCAGATCCCCTTCAGCTGTGCTGCTCATCAGCCTCTCCTCTCCTGGTCTGTACTTGTGCATAGCATAGATATTTTATATTTTACCACAGTCTCTTGCTGATGAAGGTTGCTGAAGTTAGTGTAAACAAACACCTTAATGCAGGGTCATGGTAAGATGACAAATATGACATCTTGAAATCTGTGAGGTTTAGTTAAGAAGTTCAGGCGAGAAGCATTTTGGTGTTGTTGTTTTGGGGAAATGTCTTCGTTTGTTCAGGAACTTAGTTTTTACAAACACTGTGCTATTTTTATAACCTATTAAAAGCATTTCTAGATAGTCTACTCCTAATAATCTTATAAGCGCATATAAAATTTACATCTCCCTTTATAAAATAATCCTCTCTATATAATCTGTATATTGCCATTAGGAATTCATGTGCCTAGCACTTCTTTTCTGATATATAATGTAAAAAATAAGGGGCTTTATTTCTTCTTTCAGTAGTATCTATCTTTTTATGTTATGAAATGTCACATAAATTGCAAAAAGAAAACCCCATTTTTAAAAGGACTTTCTTCCTGAGACAAAACAAAGATGACATTGCCCTTATCTTGATATGCCCCAGTGTGTCATGATTAAAGTATTTCATTGTCTAGGCCATAAACTTTTTTTTAAGCATGTCTATTTTAATTCATGTCCCCTTATAATTCATTGTCTAAATCCTCAGCACAGATATATAATCATTATTTTTACTACAGCAATATCTAGAAGGCCCTACTTACTTTGGGGCTCTGTGGGGCTCGAAAGTATACAACCAAAAAGATAGATAGTCCTCACCTAAGCATTCTTTTTCCAAGTACGTAAGTATAGTAGGTTGCAATATTCTTTTCAGTGTTTTAATTAAGTTGTTAATGCTGCTTTTAAGATAATCAAAAGCCCATAAGATAATTTCATTTCATATTAGAATAAAATTCTGTTTCTCTGAGCAGAAAGAATTACACTGTTCCTGATAATTAAAGGTCTTTTCTATTTTTTATGCTAAACTGCACCATCTGATGTTGGTGCATGGCAACTGAAAGCAGCAGGAACTGCCCACATGTATCCAAAGGCCAGATTTTTTTTCCCGAAGAGTTAACACAAGATTTTCTTCAAAATCTGTTTGTATTTCAGTGATATTGGTGGTATTGCAAGGCAATGGTGCAACGTGTTCTGTGACCAGTCAACAGCGCAGCCTTGGCTACCAGCAGTGCATAAGCTCACTGATGTATTTTTCTGCTGTTTGAGCCTTAACATCCTTGCCATGCCTTGGAGAGCTGGAACAGCAGCTCTGATAGCTTTGCAATACACCTGGAATTGCCTGGGAAAAGAAAACTGATGAGCATTGCATGCACTTCCTCAGAAATTGCCTTTTGCTGATTTTTTTGAGAGTCCATCGGAGAAATGAAGCAGGTACTTCATTCTCTCCTAATGCCTATATGAAGGTACTTCCTGTAGGCTTAATTCAGGGAAGGATTTCCTTTGCAGCTGTTAAATACTAAAGCCATACAGAAGTGGTTGCTGCTGCTTCTAACACTGCAGAGACCAAATCTAAGAAGATAAAGGGAGTCAAAGGAGCAGGTGAAAGATATGGGAGGGAAGCCAAAGAGGCAACTGGAATAGAACACCGAAAGGAAGTGGTGAAGGAAGGCACAAATAGGGAAAGAGGAAGAACAAAGACTCTAGAAGGAAGAACGGAGTTGGAAACATAGGGACAGAAATAGCAGCTGTAATTGATTTTTAGCCAGAAAGGAGCTGCAGCTCTTAGTACAGAAGGTGTGTACACAGTCATGGTGCTGTCTAAATAAGATAGAATTAAGCTGGTACTAATATTCACATCCTTTATAATTTTTTCTGCTAAAAAGGAATGTGGCAAATAAACTTTATAAAGAAGAAGCATAAAGAAGCTGTGTGTGTCAACACAGAAAGCCATCACTCAGTAGAAGTAATCCTACATGAATAAATAGTCTTTAAAGGAGGATCAAAGTAGGAGAGAGACAAACAAAAGGGAAGAAACCATCACAATTATGTTTCATTAGATTCCTTTTCTGTGCCTCTACATGTAGTTTCTTTTGTGTTCATTGTGTATAGCTACAAGTTTACAGCTGCTTTCTTGATGTTCAATAAAAATTGTTGCTAAGCCTTCCTAAAAACTACAGGGAACTTTCTGGTACAAAAGAATATGATGAACTTTTGAATAGCAGGTAAGGCCCCATTACTTGCATTGTTTTATCAAATGAGTGGTTCCTCTGAATTCATCTTCTTTGAAAACGAGATCTAGGAATTTGCCATGTCCCAGAGGCAGGATGAAGTTAATGTATCTGTTGTTTTGTCAGCCCATGTGATTGAGAAAATCTAAATACATGTGAGCTTGTCAAAAGTATTTTTTAAATATTTAGTCCTGTAAAACACTGGAATGAATTTTTGAAAGTACTATTATGCCAAAAAAAATAGCCATTATGCTTATTCTGGAGTAAAGCCATGAAAATCAATGGAGAACAACAGTGTTAAATTAGCTTCAAGGCAGCATGAGGGAAGAATGGAAAAATAATTAAAGAGACTCTCCAAGTTTTGCTTCCGAAGAGGAGGAACCTTTCTTCAAGAGAAAATTAAAACAAATGCACAGTAAAAAATGGACATTAAAGCAGAGTCAGTCTGTTGTACATTAATTTAAAAAGGAAGTGCAGCTGCATTTAGGGATCACTCTAACCTTAGTACTTGGTGTGTGTGGCACCCCAGCAGGACATTTGGTTGTGCTAGATGTGTGGCAGAACACAGGAACTGACCAGGGTATCAGCCAGAGCTGAGACCTGGCTCAGTGCTCTGTCTGGGTTTAATGTCTCTGCAGTTTTGCAGTGTGCGGTGCTGGCACACGGAGCACCCTCCTGGCCAGGGCCAGACTCAGCTGACCAGATGGGCTGGAGGCGATGGGCTGTGGCTGCTCTTCTCTGCAGCGTTGTAGGAGCCAGCCCAGTGTACTGGTGCTTGCTGGTGGACATGCTGGCAGCAAGGAGCTCCCTTGCTGGGGTGAGGAGTGCTGTGGCACATGGGATGCAGGCTCCAGCAGTGCTGTCAGAAGCAGGGTGGTGAGACCCAGCTAGCTGCCTGTACTTTCACAGCCATCTGTCCTGCTCCTGCACAGCTGGAGTGGCCAGGAGTTAGTCCTCCACACTGGGAGAGATACAGGTCTTGCTGTGCTACCTTAAACTGAATTAAAAAATAAAAGAAAATAAAGTCTGCCTTGGGCTTACCTGCATACCTTAAATGGAGAATTTTACTAATGGGCCAACAGCAGCAGTTTGAAGTATCTTACTGAGGAAAAGGTCACTGTGCCCATAAGTTATCCCAGAATTTGATCAGTAGACTCTTTTCCGAAGACTCTAAGTCTCATTATTCACTGCTTATAAAGTCACTTGAGATATAATATGTCTTTTTATAGTAATGAAAGAACTCCCACAATTAGCCAGAAGGCAGCCATCTATCTTTTTAAAGTACTTGGATCAGAGAAGGCCAGGAGGTTCAGTCGTCTGTATGTGGATGAATTGTTATGACAGTGATAAGTGTAACATTCATGGGGCGATGCCAGCCGTGACTGAGTTCATGGAAGGGTGATTTGTTTTTTTTTTTAAGAAGTGAAAGAGAAATTTTTCTGTTGGCGAAATATAGAGTATGATTTCCTAAAACGAAAAAAAATTATTATAAATTATTTAGAGTCCTAAAATCTGCCATTCAGCCTCTTCCACTATTCTGTGGGAACTGCAGATGATTAAAGAAATGTCATTAATTTGATCTACTAAAACTTTAATCGCAGTTACTTTTTGAACAGCCTCTTCTCTGAGAAAAGTACATACCCTGTAAGAGAAATTGGAGAGTGAGCTTGTGGTGGAGCAGAGGCACCATGAAGTTCACAGGAGACGATAGCATTCAGTGCAAAGGCTTAGAGATAAAAGGTGTTTGTTCTGAGCACACACACTGGCTTTTGATTGTATTTTTCCCCATCATCAAAGGATTACTGTATGTGGTAGATCTCTTGAGAGATTTATTTAATGCCCTATCCCCAAATAGAAAAACTTTGCAATGATTAATGTAATCAAAGATGTTCTAATTATATCAAGAAGTAACACAACGTATAAAGTTTAGTCTTTATTGCCCTCAGGCAGAATCTTAATATCATCAGAAAAACTGTTTGTCAATATTAGAAGCAATTTGCATAGTAAATATACCCCAGCCTTGCAACATTACCATCTGGGTTAGCAGAGCATTCATGTTGGTACCAGGAGGTGCTGGTGAAGGCAGACCTCATGAGTGTACAGCTCTCCAGCTGTCATCCTGGGAGGATGACAAGTGACAGTGTTCCCAGCCTGCAGGGAGGGGACAGGTTCAATGAGCGGGTAGTGGGAGGTCTTTGTAGAGAAGGGCTCAGGAAAAGAAGGATGGAAGGTTCTGGAATCAGCTGAGAGAGTCCTAGGGGATAAAGAAGGGCCTGCACTGAATGAAAAAGGCAGAGTGAGAGGAGCCGACAGCCTAAGAGAATACAGAGGTGGCAAAGCAAGGGAAGGAGGGATGAGGCTGGGAATACAAGCTGGAAGAGCATGCAAGAAAGATGGTGATTGCAACTAGTCACAGGTCTGCTGGGCAGATTGAGGCAGTTGGAAAAAGCCAACAGGAGCTGATCACAAATACAGGTCTACCAGCAGTTGTCTCCAGGCAGCTCACTCTGAAACTAATGTAGTAATTATTGAATTTATTTCAGTGATTTCATTTCACTCACAAAACAAATGAACTCACAAAACAAACAAGAGAATTGCAGATAATAGTGTGTTCTCTCTTTCAAAACTTAAATGAATCTTTCCTGAGCTCTTGCTGTACTTTTTTAAGCTGAATTTTCTGAGGTGTCCTGATGTTGCTGGACATCAGCATTAAAGGACTTGAAAGGATCTTTGTGAGATGTGCATTGCTCTAAAACACAGTGATGATTTGGAGGAAGTAGTCTTCAGTTTCACTGACTGCCAAGTTTCTGCTGACTTCATGTTAAGAAGTGCAGAAATTAAGTTTGCATTTTGGCTACAAATTAAAGTTGCTGAGTAATGATTTAAAACTTATTGGAGCAGTGATAGTTATCCTGGATATGTGAATTGTGGCATCCAAGTGGTTTTTAAGAGATGTCCCAAGGTGAGGGCCCAGAACCACAGAGACTCTTTAGGGATGGAAATGTCCCTTAGAGTGCTAAGGAGATTGAAATGCTCGCAGGCATTTGTAGTCAATGATCACTGTACCTTCCCCAACCAGCTAGAGGCAGGGTATAGGCACACATCTAAAACACAATCCATTTCCTATACCCAATACCATAAATGCAATTAGGCAATCAATGCATTTGGGATTTTAAACCCCAAACCTCCCAAAGTTGTGGGGAATCTTCAGTGATTGCTTTGCTTACAACAGACCTTGAATGTTTTTTCGAAACATGGATCATGATTCTGCACAGAGAATTTTGCGAGATGCTTCTAGCAGTGATTTTGTTTTATTTAGAGGTGACTGGGTAGAGAAGGCAAAATCATGAAGGAAAAATATACTGAGTTTCTGTTGGAGAAACCAAAGTTTCACAAGCAAAAGATACTAGTTACCTTGCTCACTAGTTTGCTGTATTAACTGCAGATGTGATGAGAACTATCTGTCCATTCTCAGTACATCTGCCTGGGACATTTTTTCCACTCCAGTTTAAAAATCTTCTGAATTCCCTAGGACAGCTTGTTAGGCAATACTTCCAAGCAGTGTCCAGCTCTTTGCTGGGGTCTTTCTGAAATATGTCATGTTCTTCATAGAGAGAAGTTCTATCTGTGAGACCTGCCCACAGATGCAATGATCTCAATGAACAACTCTGACAAAATGAAGCATCATCTTGAGGTCAGTTGAAAGGAGGATGCTGTTTTTCTGACAACTGCTGTTTAAATGATCAAAATTGCCAAGACTGAGTTGTCTCCCTCTGAGAGGAAATTTTACAGAGTGGAAATAGGTATATTTTTGTGTTTTCCTGGTTCTTGTAACATTTCTTTTATCTTGCTCAGATAAAGGTTTATCCGTAGGCTTTTAAGCCGCAGTAGATTTCTGCTAATTGCTGGGAAATAGAAGTAGTGAGCTGGTTACACACAGAGGCGCACAGAAAGCTGGAGTATTGAGTGTTGCCTGGGCCTATCCACTGTTGAATGAACTACACAAACCAGCTATCAAACAGCACAAACCTCAGCTCTACAGGTAATAGAGATGTAATTCATGTTATAAGCCTGTAGTTCAGCTTGAGGGAAGCAGCCAGAGCCTGCATGTTCAGCAGCTTGTGTAGCTTTTAGGAAGAATGACAAGATTTCACAGTCAGGGCAGCAAAGGATCAAATTGGAACAAGAGTCACTTAACTCATCTGGCCAAGGAAGAGGAAATGTTATTAACCAGCATAATAAAAGTTGTCCCTTTACTGAACTTGCATGAACCCTGACCTAGATAGTGGTATTGGATAATGGCTGAATTTGCAATCTTTCAGATTAGCTTGCTGAAGAAATGCGGCTTAGTACTAAACTGTAACCTAAAATGTCAGTGTGCCAAATGCCCTTTCTGTAGATGAACTATCACATGTGTGTTAGCAGAAGACCCCCAGAGTCCTCTCCAGCATGTGTCACTGGGAGCTCACATGTGCAGTGCCAGCCTCCCAGGGAGCCTCACAGCTGTTGGCCCTCAGCAGTGGAAGTTTTCTGGAGTTTCTGTATGCCAAAAGCTGTAAGTTTGGGAGGAAGGTGATATGATTTTGTTGGTTTTTTCCCTGTTGCCTGTGGTTAGGAAGGGCTCAAATTCCTGTTCTGAGGAGGGACTGGTCAAACTTAAGGACAGTGTTTGTGCCAGTCCCAGGATGCTCCCAGGGAGTGTAGCTTGGGTGTGTTTAGAGTGAGAAATTGAAGGTGAAGAGACTGCTGTGATGAGAGCAGATTTAGCACCTGTCAGGTCAGGGGCATCTTCTGCATAGGTGTTGAAATCTCCTAGGATAGCCTTGTGTGAACTCCATGTCAGACAGCATCTCTGTCATTTAGCTAGGAAAGCTGTGTGTCTAGACATCTCTGCTCTTGCAGAACACTTCAGTTATTCTTCCCATTGCCTTTACTGAATAAATGAACCATCTCAAAGGATTTTACTTCAGCAGAGCCGATCTTAAATTTAAATTTGCATATGCCAGATATTTGCTGAGGATAGGAAGTTATCTCATGAGCTGCTAATGCAACACCTTTTGTGATGATTGCATTCACATGACTATACATACTTTTTCCTTTTTTTTTGTTTTTTTCTGCTATTTTTCTTTTTATCTTATATGGAAAAAATAAAGACTACAGGAAACATCAACATTTCTGGCTCTTTTGCTTCAAAAATTCTGCCCAGCATTAAATGATCAAGAGCAGAAAAGTATTAGAAGACAGACAAGGCAGTTTAAATTTTTCAGTCACAGGCACTTAAATCCTGGAAGCAGTCTTCATGGAAGGACTGATTTTTCTTCACCTTTTCTTTAGCACCCATAACATGAAGATAACTCAACAACCATTTGTCTACATATTTTATAGTCACTGTTTTGTTATTTAGTCCTGTCCTTTCTTCTCTGCTCCTACCTCTCCGTGTGTGGGAATAAGCCTGTGTACACTGGTGCTGGCATTAGAAATGGCAGTTGGCCAATGTCAGTTGATGTTTGCATGAAAGACAAAGCCCATTTCCTTGTTTATTTTTTGATGCTGATGAAGTTTTGCATGTGGTTGGGTTTAGAGCAAGAATCCAAAGGGGATGGCAAGGATCCAGGCAGTGGCCACTAGTCACTCTGGGGGAGATGTTGACCAGCGGCCCAGACTTTGCAGTGTGTCCGTAGCAGGGGACAGGGGGACGAGAGCATTCATTAAACAAAAGCTTCATCAAAGAGGGCAGGAGGATGGTTTACATGAGAAAAGATATATTCTTTACTTAACATTCACAACTTGCTTGTGGATTAATTAGCCCATCTGCTACAACAAATGTATTCCCTTGTCTTTATGTTGACTGTTAAAAGTGACTGATTCCTCTATCCACTTAAAATAGTACCCTGGATTCCACTGAAAGTAACCTTTCAGAGGCAAGGAATTTATTTAATCATCCACTAAGAACCTGTAAATGGCTTGCTGTAAATAAGTGCTCAGCTGTCTTTGACTCCCAGGGTAACTATATGTGACTGTTAAGTTGGAGGATAATGCAGGAGGAAGAAAATCCTTAAAGAACATGGAGGAAAAGTGTTTCCAGCCCCATCTGTAGTACTGGCTTTAGATTTTTTAAAAAATTCTGTCTTCTCAGCCCCAAGTGGGCAGGACAGCTGCCAGCACAGAGTAATTCAGCTATAGATTTTCTTCTGAGAAAGGAGGCACTTGTAAATTAGGTGACCTTTATGCAGATCGACGAAGTGCGTTGATGAACTTCAAGTGACAATTTAAACAAGTATTAGGTCCAATGTGCTTGTATTTCATAAGAAACCAAATAAAGGAGAGAACATGTTTAAAGTCATCAAATTAAATAGGCATTTAATTGAAAATAGAGGTCAGCCATAGGTTCCCAGGATAAATGAAAATGTGTATCTTTTGTGATTTTTCACGTTCATGTTATTTTAATATATTATTATTCTTTAGAAATAAAATTTGCATGTAAATGGTATTATTGTGAATTTATGTCTGTTTCCTCAGAATAAGTGATAACTATTGACTGATGTGAATAGACAGAGCTTCTGGTTTTCAAAAAAAAAAAAAGGATTTTGTATGCTATCCAAACATCTTTTAGATTTGTTGATGTAGATCTGTGATTAAATGGTTATCTTGTGCCAAAACCCATGTGGTTCAGCTGGGATACAGAAGGATTGTGTGTTTTATACTTGCATAGAGGAAAAAATTGATACATTGCTATGTAGTATTTGTTCCCAAGCATTTACTTTTAGGAGAAACACCATATAGTTACCTGAAGCTTAAAAAGTATCGAAAGGGGCTGGGGAGTCAGGAAAGTAATTTTTCTATTCTTAGGGCATTAAGTATCAAAGTCCCTCAGACAGCCTATGGGACACTCTTTTTACGAAAATCACAGAAACTGAAAAATTGTGTCTTTGATAGGATCTGAGTTAGAAACAAGAAAGAAGTCAAGACTGGAATTGAAGAGTGGCTAGAAGACCCAGGCTTGAAGCTTTATCTCTACCTCCATTAGATGGGGCTGAATCTGAACACAATGGCTATGTGACTTGTGTTGTCAGAGAAGGTTTCCAGAAGCTCTGTCCTTGGGGAATTTTTTTTGTTTTCTTGTAACTTAATTTGTTCTTTGACTACTCTAGCTCTTCCTCTTAGATACAACTGATATTTTGCATGTAAATTAGATTATAATTAGGTTATAATTTTATGGATGGTATTTAAAATTATAAAATTATAACATTAAACCTTAATATTTTTGACTTCAGTTATCAGACAGACCACATACACACTGAGCTTCAATTTAGCTGCCTTTTGAATTACCTGGTCACAGCCTAGGCTGCAGAGGTGTAGTACTTTTGGATGTCCCAGGAACATAAGGAGTTTTCAGGTTTTATATGTATATAGATATTATCAAAATTTGCTGGCTTCTCATCACTGCATACAGCATCAGGGCTAGGTAGAAAGATCAGCTGACCTTTACATCAGTGGCTACATCACAGTGCGGTCCTTTGTGCATGTCCTTGTGAGTGACTGTTGGAACCCAGGAGGTTCCTATGACATTCCTGAATGACTCCAGCCCGGGCCAGGAGGCTTTTCAGCCCTGGCAGGAGGGTCAGAGACCTTGGTTTGCCACTGAGAGTGTCTGTGGCTTTGATTTTGACCCATGGAACAAGTTACCAACTTTATATGAAGAACTGCAAGTCACAAAAGTTTAAGTAGTAAAATGGTAGTACTTACGGATTAAAAGAATAAAAGTTTGAGGTTTTGTACAGGAGGGTCTGAAATTCTGTACATGGAGGTCTAAAGGACAAGATGGAGGGATCAGGGTGTTGCCCTGTCCTTTTCCCTTTCTTCTTCCTAGCCTCCATCTTCTTGGTGATGATGGCACATCTGGATTGGTTTAGAGTAGTAGGTCACTGTCTAACATAGGTGATAGGTATTGGAAACTAACTTTAATTGAAGTTTACATAGCTAATAGTATAAAAAGACAACTCGGGCTCGGGGGCGGGCAGAGTGCCTCAAACTCTCTTGCTGGGCAGCTCACAGCAGGGCAGAGAAAAACTGTAATAGATAAGATAACAATAAACAGCCTTGAGAACAACAGCCAAAGACTCCAGACTGGTTCTTCAGCAGGCGGGTTGGAAACAAGGACTTTTTACACATCTGGGATTGCCCAGGACAGGTGGACTCCCAGAAGTGACATGGGCATGAAGGTGCTGATTCTTTGGAAGTTAAGTCAGAGGAAAGATGATGCTACCTTGTAGTTGGGCACATACTCTGGAAATGTATTGAGTTGATATATACACGAAATTAATGGTCAGCAATATCCTAGCCATGCACATTTATGTGTTAGGACTATGGCTGCACAAGTTGTTTCAAAATGTTACTGAAGGCTGCTGAGTAACTGAGGCTCTTTTGAGTTTGCTGACATTGTTCCTGTTTGCCTTTGTCCTTTATGACAAGAAATTTCCAAGAATTCCTTGAATGAAGGAGTGGTGTGGCAAAGAAATTTTCATTTCAACCACTATTTCCAAGCATTGGGGAAAAGTAATTTATGCGGTCTTTCCCGTTTCTGGGGAGGGTTTAGACTTGGTTCATTAAGTTTTATGACTCATTGTCTATACAATGAAGATAATTTGATCATGACCTTACAGCCGAATCCTATTTCTGATTTGCTGGCAGTGTAGAAGTTTTTCTAGGAATATAAATTTTAATCAGGTTTTGGTACCTTCAGATAGTCACATTTCTTACTAGAAAACCCTACCTTTCTGCTTCTACCCCAGCACAGGATCATCTCATTTCCACAGTAGCTCACAACAGTTAAGTCTTGTGCGACAATCAACAGTGGTCCCACTGCTCTGGGAACAGCGGAATAGTATTTTCTGTGTAAGGATGTTGCACAGCCCCGCATTCAAGAGCTTTAGCTACTGACTGCTATTGACCAATTAGCCTTCACGTTTTGTAGCAGGCTGATGCTTGCAAATCTTGCCCCAAACACCTGAATTCGTATAAATTTAGCATAATCAAACCTTGCAGTTACTTTTTTAAATACCCTAAGGCCTCATCTAGACCAGGAGGAATTTGCTGCTTTGCCTGTAGCAGAGAGAAGCCTTGGCACAGTCTTTTAGTTTTGCCAAGCTGTGCTGCATTTGCAATGTAATTTTCTCTGGCTGATTATTTGTTTGTTCATAGCAAATTATTGAGTTAGTTCTCTTTTCTTGAAAGAGCAGCAGCTGACTGTGCTAGTCAAATCTCCCTATCTTTGGTCTTAATGGTTGTATAATAGCCATAGCAGATAAATGACAAAACACTTAAAGTTGGCCTTGTTTCTTTTTAGACGTCAGAGACGTGTTTATTGACATCTGCATTAATTATTGTGCCATGCCAGAAATCCTTTAAAACAGTTGCATGCCACAGAAAATACTGAAATTCAAAATTAAGGGCACTCTTCCTATTTTAGTTCTAATTTACAAAGTTAATAAAACAGGATAAGAGAAATAATTTTAAATTCCTTTCTAAATATTGTAGTTTCTTCGCTGTGTTTGGATTCCATTGGGTGGGACAGTTATGGAAGAGTTTAAACCATTTCTAATTTCTGGCAAAGATTAAAGAACTTATTTCTCCTCCCAGCTGTATATTCCTTCTTGAATACCAGAATATGTTCATCAATGTCATCAAGTGGCTTGATGTACTGCACAAATAATTCATCCTCCTATATTTTACACCCCTGTTTTTATGCTGCCTTTTCTCTCACCTTTGCTGTATTCTCCTGTTTTTCTCTAGGTCAATGGGAAGGACCTCTCCAAGGCCACTCATGAAGAGGCAGTGGAAGCTTTCCGCAATGCCAAGGAGCCCATTGTAGTTCAGGTTTTACGGCGAGCTCCAGCCACCAAAGCTCACAGTAGCTCTCAGGATGTTCGGCTTATGGATGCCAGCACTCAGACTGACATCACTTTTGAGCATATTATGGCTCTGGCCAAGCTAAGGCCTTCCACACCACCAGTTCCTGATATCTGCCCTTTTCTACTTTCAGATAGGTATGATTTATCTTTTTCTGCTGTTTACCTATGGGATTGAGGCATTGCAGTGATGGTCTTCTAGCCTTCTCCTGAAAAGTCTCAGGAACACTTTAAATAAATAATAAATATTGTTGATAATAATTATCCCATTGAGGCTTCAGTGACAGCTTTCCTAAACTCTGCTTGTGGATTAGGGCTACAGGAAGGAATCTCAGCCATGTTTACTTTATGTTTATGTATCTATTCATCCAAAGTTAAGCCTTAGTCAAGAAGAAAAACACTTCTGTGTTCCAAAGTACCAAAAAGGTTTCTTCAGATCTAGAAAGAGCTTCGGTTGTTTTCTGTTCTTACAAACTTTTTATTAAAAAAAAAAAAAAAATCAAGGAAACAAGTGATTTAATATGAAGGTCTCCTTATCAAAAGCAAAACAATTACAAAAATATAGAGATCAAAAAGTACCATTTCATCTGTCATATGGCAAAATATATGAATTGAATTATCTCTCTCTGGAACAGAATTCGATATAAAACGCAAGCAGGTAGTGCTTATACATAAATAGGGTGTAGGGTTGTCCCTCTTTTGACTCCACCTCATAAATAATATGTAATGTATTGTATATTATAACTCATAATTATGTAATGTACATAATAATGTACTGGGTGAGCCCAGTTGACCCTACAGACCCTCTGTAGCCTGCAAAACTATAATAGCCCTAGAGCTTTTTCACTGATTTGCTGGCCCGTTCTGCGTCTCTGCTAAGAATTTATGCTGATGCAGAGCATGCTACTTTTGTCTTTGACGTAGGTCCATTTTTAGAAGTTCTAGGTTAAATGAATTTGGCTTACTGTTGACTGCTGCACAGCAAGGAACAGTATTCTAAACTGTGGGCTACTGTGATTGAAGTTCCCGTGCCCTCAGCATGAAGAGTTTTCAGCCTCTGCTAGGATAGATCCACATACTGCATGGCTGGGATCCAGCCTTGAGTCTAAAGATGTTATAAGGATCTGATTCTTTGTGTTCCAAGCTCATTTAACAGTACAGTTTACTGACATTTGTAACTGTGCAGCTGCTCAAGTACACTTCACCATGTTGTTATCACTTTAACACAAGAGGCTAATGCAAGTTATTTTATGCAAATTCTTGAACAGTTTGTGAGCCTGATATGGCCTGTAGATTGTTTGAGACTATGACCAGTTGATTAGTGAGTTGCCCCAAGCCATGACACAGCATCTGAATCTGGAATTATGTACCTTTATGAGTGTAAGGAATCAAAAAATATCATAGTGAAGCAGTTTGGCCCTAATCAGATGCTTTTAAGAAATCACCCTGTGGAAATCTGCTTAAAAATGAACGCAGCAAAATTAACTCAGCCAGAGCATGAGCTTTTGGAAAGAAAACAGCCTGTGCTGCTTCTTGGTACTGCTCCTTTCAGGCTGTCAGGCCATTCGGAGTAGCATTCCTGAGATGAGAAAACTGAAGTGAGGTGGGGGTGGGGGGGGTGTAGAGAGGAGGAGGAAGAGGTGACAGTGTACGGGGGGGTGAGGTGGGCTTATCACCTTTCAATTAAAAAAAAAAAACCATACTTGCTCATCTACTGTTATTGTACTGCTTTGTTCCACATAGCTGCCATTCTCTTCACCCAGTGGAGCATGAATTTTATGAAGGTAATGAGTATCTTTCCGGCCTGCCTGCTGATGCCGATAGAGCAGAGGACTTTGAGTATGAGGTAAGATCACAGACACACTTCACCCTCTCTTTCTGTTATTACAGATATGGCATTTACACAGCTGATAGAAAACTCCTCTGAGAAAAAGAGTGGGTATATTTCTTAAAAATCATCACAAAAGGCAGTTTTATGTTATACCTGTGTGATGTCACAGGATTTACTGGGGTGGGGCTAAAGATGTGAAATTTGAAAGCAGAATTCTGCAGTGGGGGACTGCAAGCCTAGGAGGCTTGTTAAACATGTTCTGTCTTTGTGCAATGGAGACTGTGGCTCAAATGCTTCTTTTTAGTGGATTTAACACTTTAAAGCAGGCCTTTCCACAATTACAAATGGTTACTGCAAGCTTAATTGCTTTCCCCCTCCTGCCTCTAATTTTAAAAATCAATTGTCGTTGTATTTCATTCCTTAGAAGTCAGTCTTCTAGATATTTGGGTGTGTGCTTGAGTGTTAGTAAGATCATGCTTCAAATTGGAAAATGAGTATGGTTTTATTACTTGCTCTTTGATATTTGACATTGTAAGTATTGCAATTATAAGATATTATGCCCTGTACCACGAATCTCCCTTTACTGCCAATGTATTGCACTGTCTGGTGACAAGGGTGGATGTGTTTCTGAGTCACTGGAAAATCATTATATAAAGCTTCCCAAAATGATAACATCTGATTAGTGATGTTGCTCTTCATTAGATTTTCATTTCAATATCTAAATAGTCTGCTTGTCAGTCAGTCATTAGCTTTTCATGTTTCCCACTCTCATCTAGTAACAAAATATTTATTGGGACAGGCATAAGGAGCAGATGGTTCTTTTTATTATTAAACAATGCTGAGTCTTTTCATAAGTTCAAGTTACTGTATTTTAAATAAGAATGATTATAAATAATTAAAAACCTTTAATACAAGATTAAAAACATCCTATCCTCCTGTTTGCTCTGCCTTAAGAAACCTTTTTAAAGGTTTCATATAACTGGATGACATTTGGAAGTTAAATGAAAGGCAAAAGCTTTGGCAAATATGCAGTGAGTTCACTTTTATTGTGTCTTTAGTATCTAAGACACTCAACTGCAAGTTCAGCCCATTGCTCTTCTAGCAGACAGGGGAATCTGAAAAATCAAATAACGTCTGCTTTGTGAATCTCATCAGAACAAGCAAACTTTTATTTGAACTCCTCAAAAAATCATTGCTAGGATTAAGTGAAATGATTATTTCTTCCCAGTTGGATTTTGGTGTGGTATCTCACAGCATAAGAGTCTCAGACTCTCAAGTTCTATTTTGACTCCCCCTGTGTAATATAATATTAGATTTCTGTCAAGTGTGTTTGTTCATGATACTCGTTCCTGAAATGTAATGGAATCTATTTTTTTCTGGTAGTATTTAAACTAATTAGTAATGTAAGCATCTAGAAAGAATTTTTGTTTAAGTGGTAAAATAGAAATAATTTTCACCAGTTAATAAGAATATCAGTGACAATTTTTAAAGGTTTTACCTAGTGGAATCAAGTCCTCTTTTTGGCCATTATTTATCGCTAATATTGGCTGGCATAAATACTGTGACAACAGTAAATGTTTGGGCAGTTTCTCAGTTTCCTATATTCTCTGCTAATCACAACATCACAGTCATTAATTTGCTGTCAGCTGTGATTCAGTTGCCCAAGGCATATTCACTGAGTGACTGAAATTAAGTGTTCCATGTGAAATTTAAATGGGGAAAAAACTGTCTAGACTCCTTTGACAAGAATGTTTTCTACTAAATATGTAAGTTTTTAGGAGGAACAAGAACATCTCACAGAGTTTAATTAGCAGAATTCTAAACATGAAAGACATTCCCAAAGTTTAAGCCCATATGGTACTATTGTGGTTTAGGTTACTCACTGGTTGTATTATCTGCTATTTCAGGTCCTTTTAAAACATTATTAAGCTCCCTTGCTATAACTAGGAATCTGGAAAAACTGACAGCATTTTCCTCAGAGTTATATATCTCCATCCCAAAAAAGTCTCAGAGTCAAAAGGGACTTCCCAGCTCCTGTTGCCAGTCCTGGGGAGAAGCAGCAGGACAGGGGGTAGAGTAGAGGCTATGCTCCAATGCTGTCATGGTCTCTACAACTGTATTGCCTTAGGTGTACTCTGGTGTGCCCACTCAGTTCCTCTGCAGAGGGACTTGCCTTGATGTATTCTGGCCCCTCAGTTATGCCAGTATTACTCACTGTGAAACAGATATGGGAACTAATCCAATTTTTTTTTTTTAAAGTAGAATTTTAGAAGTGTTGCTGCCTGGTCTAATTTCCAGCATACCTCCACAAGTTCCTCACAGGTCTCCATGGCAAACATGAGAATCTTTAAATGGGTTAAAAATCAAACCTGGAGATTTCAGAAAGGAATTGAAACAAGCTAGTGAGCAGAAAAAGAACTAGAACACCACCTCATTATTTCTAAGAAGTTATTTGTAAGTGAAGAATGCATCACTTCTGAGATACAAATGCAAAATATGCAGCCAGATTAGCAAATAAGGAAATAAGATGACTGGCAATTGGGGTGCTGGAAACAAAAGTGTTTTCCAAGAAAGGGAATGTCCTGAAAAACTCTGATCACTTTGGTTCTTGCTTACAAATATGTGCTAGTGTTTAAGTACCTGAGTTACACCAAAAGAGACTGAGAGGAGGATAGTATGACATAGTCAGCACTGAAAATATGGTCTTATAGTTGCAGTGGTAGGATTAGACACTTACAAGATTCTTCTACTCCAGTTGTAAACTAGAAAAGCCCAGTGGGCTGTGATGAGATTGTCACAATGCAATGAACTCAAGTATGAGACAATTGTCTTGGAAGGAGAAACTCCCAGGGAGGCTTATTAGGCTCCATACAGTACCATGCTTTAAGCAAATGGCTGGGAAGATGCTGAAGCTGGGGGATTGTCATTTGCCAACTTGAGCAGCCTTAGGTTGCTCCTGGAAAAATTGTCCTAAAAGAAATCTGAATTGCTGGTGGGCACTAAGATGAAGGCAGAGCCAGCATCAGTCAGTGTTGGCAGAAAGATATCAAAAGAATTGCAATTCTTGCGTAGCCAGATCCTCATGAGGACTTTTAAGAAGCAGAAATGGACTGATTTGTAAGCACTCCATTGGACTTGCAGCCAATATCACTGAAAGAAAGACAGAGATATTCAGGACAAACTAACCCAGCCTGACTATGAGTGGCTTTCTGCTACAGGAATTATATTAAGTGAGTTTAGATTATACATTACATTTGCTGGTACCAATGAGGTGAAATGACTAAAAGCATCACATTCCCCAGTAAATGTGTTAAACATTGCTCTAAAGTTTTTCCTTGTACGAAGAATAGAGGATACTGGTGCTAGGGAGGAGTAAATAAGCTGATGGTGCACACTTACTTAATAACATTTCTGAACCTACTATCCAAGAGAGAGAAACTTTGCATACTTGGTTTGGAACATTAATAGTAATACAGAAATTAAGGGGACAGAGTCATTTAAATGATGGGACAGTTAAAAAAAAAAAGGTAGAAAAAAGGTAACCAGCAAAGAATGTTGTAAATACAGAGCTGGTCAAAAGAAAGTACCACTGATGTCTGGTCCTATGTGTTCAGTCTAATGAGACAAGAAAATAAGATGTTACAAGCAGGCAAAGGCCGGCAGTGTTGTTCAGTCAACAGGTCCTTATCCCAGGGCAGAGACCCTCATACCATGTACATACTGAAGTAGCTTTTGAGCAAAAGCAGAATGGGAAGTTATTGCTTTCTGCTGGGGGATTACAGCTTTTATATCTCAGATAGGAAATATTCTCGTTTCCAGATGAACGCATCTCCCAAACAGCAAAAGCAGACATCCTTGAGAAGCAATAGCAGTGGGTTGCATTAGCTGTTCCTGCATATATGAGGAGGACTAGACTTAAATTTGCAATTTGTTAACATTGTGGGGTTGTTTTTTGGAGAAAGGTTGAATGTAAGTCAATGTGGATGCACTAAGGAAACCATAATAATTGTCTAAAAGACTTTCCAGCTCTGGTTATTTTCATTTTTAGGCACAAGTGATTGTTTCAGCTTACGAGAGCCTGGAAAATTGTATCAACAGTCTATCATGTCAGGAGGGAAGTATTTCAGAGTGAAAAAGGGAGAATTGCAGCCATTGTGTTAGCCCACCTGTGTCTGATGCACACCAATGCTAGTCCTGATAGATTGGGACAGTTTCAAGACCAGTACCTGTGAAATGTTACTTAGGATAGAGTTGACCCTACATGAAATTATGGGGTATTCTGATCTTATCTTATTCTGCTCTTCATTTAAAAATGATTGAGCCACTTTATGTTACTTTTTTGCTCAGAAAGTTTGTGCATGTCAGTAAATGTACACACAGCCACAAGAAGCATGTGCAGGTAAAATCTTTCTGCGGCCATGTTTTATGGAGCCTTTTGTGTCTCCAGGCAATGAAAAGATAAGAGTTCTTGGAGGAAAGAGCAGCCACAAGAGACATGGTATTTTGAGAAGACGCCATGTGAGATTTTTCCCATTTGGAGCATGAGCTAGAAACTACACACATGCTATGTGGATTCTTTCTGTGCTATAGAAAATAGGATTTCTGGAAATTAGAATATTCATATGCAAGTTGCTTTACCACATCATCTTCCTCCTAAGCACAGCAATGCATAGTGGTTTGAGGGTTGGTTAATACTTCAGGGCAAAAATTATTACTCTTAAGATCATGTTCTGATTTGTAGACCTAAGGGACAGATTTTTCCATTAGAATAAGGAAATAAATGTGTGTGTATGCATGCTGAATGCATATGCTAATTTATGGTTATATACAGCCATTCATTTAAATGTTTTGTTAAGTATTTGCACTCATAAATCTGGTAACTGTAAATTTAGATTTGTCCTTCAAGTTTACTGTTGGCCTGATCCAAACCTGTTGAAGTTCCTAAGGTTTCCTATTGACCTGAGCATTTCTGGATCAGATGCTATCAGCTGTTTTCACAACCAACTAAAATTGGGCCTTGAAGAGAGATAAGCCAGAAATCTTTTGGAACTGGCCATGTATAAGTCTTTGTGTAGATGTCTTTTCCCTGGACACTTTAAAGTTGCATAGGGGAAAATTTTACCCTACTCTCCTTTTTTCTTCTACTGTATCTGAGCATTGCAGTAGATACAGTGCAGCAATAACAAACTGGTTCCCTCTTCCAATAATACTCATCCCATTGTGATGAGGGAAGGTATTTCAGGAGCAAATTCAAATTTACTAGTTCTGTGACATTACACTTTTTTGAAGTGATTGATTTTTATTAGCATTTTTTTCCTTAGAAATAAATAAGGAGTAATTTCAAATTAGCAGTCTGAGTGAGGCTGTTTATCTGAATAAAGTTACTTGAACACCTGTAAGTATTTATGGGTTGAGTATTCATTAAATATTCATGGGCCACTGAAGAGTGGTCTCAGTGACATTCTGAACAGCCCACCATTGCTGTAATAGTCCAGGAGAGACCTGCCTGCCTAGTGAATTCCTATTTAAGACCTTTTCAACACATGGATTACTTAACCAATAAAACAAACTGGTCTGTCTATCTTGTAAATACATATTTAGGGCCTTTTTAACATGAGGATGACTGAGCTAATAGCCTGTAACAGCTCCCTCCAGAGCTCTGATAGTCCACAAATGCCCCTGCCGTGAGCATGACAGGAGCTTGTGGCAGCACAACTGGAACTCCTCCTCAATTGCTAGCACCTGAACAAACAGTTTTTATGGAAACAGCTTCTGTGCACACACTGCCAGCACTGCTGATTGCTGCTGTCAGGCTCTTTTGTTTTGTTAGTTGATGAGTGTTTCTGCACAATGAAGCTACCTGTCAGGTTGTGCTTGTTTTTTACTGTATTTCCTACTGTGACTGAACTTCTTAAAATTGGAGGTAAGTCACAAAATGCACCTCAAGGAAGTAAAACGCAATTTTTGAATTCAGCAACCACCAGACATAATTTAAAAGAGAAGGAAGGTTTCAAGAAATATGTATCCTTATAGTGATACGGGTGTTGTAGTTTAGAAGAGCTGAAATGGTGGACAAGGTTGTGTCTTTCCAATGTCATCAGACCTGACTGGTATGGTAGGACAAATAGGAACAAACTTTCTGTGTTGTAGATTTCCAGTGGAAAAAGCAGATGCTTCTCACCATATGCCTTACCTTATGGAGCTGCTGTTGTGGTAAAGGGACTGAACTTACAGCTTAAAGAGGGCTTAGATAATTTGAGACTTTATCATAGAATCATGGAATGGTTTGGTTTGGAAGGGACCTTAAAGATAGTCTAGTTCCAACCCCCTGCCATTGGCAGGGACACCTCCCATTTGACCAGGTTGTTCAAAGCCTCATCCAGCACTGCCTTGAACATTGCCAGGGATGATGCATCCTCAGTTTCTCTGGGCTTCTCACCACCCTCATAGTGAAGAACTTGTTCCTAATATCTAACCTAAATGTGCCCTCTTTCATTTTAAAGCCCTTACCCCTTGTCTTATCATGACATGCCCATGTATAAAGTCCCTCGCCATCTCTCTTGTAGCGCCCCTTAGGTGCTGGAAGGCGGCTCTAAGTTCTTCCTGAAACTTTCTCTTTTCCAGGCTGAATAACCCCAACTCTCTGAGTCTGTTATCATAGGAGAGAGACTTGGTACACTATGTTTCTTTACTGATCATTTGTTCAGACCTAGCAGTTATGGCTGAATCATCATTGCACCATGATATAGAGATATTTACTGACACCTTTATTCTGATTTTTTTTGGTGGCAATTCTTGTTATGTGGTACCTGCTGATAAGAGGTACCATGAAGAAAGTGAACAGGTATGCATGTGCCTGTGGTTTTGTTTGCTTAGGAGAGTCTGGTTTGTGCAGACTTTGGGTGATTTCCCTTTATTTTCCCTATTCCACCTGTTCTATCATACAAATATAAAGAGAAAAAATGAACTGTGTTTTAAAGCTGTCTTGTGAGGAATTCTCCTGGATTAGTAAATAGATAATTATAGCTGTTTCAGTTGGACCTGAGGAAACACTACAATGATCAGGGCTTCTAAAACCTTCCCCTTGTGATTTCTTTCTTTTAGCTCAAAAGACTTCTGAGTGGCAAATGCCTGGCCTGTGACACAGCTGACTGCAACTATTGACTAAAAATGGAAAAGGTCACAGTTGAAAGGGGAAAGTTGCACTGGAATATTTTTTGCTGTATTTCTTTGAATAACACTGGATAATAATTAGAAGAAGACTGTTTGAGCATGCATTTGGCATAAAACAGCATAAGATCACTGGCATTTTTATTTTTAAAATACCCATGAATTTACATCAGTATAATTTACCCATAGACTATAATAAACGTGGAATTTCTTCCTAACTACAGTGGCCAGTTGTACACTGTAAATGAGAAAATTATTGATATAAAGAGCAGCCTTTTCTTTCAGTTTTTCATTTGTCTTTTAAGTATTGAAGTCACTTTTCAAGTATAAATAAATTAAACAAAACAATTCTATTGAGGTTCTTCAGTGTTATGCTGTCCTGTATTGCTGCATGAATTCACAAGCAGGTGAACTAAGGACAGTTGTATTGAGAGACTTGCCAAGTCAATCAGTGGCAGAACTGGCAGTAAAAGCCAGAAGCCTTTAATTAAAATGCATCTCTTTTTTTGGCCATTAAATCACTCTTCTTCCTTGCTAGCCGTTGGGTCATTTAAACAGAAGGCAATATCAGGGTAATTTCTGCCACAGTTGTTCGTTGATTTTGAGTGTATTGCTGTACATCACCACAAAATCCTGACATTCAGCATGAATGAGGTTGCTGTCATCTCACCTCCCCTAAGTAATGAATATCCCAATTTAGGGATTTGAATTGTGTCCACAGCTGCAGAGGATCATGAGAGAATGGGGAGTAAAAAGACACAAAAGTGGCATGGACAAATTTATCAAGGTTATTACCATTTATTGTGTTTTAAAACAGGAGAAAAATATATCAAGTGAGTGATATTCATTCTATTTCATGATTTTATAAAACAAGCACAGAGTTACTTCTTATTTCACCTGGAAGCTAATAAAAATTCTTACTTGTTGTCAGAGCTTCCTATTTTTCCAGGAAAATGAAGAAAAGTGACTTTAGTTCAGCAACGCTTTATTGCTGGGCAACATTACAATATATGGAATGTGCATTTCAGTCAGTGACGGAAGAGAAAGGTGCTGGCAATATTTTCATATTTATGGAAATCTGTGCATTATAAATCTTCTGTTTTGGAGAAATTCTTTGTTTAGACAGTTCTTACATTATTATCCCACATACTTCCATATATACTTTACAGTCAAAATGTTTCTAAGGGTTTTATTAATGCTATTTTTCATATGTCTTCTACTTGAATGTTCATGTAATCTGTCTTGGAAACATGATATCTAGCTATACAGACAAAAAATGGGAGGGAATAATTTACTTTACACATTCTTTTAAAAGTATCCTAAGTCATGTTAACCAGTTTATTATAATGTTGCTGTTTTAAAGCTTAGTATCCTAGGGAATCCTAGAACACAGGAAGCATGGGCTGAATCCCCCTAGCGAGAGAGAGCCTTTTACAATAAACTGTACTTAAAAAAAGGTTTCAGTATTATGCATGCTGGGCCTTCAGAGGAGAAAAAAAAAAAAAAAAAAAAAAAGCAGGAGAGGCCTTTTCTCTGGGAGTTTGCTTTTTTATTTAATAAGGGATCTCTTCAAAGAGAATGTGATAGTCATTCCTAGAGGGCATGGTTTGGTGAGCAGGAATACAGGTGAAACTGTATTGTGCATCAAAAAGCAGAAGATGAGTTTGCTTTGTATTTCATCTCATGATTTTATCAATCTGCACAAGTATGTGTTTGAGGGTAGAGGGCATTCCGTGTGCAACAGAAGTTTGAACAGCTGAAACTCAGCATGGATATGGTGCCCACAGACCTCATTTTGGTGCCAGGAAAATCAAAATGTGTTTGGAAAGTAATTTCCTATTGCTTCATGTACTTGATTTATAGGCACATATATGTGATTAAAATTTGCGTATTTTAACTACACATATTTTAATATGTAAATACCTCAAGGTAAACAAGAGCATGGATGGGATGGAATTTTAATAGTGCTTTCTAAGAATTTGTAAATCCATCTTTAAAATTAGCTTTTTCATAGCATTTTGCCTTTACTATGTCTGAAGAGCATAAACTGAATTACAGGAAGGTATATTTCTCAAAAATGTAATTGAAAAACTACATTTTCAACTTGATTTCAATTAATATCCCAAAATAGCCTTCACACAGTTGTAGATCTAGGCTGTCCAAACACACGGAGTTGTAACTGGGTAAGAGTTTGAATCTACAGCTATATGTTCCACTGTCCAGATAAATGCTTGCTGCAGCAGATGTTGGCACATCTGTTATGCCTCCCCATTTCAACTGGCTGCCTGGGTGTTTCGAAAGTGCTGATGAGGCAGATAAATCTTCTGACACATTTCAGGCCCAAAGCAGGCAGGCAGCAGTCACAATGATGTTTATAGAGCCAAGTACTCAGGAGTAACATTTTAAAATACAGAAAATATACAATATCATTTTACCTGCAGTAGGTGAATTTATTGTGTTGTATAGTATGGTTTTAATTTATTATTTCATTTATTGTATTGTGAAAGCTAATTATTCTAAGTAATTTTCAGCTAATCTGATCTGCAGCTATGATGCATTTTAAATCTCTAGACTTTGTGTATCCAGGGTATGTTGTCTACGAAAAGGTGCTTACTACAGTTTAGAGAGATCTGTAAGCTATGAAGAGGTTCTTTATTAAACTTGAGGGAATTGGGAACCAGAAACAGCTGAGGTATATGTGGTTTTTTGGAAGGGGAATAGCTACCATCTGGGGACCTGAAGTTCCTGGCATTATCAGAATTCTTGCTTTCAACAGGTTTTCTTCTACCCAATGAAGTGTGTCAGATTTGAATGTTTTTATACCATTGAGGCCTGGAAAATTCCAGAGTATCAAAGGGAACATTTGTGGACAGAGAACTATATACCTGACAGTCTCAAGCGTGGAGACTGGTTTCCAAGTACATAGAGCATTTGCAGGTCTTGGATCCCTTCCAGACCTTACTCTCCAACACAACGAATGATAAACAGAAATTTAGAAGTTACTGTAAAGATTTTAGCACTGATGGCATGTGCTAATATTGTCTCAATCCCTTCAGTAGACATTGCCACTAAATTTTCCATGTGGCTTTCAGTTACCCCTATTTGAGGCAAGTCCAGAAATTGCAGTGAGCCTGTTGTAGAGGAGCAAAGAAATGGATGCTGATTATACTGCTGATGCACCTCACAGTCTGGTTCTGACTTCTCTGGACTCTTGCATTTGATACTTGAAGGAAGCAATAAAATTTCCTTATTGAGAAGGTGAATTCTCTTCAAAGGGCTAACCAAATGCAGTTCTTCCAGCTTTCCCTTTTTGGAGACGTACTCCAGCCCTGTAATTAGTTAATGTACTTCTAGCCAGACATGGAGTACTGTATTCCTACCTAATAACCAAGAGAAGGTCCATTATAATATTTTATGTCAGAGCCATTTCCATTGGAAAACAGATGGGGGAGTAAATTCTGGAAAGCCCCAAAAGGAAAAAAAAAATAGACTGGTTAAGTTTGATGGGTTTGTTCTCCCCACTCTCAAGGACCTCAAACAAACATGACAGTTTAGCAGTGCACAATAGAGTAGTTACTACTCCAGTCTGCATATGTCATTTTAACACAAAGTTCATTTTCTGCCTTGTCTGTGCTATTCCCACTTGCTTTGTTTAATGAGAAGAAAGTGACAATGTAGGATCTAAGATTAGTAAAAGAGAAACACTTCACTGCATATTATCAGTTAGCTAGTTATACTTTAACCTCCTCTTGTATCCTTGCAAATTCACATTTCTATTGAGGGAAAGACCAACAGCAAGGACCAAAGCTGACTGCTGAAAAAAATACTACATTCAAGCATTTTGTCATGGATCTCTCTGCTCAGAAAGCAAAGTATTCATGGTTTTCCCAAATACACAATATACCAAAAGGGGTGTTGGGTCTCAAGCAGGAGAAAATATATATGCATACGTGTCATGGGAAAATACAGGTATGTAGTTAAGTATCTCTAATAAATTAGCATTGATACTGCACCATGGGAAAAGAACAGAGATAAAGAGAACAAATAGGAAGGTGGAAAATCAGGGACAAAAGTAAGACTATGGCTTGTTTGAAAGAAGACAGTGGGTATTTTACTTTCTAGTAAGTGTGATCATCCAGACAGTAAGGAAAAAATGGTTTTAATGGCATTTAGAATATTTTACGTTCACTATGTCTCATAAGGGTTAATTTTTTGGATTTATTATTTTGACAGGAATCTGAAGATTTGATATCATGCACACTAGCTAAGCTTCAAGAGAAGGTTTGTGACTTCCTGGATGATACAGTCAGCTGTTGAGCTTTTAGCACCCAGGAATCCTGTAATTTGTAAAGGATTTTTTTTACCTTCTTTGACTTCCTATGACATACACTCACTAAAGTCCATCAAGCTATAGTATCCTTTAAATGCAAGTCAGACAGACCACACAAGGTCTGCCAGGCCCACAGAATTAAAAGTGTTTATCTCATCTTCATATGCTTTACATCCTTCCTCCCACTGCAACACTGAATTTGTTCGTAGCACAGCAATCACAGGCTGCTCATGTTTGTCATCCAGCTCCATCATTCTTCCAGCCCAACCAGTTGCCCCATCTGCTCCATGACTGCTATCCTCCCCCTGTCCTCACCTGAAGGGAGTCTCAGCTGACTCCAGGGTGTCTTCCTCCTCCCACTCATGGCCAGCAGGCTGTTACTGATCATCACACACCAGACTGCTGAATACTCACTGGCAAGCCTATCATGCCTTAAATTTCTCCATTGTTTGATTTTTCACATAGAAGTGTAAAGCACCAAAAGTTTTCACTCCAGAGCTGCAGGGTGAAAGTGAATTCCCACATCCATTGGAGCTTCTTTATTATCAAAGGATTCAGCAGCTACAGGGCCAAATTCTGCTCCCACAGTTGCACAATGATATTTCATTAATAGGTGCTTATATGCCAGCGTATTAATTCTGGGGTTTTCTGCTAGTTTTTTTCTTTTTTTCCTTTTGTTTTGTTTTTGTTTCTAACTAATATCATTGTCTGCAACATCCTGCCATCCCAGAGCATTATTTGTCTGGACACAAAACAGCATGTGGCTCTAAGGGTAGCTATAAAGCAGGGATCAGTAGGAAAGTGATTTTGTTTTTAAGTATTTCTCATACTACATTGTGTTTGGGTTTAGATTATGCATTTGAAAAATGCTTGCTGATAATCCTACTTTCTGCTTTGATGTAAACAAATCTTGTGTCGGAGATTCTAAAATCTAAACCAGACTTTAAAAAATGAGGATTATATGAGACTTCAGCCTATAAGGTAAAGCCCCCGCCCCTTGGACTGAGCATTGTTTTTTCCCATCATGTGGAATGGAGATAACCCTCTGTTTCTGTGTGGTAAGCTACCAACCAAATCCATTCTGGCAAATCTGACACCCAATGTGATTTGTCCTTTTCAATGCCGTTTATGAGAAGTCAGGACAGTCTTCTGTCAAAACTGATAAGTGAGAAGACACCAGGGAATGCAATTTTATTTGTAACAGCACAGCTGCCAGCAGTTTCAACTTGTTTACATCTAGGCTGGCTCTGTCTTGCTCCATAGCTTTTCTATTTCCATCCAAATAGCCCCCAAGTACATTGTGGATGTGCCGGTCTGTGTGAAATCTGAATAACAGAACATACTGGGACTGTTAGAAAGGGGAGAAGATAATTTATTTCTTTAGGTGATTTTCACAACTTGAGAATGTCAGTCATTTTAAAAGTGAAACCCTGAACTCTAGCAAATCTCCATAGACATTTACAGAATGGGTTCTAAAACTGATCTATAATGTGCTAAAATCCTGCAGTGTTGTAACTATTCACGGTGAAGATACCAGAGGAGTTAAGAGCTTTGCTTTTCTGATAGAGGCATTGTTTTTCTGGTGAAAATGGCGAGTGTTAGTAAATTAAGTCCCCTGCAAGCTTTTAAATAGAAGTTTATCCATTGTGAAAATAATGCAATAGGACCCTGCAGTGACCTGTGAAGGGGAGGGTTGTTTCATTGCACTCTGTTTCACACTGAATACTTCTGGAACATAGCCTACAATTAGCCTCTGTTACAAAGACATTAATGTATTTCCTGGAAAATCCCTTTGACAGGAGAGCATAACTGTTGAGGGTGTTAGGATAGTTCTGAGGTCTAGGATGCCTTTGTTTGCCTGCAATATTACTTGCCTCCTGCCTGGAAGCCCCAGAATCCCAGGCAGTTTTGATCTTTTTTTATTGGCACACTTAAGAAAGCTGCAGTGATAGGCATTTTCTCTAAACAGGCTCTCCTGCAAGCTGTTCCTTTACAGCAACTCACCCTAAACACTCAGTTGTCATGGAGGTAAAGCGAGAGAGGGGTTTATATTGGACTGATCTATCTTATGACAAAGAGCTTTTCTAGAAACTGAAAATTTTTGTTTCCTTTTGCCATTTCTTTTTTGCCGTTATGAATAAATAGGTAGTCTATATGGTTTGTCATTAAAAGTTAGTGAAGTCCAGAGATGGCTGCAAATGTCATTAATCTGATTCTGTGAATTGTGGGGTTATCTAACATTTTCACTTCCTCACTATAAGCATATACTCTGTCACTGTGTTTTCAAGAATTGTAATCATGCTCTTAAATTAATTGTTAGATGATTACCAGGAAAGATTCTCTGCAGTGTAACTGACCTGCCTGGCATGCACTTCCACACAGATATATAAGCAGTGCATGTGCCTGTATAGTCATATACATAAGTTTGCACACATAGACACATGCACATGCGAGTAAAGAATTAAATATTTAACACCCACCCTAATCCTGAAAACAAATTACCTACCTTAGTATGAAATTACTTTGCTAAATATACAGCAGAGGCATCACAGACTCTCTTCATCTAAACAGAGAATGTAGTCCATAGGAAAATAATCATAGTTGAAATAGATTGCTTTGATGACTTCTACCAATCCTAGGATTTACCCCTCTTTCTTCTGAGTTTCTTCAAATTACTTCAAATTACTTCTGGTCACCATTAAAGACATAACCTCTAAAAAAAGCCGTGCTCAGTGTTGGAAGCATGATTTGGGTAATGAGAAACATGACGTGTTTGAAACACGAAATGTCTGTTTAAAGTGTGTATCTTACCCATTGTACACACCCTGATCATTTGTACATGACACTCACAACTCCTCCTGCGCAGTACAAATTGGAGGGGAAATAAACTGTTCTTTAAAATGAATTCTAAAGAAAAGCATTTATTTTGCTGCTGATGTTTGTTTTGTTGCAAACCCCTCTGTTTTATACCCACTGTCATTTGCAACATATGATTTTATGTAACATGTAATATCGTTATCATCTCTTCTGAATTTGCGATTAATTTTTTCTATTTAGTAGCTCCACTGTTAGCCCTCCTAGGGCTTCATTAGATTGAACTGTTCCTGTACAGAGACTTAAGGTTCTGTTTGTATTATTTTTATTTCATGAGCAGAATTACTTTCCAGTGATGATAAGTGTGTGGCATTATGAAGATTAAATATTATGAAAAGTAGGAATGTAAATGACGGGTGATTTTGCAGCCTGGAAAAGGTAAATCTTTCAGGTCACGTGGAGGAAAAGACCAAGAAAGGGAATGCTATTAGCCAGATGCTGCCAGGTGCTTGGCAGTTTGAAGCCCTGTCTGACAATGATCCCAATGTTTGCATCACTGAGATGCAAGATAAATGATGAGGCAAGAACTTCACAGTTGTAATTACTTAACACTTTAGTTTTCATAGTTTACAGAAACTAACAAGAAGCCCAAAAAAATGATCTTACTTACAGAATCTTCATATACTAACCCTGACAGGAAGTGTGAAAAGCAGCCAAAATTCACCTATGCATATAAGCTGGAGATTGATCTCACCCATAAAGATGCAGAATCAAGATGATACTGCAGAATGAATCCTAATTTAAGGTGTGTGTAGTCTGTGTATTCCCTTAACACTTCTGTTTGATGCCTCAGCAGACTGACACTAGGTCAGATAGATGAGGATTTTTTTACAGTGTAACTAATTTATTAAAATAAGTCAGACTTTAATGTACTTTCTCAATTAATTCCTCATTGAGCTATACTGTAAGTACTCTGATCTCGGCCTTTTGTGCTTCATTACTCATCCTGTCAATTATACCATTAGCAAGAGGAACAGTAAAAGGAGCTTCTCAGAAATTACTACAGGTGAAAAAGCAAAAACAAAGACAAGAGTAACTATTCTTATTTTTTTTTATTATTTTGGTCTTGTTTTTTCCTTAAAATATGTGCTAAATACTACTCTTCTCCACTTTGGATCATCAGATATTGGGCCCCTTTTTCCATTCAATAAGCCTTGATTCCTTCTGAAAGGGCTGTGGCACAGAATAACTTGCCTGACACAAGACACTGCTTTACAGGTAAACAAGGACATAATCAAAAAACCTGTCAGCTAAACCTTTGTGTATTTTAGCATTTCCAAACTCTTAGGTCATCTTACTATGAGGTAAATTGTGTAAAGAGTTTGGAGCTCTGCCTGGTAGTGGACTGAAAGGGGTAAAACATAAAGATGTTTCATCTCATACCTGGGGTTGTTTCAGAATCTGCACATGACCACTTATTTGGCTGTGGGCAGTAACTCACTTATTGGTAGTGAGTGCATTGTTCTGGATGGCTATGAAGATGACATTTTATTTTCTGGGTTTTTTTTTCCTTGATATTGCAATAATATCAACTAGTAAAAATTAGAATAATTATAATTATAATATAATTATAATTGGGTTTGGTCCAAAAGGTACTAGTAATCCTTCTAGTACAGTAATCTACTAGTACAGAAAAATTGTTGAACCCACAGACATGTCCATAGACTGCATCTCTTGGAATTCTTTTGCCTTGAAACACCATTACGTTACTGTGGGCTTTGTAGATGGAATTTGTCAGCCATATTTGAAGCATTTTAGGATTAAGATAAAGCATCTCTGAACTGCATTGTTTGTTTCACCACACAAGGAGTTTTTCAGACTGGCAGCACTTTTTCTTTCTGCTGATGGAGTAGGAATCCTCCTCCAGTATGCTATGGTGATTTCCTTTTCTAAAACCTATATGTGTCCTGTTGTGTTGGCTCTTGATTTAAAACCTTTTGTTTTCGTACTTGCAAGCAGCAAAGCTTCCCTTCCCGTTTCTCTTTTTTTTTCTTCCCCTCTATTTAGGAGTGTTGTTTGAACTGGAGAGGGAAGAAAGCAGTGTTTTGTTTTATAGGCTGGATTATACTGATCTTTTCCTCTAAAGGTAATGGACTTATATGGGATGAGCAGATTCTAGTTAATGCTTAGAAATTAAATAGATGACTGTATCACAAATTGAAAATGTTTAGGATCTTCTGCCTTACCATGTCACAAAAATATAAGCTTTGAACTATGAATAACAGGTTCTGTTACACTGGGGAGTAACAATAATCAAAATTAATTTGTTTTTTGACTATGTCTCGATGGCAAGATAATATTCTCATTGTAATGAGGAGTTTAATGTTCACTGATCACACAATGTCCATTTAGGAAAAATACTGTCATGTTTGGATTTGATGCTGCCCCTTCTAGTGCCAGAGTTCATTGGACTCATTACTCTGGCATACTGTATGGGTGAAGGAAGCTCAGTAGCTGTCATGATTTTGATTGTCTTGATCTTTTAAGTGGGTTCAACAATTGCTGTAAAGACAGATGGGGATTTTTCAGAAGGAGATGGAGTGTTTATAGTATTCTTACAGTGCTTTTCAAATGTTCTGCAATCATTTATTCTTTCATGTGCTGCTATTCTGGTAGTGTTTGCATTGTTTTCTGCTTACAGATAAGGAAAACAAGTCACAAAAAGTTGTATGAGGTGCTTATTCCAAAGCAGTTACAATCAAACAGGGAATAGGGACTTAGAAGCAGAAAACTTCTAGAACTCTGTTAAAAAGATCTCTTATGAGGCAAGATATTACTTTTTTTTTTTTTTTAAGTGAAATGAATTTGAGAAGGTAGGGAAATTTCAATCCTAAATGATCAGCATCTCTTTTCTGTCTTTTCTATGTCTGCAGAAATTGGCTACTTTGTAAATTTGCATCCCAGTCTTTCACGAAGGGATAGTCCTTATTCTAATTTCCATGTCTGTCTTTTAACCAAATAATTTATGGCAAAACACTTTAAAGTATTGCTTTGCCATGGAAATGCACAGAATTTTTGTTCTGGCCACACAGAGAAAAAAGCAGCAAGTCAAAGATTTAACAATTTGGCATTGATTTCTGTCACTTGGCAGCAAAGTACTCTTCATGGTGAGAGGTGGCTGCCCCCAGTGTGCCCAAAAGAGGGGAAGGCTGTCTTCTCCTGAGCTCTTCCTGAGCTTCAGTCCCTCTCCTCCCACCATCTGTCTGTCAGCAGTATTCATGAATGTCCAAATACTATTTCTCATAGATTTTGAAAATGCTGAGGTTTGAAGACTGGCAGTTCAGTCCCTACATGCACAAAGAAGAAGGCCAAAGAGAAAGCAGCTCTGTGTGTGTGTGTGTGTGTGTGTGTGTGTGTGTGTGTTTATTAATGTGTGCTCACATGTGTGCTTATAACAAAAAGTATTTCAGGGAGGGAAATTATGTCCTTATAAATTCATTACTGCTGCCAGACTTACTGGTTGTTCCGTTAAAGACCAGTTGTGAGGAGAAAAACTCCACAACACTATAAAAAATCAGTTGCAAAATACTATGTCAAATGTATTTGACTGTGCTAATCCAGGTTCTCTAGTGCCTCACTTGCTGATCTTCCTTTGAAATTGTTTCATATGTATTTTGTTACACAAACTTAGAGATCAGACTTGTGGGCTTTTGCTCTGAGAGATGATTTACTATTTCATGCAAAATGTTTTTAAATTTTCCAAAAATATTTTTCAACACTGGTTTGTTTGTGACCAAGATGTATTGTGTTTCCTGTAAAAAAAAAGAGATGCCATGAGGTTAGTAATGCAGTTGTGCCATGGGCAAAAGGCAGTTATCTGGAATGACTTCCAATGCAAAACAACAGACCTTACTCACCTTCTCCCCATGCTGAATGAGATATTACTTGATTGTGTATTTGCCTCTAGACTGAAAAACATGAAATGGTTGTTGGGTACTTTAATACCAAGTACCAGGATCTCAGCTATGGGTATCTACAGCTTCTAAGCAGCCACAGCCGTGTGCAGTCATCAGACTACACCTCATATAGTAATTTAGGAAAGATAGTCCAGGGCTACTAAGGACTAACCTCAGCACTTAGATCTGTTACTGGGCAGAGAAGTGAAAGCTGTGGTAGCTCAAGTGCTACATGCAGCCACGGCTATTGCAGGCCATCCAGAGGATGTTAATCACTGATACTTGTCATCAGTTGGTTCTCTGAGGCTGTTTTGGTAAATCTCTTAGACACACAGGATGAAGCCTCTAGGCTCATCCTCATTTTCCTTTGCTCTTTCATACCCTAAATGGTTAATTTTTTCTGCTCATTGAGCCAGCATACTAAGAGAATTCAGTTTGTTTGTAACCTGAAATGTTGGTACAGTTTTGTACTAACATTTTGAGTCAAATCATCTACAAGAATTTCAAGGTCATTCATATCTGAAGAAACTGTGTTCAGAGCAGTCCTTGGGGCTCCTGTCCAGCCTTAGCTTGGGGATACAGGAGGTTGTGCCAGCAGGACAATGAAAGTTAATGGATTTCAGCTTGTGCAGAGCTCCCCGTCTGCCTTTATTTAAAGGTCCCAGTTTCAGTCCTTTATGGTGTATTTAGGTTTCCTTATAGGCCTCCAAGGGACCACAAACTTCTTTATTCCCTAAAAGTATACCTTGTTGCTGTAATTGAAGCCATTTTGTTACTGTAATTTCTCCCTAATATTACAGTTCTAGTCAAGTGGTCTTTCCCTCTGGAGGCATCAATTACTATGAGTTTTGAATAGGCCTCCCTCCAGTACATATCCTTTTGCTCTCAATGCAAAAATCAGGTCACTGTAATTCCCTTCCCTAATAAAACATATTTCTGTGTTTCTTCTTTCAAACCCAATGTGTAATGCGTATGGGTGGATAATTCCATCTTTACCACCCTTCTCAGAACTCATGCTATATCAAGTTTCAGAGGTTTTTCTATATTTTCTTTGTTTCATTAAGACACTGAACATCTAAAGTCCAGGGAGAAGCTTCTAGGGTTTGTGCAGGTAGTGAACCTGTGTAGATTTGAATTCTGGTGAGGGAGCCGGGGAGCAAGGCATAGCAGTGCACTTTGTGAAATGTGTTCAGCTGAAAGGAAAATGTCACAAGGCTCGTTGGCTAACCCATGAGTATGAGGTACAGGCTTTTCTGTAAGTTGTGGTATTTTGACACCTGAGCCCCACAACTTGCTGGACTCAATAGTGCGGGTTAGTCTGCATGACATCTCTGGCAATGGGGGGTGGGGGGGGAGGGTTGATACACAGAGAACTCTGTGTCTGAGAACTGAAGCAAATCTTGGTCTCTCTCCTTTTATTGCACAGCCACAGAAGCAGAAGCTGTCAGGTTCCAAATGTGACCTGAAGACTCCCTTTACATACAAATATCGACTAAAGTTTCCCAAAGCTGATACTCTGTGTTACTTGGTTCATCCTGCTTTATTGCAATTATTTGTTACACAATGTTCAAAACAAGTGCAGCTTTGCATTTTTTGTGAATAGCTCCCCTATGAAACCCTAAAGATGCTTAACTCAGATGGGTGTTATGTAGTAGTTATCACTCTACCATCTGCCCAAAAACTTGCACTTTTCATGAGATGCCACTGTTGGGACATCTGGCACTAGAAATATGTTTTCTGCATCATCTCACAATTAAGGAAGATGCCATGGCTGTTTAACTCCACATCAGATCCCTTGAAGAATTTTTCTGTTATCTAGCAGCTTCTGCAATGAAGGACACCACTAAACTTGCCTGTAAAGGAATGATGCCATTAATGGAAGCCTGTATTTCTGCTTTATGGCTTGGATTGCTGTCAGAAGGGAGTGGCGCTTGTGTGATAGATTGATTGACAGTAGCCAGTCTGTCTTACATGCTAGAAATCAGCTGGTGTGATGTGACTAGAAGGACTATGTAATCTACTGTAAGTCAGCTTCTATTACCCAAAAGTCAAAGACCTGCAAAATCAATGCACAGCTGTATTTCTCAAAATTTGGCATGTCTTACTGAACAGTTTCTGTATAGCTCGAACCTGCATTATGCTGGGATTTCCGTCTTAATTCACAGAATCATTTACCCCGTAAATATCCACCCATTGAGTAGGATGAGTAGGTCCTACAGCATGAGTATCTCAACAGCTTGGTGCTCCCTTGTGCTGTGCAGTTTTTTTCACCCTTGGCAAGAGTCTCCACAAAAGCCTGTGTATTTTCTTGTAGGAGGTGGAGCTGTGCCGCATTGGCAGCCAGGAGAAGCTGGGCCTGACTGTCTGTTACAGAACTGATGATGAGGAGGACATGGGAATCTATGTCAGTGAGGTAAGGACATGATATTGGGGAGGAGCATGGGAGATAATCATGGAGGGCTGCACATGCCAGGGAATGAACATGCAAGTGCTCTTAGACAGGAATGCAGGAGTGTTGGCCATCAACCAACCATGTTCATGTCACTCTTAATTCATTTAGATTATTAGTTCAAATCATCTTGCCCAAGCAGAGTAATTATTACTAGGGGGCTTCTTTAGTGTAAGTGCTTATAACTACAACATTGTAGTTAATAAAGCATAAATCAGTCTGAGAATGATCTGAATTTTAAAAGAAATGTTCCCTTATGATGGAGATCAGTTCCTGTTTGTGTTCTTCCTCTGCCACAGTCCCAGTAATCCTAACAGTGGTCAGTCATTTTTGTGTTTGTTATGGTTGTGGTACACGCAGACATACCACAGATGGGTGGAGAGAGTAGCTTTAGAGATTAATATGTTGGAAAACCAAAATACAGAATTCTGAATACTGAGGTGGGATGAATCCTAAGGTTTTCACTGGCTCCACTCAGAAAACATGGCACCCAGCACAGATTGTTAGCGTTTCACAAGGTCTGTCCACAAGACTTCCAAGTACACCATCATCCTTTGAGTCTCCAAAGTAGAGTCATTCAAAGAGGGTTGTTTTCTGGGTAAAACAGAACTCTTCTGAGTCCAAGGTCACTGGTTATTGTTTTGCATGAGCTGTAATCCCAATTGGTCACTTGGTTGACACGTTGAATCAAATTTTGACATTAGAGAAAGGTTCTTCACTAAAAGGGTGGTTTGTTCCTGGAACAAGGCTGTCCAGGGATATGGTCACAGCACCAAGCCTGAGAGAATTAAAGGAGCAACTAGGCAAACCCTATAGTCATATGGGGGTTTTTTTCAGGTAGTCCTATGAGGTCGTTGGACTTAATAGGATCCTTATGAGTCCATTCCAACTTGAGCAATTCTGTGATTCTAAATTCTTAGTGAAGCTCATGGATGGAGAGGGTCAGAAGAGACAATTCTCCTGTGTATCAGTGAATGGGATGAAGGCATGATTGCACATAAAGAGGCTGGTAGCAATGTTAAATAAGCAGAAAAGCTCAGCCTTGGAACAAGAATAAGGAATTAATATAAATTACCTAAGAGTACATCTTCCATGAGCTGTATAAGCTGTGCTTTTAAAGTCTGTTTGACCTTGTGAGGGCAAAGTTCAGGAATCTCCTCATACATTCCAGGATTATATCTGAAATGTTCTGTTTATCCTACATGATAAAATTTTTTAGACCTTTGAAAGTGAATATATTGATTTTATCTTTTGTACTTGATTAAGGAGTTCAGATTCGTTGGATTTTTTCTATGACAATGCACAAGAAGAAAGCTATATCTAATATATATAGAGGATGTAGCCCCCAAACTAAATGCTGAACTCAAATTTTTGGTTTGAAAAAGGAACTTACGTCATGATGAGGCAAAATAAATGATTTAAAATAACCATCAAGTGAAAGGTGATAGATTGAATTGTCCTGCAACTAACAGTAGGTCATTGCTCAGGGATGAGCTATAGTGTCTCTGATAAACTATCACTGGAGCCCTAAATATCTGTTTAGGTTAAACTAACTTAAAATTAACTGGTTCAGACTAGGAATGATTGACAGGACCTGTGAGTGATCTATACAGTATGAATCCTTTGGGGGTTTTTTTGATGTTTCCTTGCAAACAGATTGATTACTAAGATAATAATTTAACAGTAAACGTTTCCATGGAAGAAAAAGAATGATTCCCAAAGACAGGCCCATTTGTAGAGGTATCAACTGCTGCAGAATCTTCTCAATCAGTGAACTTTCAGAGAAAAAGGTGTCTGTCATTAATTTGTAATGCTCTGACAGCTGAAGGTTAATGCTTGACAGTGGCATAAGAAAGTATTAATTTGAAAATCATGTGCTCCCAACCCTTTCTGTCTTGAGGCTTTTATCTGAAACAAGATCATATGATCATTTAAAGAACTATTTTGTTCCTGTGACTCTAAAGGAAGCTTCAGATTGCCTCTGTACTGTGTAAAAATGGTACTTTTTCAACTCATGCCATTGTGCAGATGTTATAATTTCCCATAAAAATCTTTTCATGTTCAGTTACTGGTTATTGTCCTGTGCAGGTTGATCCAAACAGCATTGCTGCCAGAGATGGACGGATCTGTGAAGGAGACCGCATCTTGCAAGTATGTGACAATAGACTCTTCCTTAAACTCTTTCTTCAGACAAACATGCAGTTCCATCTCCTCTGTGGACTGTTAATGAGGGAAGATAGTTCTCTTTGTAACTGTGATCGATGAGAAAATCCATGTCTGTCTGTTTTTTAACACAATAGCTGGGAGCTAGAGTGCGTGTACTGAAAAATGAGACTGACAAGCTCGTTCTGGCTCATGCACTTACGTCCCGTGTCTTTTTTTTTCCATATTTATTAGAAAATCTCATTTCCACTATGTTCATCTCAGTGTCAAATTCTAAACAGGATCCTGCAGACATAAATATAAGTGTCAGAGACGTGCTGATCATTCGCCAGTTGCATAAATTTGGATAAAACTCATTTATGCTAAGCACAGATAATAAGAGTTTTCACACAAAAAATGTGTTCTTCAGAGAAGGATGATCTTGAACATACTTAAGGAGGGGGTTCATTAGGTTTTTGTTACTATTTTCTCTCCTCCCCCAATAATACATTACTTTTCTAAATTATTTTCTAATCCACCACCTTGGCTTTTTTTTCTCCCTTTGTTTCTATTGATCCACTTGCTTAAAGAGCTACCCCAAAGATAGGTTGTGTGTTACAGCATAGGTGGGTGCAGGTGGCTGGCTGCTGCAGAGGGCAGTGTACCTGCACAGCGAGGAAAACAGCCACTTCAACCAGCAATGGGTAGTGCATTTTTCACCCTAGTGCAAAATCATGAAACAGCTACCAAAAATCACTTGACTGGAATTTTTTTTGCTGCATTGTAGCATTTTAACTCTGATTCCAAGTTGATTTGCCATGTATTTTTGCCTTTTTTTCACTGAAGCCCCAGAAGAAACTCCTGGTGGTGATAGGCTGGTTTTCTGTAACATATTCCGTAACTGCCCTTCTATAATTTAAGCAGATGAGCTTTCAGGTTTTCACAAGCTCAGTCTGTTCCTTCCTTTCAATCTTTACATTTCTGCGGGAAATATCTTTGCTGAAATTTGTATCTCTTATCCTGGTACAGCTTACATCAGCTTTGGGAGTCTAGCTACCCAATGGTGTCTATTAACTGGCTTACCAAAGCGGCCCATTTTCTAGAGAAGAAATAATAAATTATATTTTAGTGTCAGGGCTCACTTGGGGGCCGCTGGTTTTTCCTCGGTGTGGCTGGGATTGTGAAAACGTTCACAGGATGATATTCTCCCCTAGAAAGCACAGATGCCATGGTGTAAAGGCAGTGACATTGTCAGCAGGACTTGGGGTGACAGGACCATTCCATGGACTGCATATAAGAGAGGAAAATTAGGGCACCGCCTTCCATGTCTTTATGTGAAATACCTACTGAAGAAACTGCAGTATTTTTAACTTTCAAAAATCAGAAAAACACCCCTTTTTTATTCAGCCAAGTAGAAACAACTTTCCATTCCTACTCTATGTGTGTCAAAATAAGGAAAGAGAGAATAAGTCCATTTTCCACTACTTTTCTTGTTTTGTAAAATATCTGGGTGGACTTCCAACAGCAGTTCAGGCAAATGTTCTCCAGTTCCTAATGACATTCAATTCCTTTCAATTTTGAGTAAAGACTCTAGGGGTGAGAGAAAACAGATAATTCTGCCATCCTCTTGTGGACTGGAGCATTACTTTAATGTCAAAGCTGATATATTGGTATGAGTTTTGTCATTAAAGTTAACACCCAGAGAGTTATGTGGGGTTTACTTTCATATCTGAAAACACATTGACCCTCTCTCTCCTCTTGTTGATGAGGTAGCTCAGAGAAATAGGTGGTGATGGTGCCTTTATGGGGAGATTACACTGAGGCTGGGAGAGATACAGATCCTTGAGCACGGGGTGTTTTCTGTGGGTGGCAGGTGGCATTGGTTAAGGCTATGGGGGCAATGCTGTGTTATTCCTTGCAAAATTATAGCGGGTTTCCTCTCGTTTTTGAGGCTGCCCCCTTTTCATTCTCAGAAACCACCAACCTCCACAGTCTAAGCATCTGAAAACTGCCTGAGTACTTTATATGAAATGTTACAAGAAGAGGAAAAGTTTTAAGTGGGCAGTCCTGGTGGTAGTTGCCTAAACTTCTACTGTTTTTAGCTGTGAACCTGCAGGCTAAGCACAGTCCATGGGGCAGGCTGAAGTCCTGCTCTTTCCCCATGATAGTGCAGCTGGGATGGGGTGGCCACCTTCAGGCAGCCTGGGTGCCTCCTCTGGGGTCCACTCAGTTGATGGGAGTTACTGGAGCAGCCACCATGTCTGGGGGTGTTTTGTACAGGCTGGAAATCTGCTCCTGATCCTCTGTGGTTGCATCTCTGCTTTTCAGCTTAGGGCAGCTTTGTCTTAGCTGGTCTCCCACAGACCACAGCTATCCCACCATGTGAGCTTTGAAGAGTCTCAGATATTTCACTCACTGTCAGGTGATCAGGGATTTTCTTTAATCTGAATTAAAGGGCTTTCACATATGTAGAAAAGATCCAACTTTCTCTTTGTCTTTCAACTACAAGTTCCTACTACTTTGAAATTGAACCATTAAAAGATTTTTTTTTTCCCTGAAAAATATTCAGGTATTTCTACCATCCAGTTTTGTTTTCATTCTTTTTGAAATAGGCCAAATTTTGGAGATTTTGTTGCCACAATGAGAATAATCCACTTCTTGTGCTGTGAAGTGCACAAAACTGAATTCATATGGGAAATAAGATTTCTGTTTGATTCCCTCATAAATGGTTTTTGGACAATGAAAATTGTGTTTGTTACCATGTAGTCATGGATGTCGTTGTTTTAATGGGGTTACAGAATAGAAGAAAGGTAGCAAGAAAAGACAAGTTTCATTGAAGTACCACTTTTATTTTGATTATCCCCTTCTAAGGGGGATACATATGTTTTATGTGGTACTGGCTACTAAGCTGTCCCCACAAATATGAAATGATTAAACAGAGCAGCAGCAAGCCTGAAAGTATTGCCTGGTGAGAGATAATACTGTAGCTCTCTAATTGGCTCTCTACCAGCATTCAGTGTGACTGATTTCAGCTGTAGCATTACCAGTCTTCTTCTACCAGCACTATTATCTCAGAGTGACACTTCCATTACTCTGAACGGAGAAAGATGAACGTCACCTGTCAGGGGCTGGTTAATTGTGTTGCTAGATGTATGTTACCAGGGCGCAGGTTGGACATTTATGAACATAACTGCTTCCTCTGATGTCCACCATCCTTCAACGATCAATACAGCTCTTACAGTAAGCGCATAATTGAGTGAAGGCACTTACCACTGAGGGGCTGAAGATGAGCCCGTTGTGCAATTTTCATTGTCCATACATTCAGCACAAATGAGCTGATATCTGCCCTTTATTGTGTGTTGCTTTGTGGAAATAGAAACTAATGTGCCACTTTCATTTGTTTCCTAGATAAATGGCCAAGATGTTCAGAATAGGGAAGAGGCAGTGGCGTTGCTCTCCAGCGAAGAATGCAGGAAAATTGTGTTGCTGGTCGCGAGGCCAGAGATGCAGGTTAGACTAAACAGATGCACTGAGCCAGAACCTGGCTTATACCATGCAGTCACTGTCACTGTAAGTAATGAACTGCCAAGAAATAGGAATGCGAAAGTTACTGACAAAAGAAGCAAACAGTTAATTGTGGAACTTTTCGCTTTTTTATCCAACAAAGAAAACAACTAGGGCATGTTTTCCCGAAACTAAGCAAGTTCTTTTCCAGCAGAGTGAACAGGTGTATAAATAAAACTGGCAGCATCAATATGATATTAGTAAAATATGAAGTAGAACTTAAAAACTATGCATTACTCATCAGATGATTCTGGTTTGTTCAGGAGGTAAATTTCCCATACTTAACAGTTATCAATTTTATCTTTTATATGAAGTTTATAATTTATATTAACTTACACAAAGTGGTAGCTTGTCATTGGTGAGGGTTTTTGTTTATTCTGTGTGGTTATAAACAGGCATGTAAACAATACATGTATGTATCAATTATGGGACTTTAACTTCAGTATCATTCAGCAAATGGAAATCTAATTGTTTTAACAACACCCTGGTCACAAAAACATGCCTGCATCTTGAGAGGTGCATTTTCAAAAGCTTTTAGAAACATTTTTATAGTTTTAAAAATAAAATCATGCTGATGCCAAGAATCTTGCAGTGCCAAGAATTTTTAATATCATTGCAGGGAACAGATGTTAGATTGATTATCAGATAAAGAAGGGGTAGAGTGGTAGAAGACTACTGTTTTTACATCCCTTTATATTCTATATTTTTTAGGCCTTTGCAAAGCAAAAGGACATTGTATTGTCACTGTTCTCTCTATCTGCCAGCAACTCGGAGTTGGTTCAGTTGCCATTAGTCTCTCATGCTATTGTTCTGATATTTTCAGTCCCACTAGCTGCATATTCTGTATAAATTAAATTAAGTAAGTGTAATTCAGTCCCACTTGGAATCTCTACTTGAATACTGTAGCTATAAAAGAGTCACTATTTCAGCATTCATATCCTTTATGTTTTTCAGGAAGCTAAACAATTCTTACAAAAGCAATGACAAAGTACAGCAAAAATAGGTGTGCCTCACTTTATACTGCAAAACTGTAGTCCTCAATTGCTGAAATTTTGAAAGAGATTTTTCAATATTATTCCAGCTGTTTTTCATTAGGATTCTGGTTTTCAGAACATAAACTCACCCACTTATAATGCGGGCTGGGTCCAGGGGGGTCAGAACCCCTGCTGCCGCAGATGTTCCAGATAGCAGGGTCTCGGGAGGGACTGCTTTGTCCTGGAGATCTCCAGCAAAGACCCTGGCGACAAGGCTATTCTAGCAAGCTCAGCCAGAGGTAATCAGGCGGTTCAGCTCTTCAGTGATTTCAGCTCTCAGTGATTTCAGCTCTTAGCCTGCTAGGATTTGCCGTGGCTGGCTCAGGGAAGAAGAGATGAGAAGACCGTGTAGAGGTTCCACAGAATGGTTTAATGCAGGTTCCGTGAAGGGGTGTCCAGTGACAGCGTCTTCCGCCGAATTGGACAGAAGTAGGGGTTTTTATAGGGTTAGTTAGGATTGGGGAACTAACCAATGGTTTAGGGTCAGGGTGAAATAACCTATAGTCTTAGGACATCTGGAATGTAGTCAATAGTATTACAGAGAGGTAAGAGAGGGTCTTGAGGCAGGAAGCAGAGCCTAGTCCATGTCTAGGGCTTTCTTATCTCCAAAGGAGGCCTAGCAGCAGGCTCTGTGACTGCAACACACTTAGAAAATACATGCCCAGAGAAAGTTCAGTCTCAGTGTTTGTTTAGACTGGTCAACATGAAATAAGGAGTCAATATGATTAGTATGAGATAAGGAGTTACTTACATGTACCGATGTAGCTTCGCACATGAATACTCCTTACAAATAATAGGCGTCGTTTGGTTTAAGTTTGGGCCTTTGGCACTAGATTTTTTTGTTTAGTTTATGTGTTTTAAGAACATACTCATACAAAACTGATGACAACACTAGAGTAGGTCTCTAAATCAGGCTGTCAACTGATTTCTGCTAGTTGTGTTGCTTTGGCTTGGTAAAAAACAGCAGGATTAAGCAGGTTTTCATTTCCAGATAGAAAATAGTAATACCAATATTGCAACCTTGAAGGGTGACTGCTGAGCACATTCCCTCAGCAACAGGGAAGAAAACCCCTCTGACCAAGTATTTGTGCAGTGAATAATGAAGTTTTGAAACAGAGCACCAGAGGAGCACACCACACACATGCATTCTCAGGTGTGAATGTGTACACAGTGTATGTAGTGCACATGTATGCTAAAGCACATGTTAATTTTCTTTTAAAAGCTGTAACATAAGTGTCCTCATTAGTTATATACTAGGTCTGCCACAATCAAATCAACAGATTTGCCCAAATGAGATTCATCTTTCATCTTCCAGTGTTAATCTCTGCAATTTCCTCGCATGAGGTGACTTAAACTGTGTCCTTTACAGTAGAGGAAGGCTGTGCTCATGCTTTCTTTGAGGAAAAAAAAGTAAACAAGACAAGTAAACAAAACTACCAGATATTCATAGAATGGTTTGAAACTCCCATTAAGGACAAATATAAAAATTACATGTCCTCAAGGAAAAAATATCCTCCTAATCCCAAACCGTAGGTGGCTGGCTTTACCAGGGAAATTGAAAGGCTTATTATGTTCTTTGTAAGAGGAAAGAATTCGTTGACATGGGCAAAACCACATCAGAGTTTGTTACTGAAACAGTGATGTTCTGCTAGTAATCCATTAGAAGTACCTGCACAGCATCAGTCATTCTTTGTGAGGCTTTGAACTACTACCACTACTACTGGTTTAGTGTAACTTTTCTGTCTGACATCTGTGACCAGATATATCCTGGCTATGAGGCAGTGGTAATTCTGTTCTAGGTGTTGGCCTGTGCTACATCACTTTTGCTGTCTTGGGACACGAGTACTTGGCAGTCTTGTAATTATCTTATGCTGAGGCTTTTCCTTTTAGCATGTTTTTGTCACCATCGTCCTGTGACAATGATGAAACAATGTGTTTCCTTCTGCTACAATCCTGTCATTATAGCCAAGAGTGCAACTGGCCAGTGTTTTTCTTTTTGATGCAGTGTGCCATCTGGCAAGGGATTGCAGGTACAAAGGATGAGTGCCATGTGCACACATGAACATAATGAACAAAATGGGAAGAACAGCATTTTAGGCCAGGATGCCTGTTTTATGAGTTTCAAAAGGATGTGAAATGAGTTCAAGAAGAGATATGTACTTGACAGAAAACATAGCATCCCCTCCTGTCCTTTTACAACACTGTGTTCACCAAATGTCAATGTACTATTTTATACTTGGGGAGAAAAAACAAGCAAACAGATAAGCCTTGCTTCCAGATACACCAGGAGAACAAAAATTGCCTCCCTTCAAGTCTCATCATCTTTCTATCATCCTGTTCTGTTTATTTGTTTACCTGGAAGATCAATGGAAAGACAGTGACAGAAACACAGCATAAGGTTTCCATTGAGGTGGTGGCAGCAGGGCTGGAAGGGAGGTTGTTAGAGAGAAGTGCCCAGTTGTCTCCTGGCCCTATTAGTAACATTGTCATTCTTGCAGTGCAGGGTCTCTCAGTAGTAATGAACATGACAGCTTCAGGATTATGTGCTGGACCTTTCATATCTTTTGAAAGGAAATAATGCCTGTGCTGTGCTGTCTCCTTCATTATGAGAGAAAATCAGTCATACTGTTTTACGAAAGGATAAAAGACATGAATCCCATCTTTTTATCCTTTTTCTTTTCTTTTCTTTTTT
>VXBU01013691.1:0-170580 GCA_013400315.1 Bombycilla garrulus | reverse complement strand
TTTTTTTTTTTTTTTTTTGAGACGTGAACTCCTACTGCCTGGCTTTCTGAAGAGAATCATTAGTATAAAAAGAACTAGTCAAGCATTGCCATTTGGGTTTACTCTATTTTAGCATGTGTCCTTGCTAACATAAAGTAACATACTAATGTATTCTTTGCAGCTGGAGGAAGGGTGGCTGGATGATGAAAGGAATGATTTCTTAGAGGAGTTAAACTTGGAAATGTTGGAAGAGCAGCATAATGAAGCAATGCAGTACACAGCCAATGAGGTGGAGCAGGTAGGACCACTACTAAACATATCACTTGAAACTTTTCTAGGTATACTTTTGGGGAGTAATAGAGAATGAAACAGCATGCTGTAAAATACAGCATGTATATGTCAAAGGCTTTGATAGAGTTCTCTCTGCAAATGCTGTGATCTCCACCACATTGTATGTAAGGAAAAGAACAATAAATGCTTAGGCCCAGTATGTCAAGTTTACTAACAATTTAAGAAGGTGTCATAAGTGCAGATTTCTCCTTTTCTTTGAACTCTCAGAATAAGATTGCTTTCCTTCATTAATTCTGAAGTGACTGGGATTTATGATGTTATAATTCATGTCAGTTTTTATTAAACTGGTGTGAATAACACCAAGGTCATGGGTTCAATCCCCGTATGGGGGATTGAATTTTAGAGTTGGACTTGATGATCCTTTTGGGATGCTTTCCAACTCCGAATATTCTGTGAATATGTGAATATTAGTGTAGCACCTAGAGCTCTGAGCTGAGCTGAACTAGGTGCCCCTCTTATACATATCCAATGTATGAGCCAGCCTTGCACCAGAGCTTGCAAAACAAGATGGAAGAGGTGTTTAAATAAACAACAGGTGTTTTGTTAATGCGAGTGTATTTTTCTTACTCCAACAGCACACAGCTCAGCATTTCTTTTGTTAATGGAGACAAATAAGCTCTTGTTAGCATAGTCTCAGCTTGCTACTATCCTGACTTTTACCTGCCCATATATTCTGTAGGCTTTTGACTGTGGCAAACATACCATACAGTTTCATCAAGGGGTCTCCTCAGATTTTCGTTGTTGTGGAAGGTGTAAGTACCCACTCCTGGATCAGATGATATGCCAGTATGCACACTTTTGTAGAGCCAAATAAATAAAATTCAACTTCTCCTGGCTTCTGGATTTGTGCAGCTAGGGAGAAATTGATTTTCCGCCCACAGAACTTTGTGCTTGCAATTTTTTCCCCATTTTGAATTGCTCAGAAAGAGAAACCATGGCATTTTTCTTTGAAGTGAAGAGAGGGAGAAAGACTATGAGAGCCTTCGCTTTTCTGGAAACCGGGGAGCTTCTTTCACTTCAGATGCCTCAGTGCTTGTCCACATGCATTCATTGTGGGACCTAAATTGGGGCTGGCGGGAAGGGAACCTTGCAACATGATTTTTACCTGCCTTGGAGTTGTGACTGTCTTTTCCAGGTAGTGAGCCAAGTCTCAGTTTCCCAGGTTAAATGTGCCAACTGCTGCACTGCTAGCTACTTTCAGCTGATATATGGCATCTTGTTTATTGTTTTACCCAAAATTTTATCTTGGATACCAAATACTTCCTGTCAGAAAAATCACTTGCTCTTTGCGAAACAATTTTATTTGCATGGTGACATTTTCACACAAACCCCCAGTTCTGGTAGAAATTCTTGAACAAGTCTATCTGTAAACTCCTACTAGGCACTCACATTACATGTTGGGACCTCTGAAATCACTTTACAATCGTGACCTTCCACTGCAAAGTTCTTGTCAAGCTTTGGCTTTTTCACTGAATTTGGGTTAAGGATAGTGTTAATTAGGAAACAGTGATATTCTGTGATGTGCTTTTGCAGAACCCATTGAAATTGTTTCTTCCCCGTTAGAATCTTTTGCCAAGCTTTTTTTTTCTTTTCTTTTTTTATTTTTTTTTTTTGTCATATTGAGATTTTATACTACTGTAAAGAACACTACACTGGAAAAGAATTGTGGTCACTTGTGATCTGTCAGTATCTGACATTGCATTGCTTGAAGTAATTCTAGGACAGCCAGACATTTCTTTGCCCTTCTGATGAGTAATCGAATCAACCAAAAGCAGCTTGGTGTGTAATGGGGCATCAGTAATTTGTGACAGCTGCTGTCTCTCTAGACTCTATGTAGTGACTCCTCAAGTCAGAAAACTCCTTGTTAAGCTGGGAAATCTAGCAGTTTCCTAAAGGGAATCACACCATCCACTGGAGCTATGAAACCACTCATTGCAGCTGCCAGTGGCCAATCTGAGTATCTTCAAGCTCCCTGGTTGCCCATGGAGACCAGCCTTGATTTTTGGGAACAAAAACTTAGTCCTCTGGCTTCATAATCATCTGTCATCATGAATTTTGAGAGCAGCAGGAATTAGTACACTCTCTATCAGAATATCCTTCCAGATACAAGTCTGTTTTACAAAATGCCATTTTAACATTTAATGTGAGCTGTCACAAAAAAAAACGGTACAGTTTGTAATAGAAGAGTCAAGTAGATAGTCATTCATGACTTTCCTGTATGTTTTTTACCTACTCTGTAGAATTCAATCAAGAATTGTATCTTCTCTGTATGGAATAGTCCAACAAGCCTCAAGGAAAGATGTAATTCTCCATTTTTTATAACTCATTGTGTTCCTTTCCCTTTACAACATCATGGTTCATTGTGCAGCAGAGATAATTTTCAGAAGAATAACATACATTTGCAGAAATTCTTACTGGTATCGTGGAATATATCAGAACTTATTATGAAGAAAGACCTGGATAAAAAGAATATTCTAGTTCATTCAAAGCTGAAATGCAGAGAAAATATCTGGGGAAAAATCCTTTTTTTGAGAGAAGCCTGTTTTAAAAGACCAGCATTGTTTGCAGAAGCATTTCCTCTTTTAGTGAAACACTAAAATCAATTCCAAATTTCCCTCATGGTTTGAGTACCTCATGGTTAGCCTGCTACCAGAGATTCCTCTCCTTGTAACCAGTCTCCCTCTCATTGTCAGAGACTGACCAGAGAGCCCAGCTGTGTTTGTTAGAGCCTTCAACTGAATCATACTGCATTCAGACTTTAGTAGCAGTCTGTGTTTTGATATACATCATAAATTGTAAGAGAATAGAACAGTGCCTGAATTCCTGCAAGATTAGCCATTTTATAGGCAGGAATTCTTGCTGGAGCTGAAATGCAGAATCTTTTGAGGTTCATTTATTGCTTGATTGTACGCACCGCTGGGTTTGCCTTCTCATTATCTGAGTTCTCACTGCAAAGATGAGGCCTAAGGAGCCCTTTGGTATTTCAAACAGAAATAATTGTAGAAGAGATTGACAATGTATGTTTGAAGACAAACAATTTGTTTGAAATAGATAGTAGATAACACCAGAGAAAGCAACACACTGAAAATTGTGGATTCTCTCTTGTTTTTCAGAAGAGATGTAACATGGAATTAGGCTTGCTATCTTTCAAAATAAAATTAAAATTATCTCATGCTGTAAAAGACTGCTCAGTCTACGCATCTTTAGGAGCTCTGGCAAGCATGAAATGTCCAGGACAAAAATGCCTGGGGCAACCTTCCTTGAGTCACAATGGATTTTTAATAAAATGTATCTCAAAAACATGCTGCACAATAAATATCTGTATTACTTTCCATTTTCTTAATTGACTTAGCTGTAAGTATCCATATACTGAGGGAAAATTTAATGTGATATAGATGTTGGCTTTAGTTTGAGAGGAATCTGATTGTATAGGCATTTGTTTTTTCCTAAGGGAACCCAAAGTCACTATGTGATATTCAGATGCCTGTAGTATAGACACTTATATTTCATCAGATCAGTCCCACTCATCTGGTTTCTGCTTGTCTCAAAAGATGGGTTTTGCTTTGTTTACATCTTTGTGTATGTTAATTCCAGATAGTGCAACTTAAGTAGATGGCAGTGTATTACATTCAGTCAGTATAAATCAAGTTGAAGAAGCAAATAATAAAAGCGGTGTGGAAAACAAGAGCTACCAGTTCAGAAAGTGTTGATTGCATGGTCCTCAACTGTAAAGTCTCCTTCCTCCCTATACAAATAGCCTCATTAAGTGTTTTTTTTCCTGAAGTGCTCAAATATATGCTTTGGGTGGTGTAGTATCATGCAGAAGACATCGGAGGAAGTATCAGGAAGCTCTGCTCCTGTAAGCTCTATAGCTGTGCTAACACATAAACCACCCTCATTGGAGTTTTAGTCATATGGATGCAAATTGTGTTATATCGCTCACTCTCAAAGTCAAATAGCAGATCCTGACCTCCTTGTTTGGTCATGTGAATGGAGCCCTGCATTTGGAACAGGCACCTAGATTCCTGACTGTTCTGCAGCACTGCCCTCCTGTTGTCTGGTTGTCCAGCTGTTCTCCTTTCTGCCAGTAGTTAAATATTTTCCAGAGCCGTGAGAAATATGGACTGCACATTGCAATGGCTGGGGTGAAGTGCAAGCTGCCCAGTTTGGAGTCACTGCTCTGCTGAAAGGTTTGGGGGCAGAGGAGGTCAAGACAAGCTGCAGCAGCTCAAAAGCAGGTCAGAGAAGGGAACAGAAGAGCATATGTAGCAGCACTCATCTGGAGGAGGTGAACTAGAAGGATGCTAAATTAAACCTTAATCTCCTAAGGCATCTTTTCAGAAATTTTTAATTGGTTTGTCATGGACACTGAATTCTCCTGGTGGTGTGTTTCATTCAGTATTTGCTTTATTCCATTCTTACACTGAAATGGGGGTGGAAGTTATTTTTGTTTTTCTGACACTAGGCCATTATTTTTTTCTTAACAGCTGAAGAAATGAAACTAGATGAAGGGTTTGTAATCATGAGATGCACATGAAGAGAGAAGGGATGACATAGGCGACACATTTTCAGCCTGTTTTACTGTTGTCAAAGTAGATAAGAAGGGAATTATGACAGTGGCCTCTTTAAGTTTGTTTCCTTTCACTGGATGCACTGTACTTTTTTTCTCTCCTGATTATTACAGTTATTATATATAATTATGCAATTATACCTCCTAAAAGAGACATGGTGTTTGGTTGGTACTGTGTGTAGGTAGGTAGGTAAGTACTTGGTCATATAAATTGCTCTCTGCATGATTCTTTGCTTATCTAGTTTGAGAAATAAAGTGTCTGTCTCTTCAGAGAGGTATTATCTCATATTCTATGGAATATAAATAGGTTGAAAATATAAATAGGTGAGGTACAATGAGTGGAGTGATAATTAGCAGTAGGAAAGCCTGACATTATACCCATGGCAAAGCATTCACTGTTGTTCTTCACTTATTATTGAGAGACTGGTTTTATTTTTAAGGAACATAAACTCTAACAATGGAAATAAATGAGTTTTCAAAAAGAATTTCAAGAGATGAAATGACTGAGATCTTTCTGAGCAAAATCCTAGAATCCAAAATGAACACTTTTTCAGAGAAAGGCTACTGAACACAAGAAGTGTAGGAGAAGGCCATGGAGGGTGTAATAGAGCGAAAAAAAGTTCACTGTTTAAAAAAAGAAACAGTAGTGTTTTTGCACCCTGTAAGGCTGTACTAGTCATTGCTTCATTGGCTGCTTGCTCTGTTTGTTTGAGGTGATACCAGTATTGAAGCTTTCTCTCAAGTTTGAGAAGATTTCAGCTCCACCAGTTTCTGGCCATATTCCAGAATCAAAAACAGCTCACCATCTGGTGATCATTATCTTTAAGCATTGCAAAGAGATGGCTTAGCTAGAGAGGGAAATATTTCTTTCCAGACTTTAGAAGCTATGTCTCTAGTACTGTAATTTGCTTACTTTGCTCAGTAGGGAAACCACAGCATGACTCTCAGAAATATTTAAAAGCTACGAGCAATAGGACTGCTATTTAGTGATCTGTGTTAATTCAGCTTAAATCAGATCCCAGCTGTTTAAGCAAAACAGAGCTGGAAAATATTCTATAATATGATCTACATTTGATAATCCTTTTGGTTTACTCATTTTTTAGCCAAAGAAACATGAAGAGGAAGATGGCACTACAGACACTGCAACCTCATCATCCAACAATCATGAGAAGGACAGTGGAGTGGGACCTACAGATGAAAGTCTCCGAAATGATGAGAGCTCAGAGCAAGAAAATGCAACTGAGGAGCAGAACAGCACTACCCTACAGAGCAAACGGGATCTGGGCCACAGCCAGGACACATTAGGCAGTGTTGAGCTCCAGTGCAATGAAGGCTTTGTGTCTGGGGGATACATTGAATCTGATTTCGTAGGAAACCCAGAGGAGGAATGTGAAAGGTTTCGGCAGCTGTTGGAACTGAAGTGCAAGATTCGAAACCATGGGGAGTATGATCTTTATTACTCAAGCAGCATGATAGAATGCAACAGAAGAGAGCAAGATGGAGTGGAACATGAGCTGCAGCTACTTAATGAGGAACTGAGGAACATTGAACTCAAATGCCAGAATATTATGCAAGCTCACCGGCTCCAAAAGGTGAGAGATGAGTACGGAGACATTTGGGCTTTACATGATGAAAGTTTCAGGAATTATAACACCAGCATAGATGTACAAAGAGGCAAACTGGATGACATCATGGAGCATCCTGAGAAGTCTGACAAGGACAGCTCCAGTGCCTACAACACTGCTGAAAGCTGCAGGAGCACTCCACTGACTGTGAATAGATCCCCTGATAACTCTCTCCAGAGAGTGATCAGCATAACCAACAGGAAAAACCTGAGGACCACAATTGTTGCCAATCAGTCATCCTCAGGACAAAGCAACAGGGAGACAACCTCAGCCAAAACCAAACCCACTGAGCAAACCGGTGCTGCTGAGAATGCAGTGCTGGCATCAGAAAGCAGCAAATTCACAGACCAGGAAAGACAAGGCAGCGAGCACATTCCCTATTTGTCTCCATATCACAGTTCTTCCTACAGGTATGGGAATATACCTGCTCATGCAAAGCATTATCAAAGCTATATGCAACTGATCCAGCAGAAGTCTGCTGTGGAGTACGCCCAAAGCCAGCTCAGCCTGGTGAGCATGTGCAAAGACTCACAGAAGTGTGCGGAGCCCAAGATGGAATGGAAAGTAAAAATAAGGAGTGATGGGACGAGGTACATCACAAAGAGACCAGTTCGAGACAGAATCCTGAAGGAACGTGCCTTAAAAATTAAAGAGGAGCGCAGTGGGATGACGACAGATGACGATACAATGAGTGAGATGAAGATGGGTCGCTATTGGAGCAAAGAAGAGCGGAAGCAGCATTTGGTGCGTGCTAAGGAGCAGAGGAGGCGGCGGGAGTTCATGATGAGGAGCAGGCTGGAGTGTCTTAAGGAAAGTCCACAGAGTGGCAGTGAGGGCAAAAAGGAGATCAACATTATTGAACTGAGTCACAAAAAGATGATGAAAAAGAGAAACAAGAAAATCTTGGACAACTGGATGACAATACAAGAACTGATGACACATGGTGCTAAATCCCCAGACGGCACAAAAGTGCACAATGCCTTTTTATCAGTTACTACTGTATGAACACAACTTCTAACAGAGAGTATACTACCAGTTTAGGTAGAGTACAATTGCCTCGTTCAATGTGGCATTTTTATATATTTTGTGACTGTTTATAGTTTGATCTTTTTGTAAGCAAAATGACCTGGTATTTTTCATTTGTTTTTCATATAACAGTACCTTCTTTATCTGGCAATCTTTCTTTATCCTGCAATATATTCATATTATTCATTTGTAGAAAAAATAGAAAAGTAAAGCAAAAAATTTCTTTACCTAACACATATCCGGTAACTTAAGATGTGGATTTATTTCTCTAATTTTGCTTTTTCTACTTTAGTAATAATACAATACCAAACCGAAATGCTTTATACTGTATCCTTGGCTTAACAAGTTTTAAGGTTTTACATCTTAGATTGCATCTGTTCGTAAAACATGTGCCACATCCCATAAGATAAGAATGACATTTTTCCAACTGCATATTTTACAGTACATTTAATCTGTAAATTGTAATTGTATTTGTCCAAGTAAAGTGTAGGTGGGCAATTCTCCTGTGTTATGTAGTGGCATTGGTCTTGTAGCTGGGCAGTATGTGATAATTGTGAAGATGAAAGAGAAATAAATTATTGCTTATCTTTAAGAAAAAAAAAGCCAAGCATTGTTTTATTTAGATTGAGAATTTGCCTTTAAGTAAAAGCCGTTTCACTGTGCATATTTACAGCATACAGAGATTTCAGCAACAAAGGACACAATTCCAGAGGATATTTCTTATTAATTAGCTTTTAATTTTGCAGAACACATGGAATGAGTGGGTCTTTCTGGCTTCTCCTTACCTGCTATTATTAGTTAATTAAATTATTAATTGATGTATTACTGTGTTATAAGATGTTAGGTAACTGCCATGAGTACTCTCCCTGGCTGAGCTTGCTATTTGGTCTACACATATAAAACATGAACACATCATATGCTTAACTTTGAGCCAAATCTCAGGCAAGAAGAACTAGCAGTGACATTTTCATAAAACGTGAGTTAAGTAAAAACAGAGAATGGAAAGCAACCAGTTGAGTTAAGGGTGTAAAATTATTGTTGAGGAGCATCCAAGTCATTTAAAAGAGCTTCAGTGGGAGCTGGCTGGAGTTCAGGAGCAGTGGCAGCTTGCTGTGTGGGTGCTTGATGGGACTCCCTGGCTCTCCATGCAGCAGAGGTACCTCAGCTGCCACTGAGGCATCTTCTGAGCTGCTGCTGTGGCTGCTGCAGGCAGCCCAGTGAGTTAGAGCAAGCTGAAATTACTAGTCTTGGGCAGTCAGTGGGGTCGAAGACCGGCCTAATAGTTCCATTTTCATTGCCCCTGTGCTTGATTCACAGAAGTTCCTAATTGATTGTAGTGCTTTCCATAGCAGGATTAGGTTCTGAAGTCACTTGGCATCAGCCTTTTAAAGATATGATTAAACTGCAGAATGGCACATTATGGTATTTCCAAACTGCCAGATTGTGGAAATCATTCATTTGTTTTTTAAACACTTTTGGCATTAGTTTACATTGGCAGTGCTCTTTGCATCTCCAGGCATATAAATACCATAAGAAATTGCTCTCCAAGTGCTTAGGAAAATTATGCCACTGACAGTTCACAGTTTGATCATCAGAAAATTCTCTCTTCAAGACTCAGGGAGACATCATGCTAAATCCTCACTAAGCATACAGCTGTTCAGGCTAAATGAAAAACACCACCACTCTTTTAAATTAAAAAAAAAAAAAAGTATGGAATCCCTGACCAGAAAGGATCATAGGGTCATAGAGTATTTGTTCCAAAGGGACTGTTACCAAATTGTCTCTCCAGGTGAGCCTAGGAATTCTCCTTGACCAATCTAAGTCATTTAGGAAGGTAGACATTCTTCTGGAGATATCACAGCTCAAAGGTTTGACTGTTTCCCTTATTGCATTCCAGTAATCACACTTAAACACAGGTCTCCTTCCTAATCTGAGTTCAGCTGCTATCAGCTCAAGACAATGGCTACTGTTATGTCTTTCCCTTAGACACAGTACTTACTGATTTTTTTCCCAATATTAAATCATGATTCAGAGCTCTCATCAAGACAGTGTGACACTCATATTCAGAGAACAGCATGACTCTTCAGAAAATGTAATATCATTATTTCATCACTGAGAAATAAAAGTGGGAAAATCCATTTCTAATTAGAAAAAAAGTCCTAACTGGAGAGTGGGGGAGTGTGGAATCCAAGCAGAGGAGAGGAGCTAAGCAATAGATAATAATTAGAGAAAAAAATAAAGAATAAACAATATTTATAGTATACTAATAGGCTGTAAATGGAAATACCTATTTACATCCATCCAAATCTGGGGACATCTGTCAAAATCTAGTAAGACAAAAGAGAAAACCAAGACATGATACAGAGATACTGTTGATAGCACATGTGATGTGATTTCTAGCTCAGCACATGTCTGCCAGAGCCCTGCGACCTTCTTTCTTCTTCACCTGCTGAAATACCATGTTCCTACCTAATCCTTAATCTGGACAGTTTCAAGCAACCCACAGTTTTCTGTCATTTTTTGGTTAACTGTGATTATTAAGTGTCATTTTCCTTTTTCCCTGGGCAGTCTTGGGGAGAAGTATTTATTGTTGCCTGATGAAATGCCTCAATCATTCCTGCTAGCGTGAAAATAACCACAGTACTCCAGAGCAGGGCTGTGAGGCCACTCAGGGTGGTGGTGTACAGGGGCTGAATGGCAGCTGAGTGTTTTACTGTTCGCTGCTCTCAGCTGGTTTCTCTGCAGGGCAGGACTCAGCATTGCACTCTCTCATTGCAGCAGTTTTGTATCAGTGAAATCCAATGCTGACATCCCACATGCAGTTTATTCCTGCACATATTTTTTAAAAATGTAGTAATTTTTACTGAGGAAAATAACATTTTAGCACTAAGGCAAATTAAAAGAGAAGGAACAAAATGCTTTTATGTTGTCATAAATCATTAAAAACTTGTCTGTTGAGAACTTTTTTCACATGAAGGAACATAAAACTGCTTTCCAACTGGAACAAGACCAGATCTTGTTTAGCAGGATTGCTTTGAGATAAAGTGCAAAAGTCAGGGAAGAGTAGCTGCATGGATATGTTACCATGGCCACATCACTGCTGGGAAAGGAGTTAATGTCCCACTCATCCTTCCCCCAACACTGGTACCCAGCTGAGACCAGTGGGAGGTAATTTTTCCTATGAAACCAACAAAATGGCCTTATAAAAAGACTTGTGCCATTTGACAACTGTATTGCTGACTGATTTAGAAGTGCTGCTCACCATGAGTAAGGTTAAAATCTGTGGGATCCCTGAATCATCTTCTCAATGAAAGTATCCTAAAAGGGAAAAGGGTATGATCATGACAATAAACTAAACCTGCATTAGATTTATTTTTTTTAAGAAAGAGACTCGTAACACTATTTTAATTGAACACAAGCAATCAGAGATGAAATATAGTCTGTGCTTGATACATTGCCCTGTGAGAGGGCACAAGGACCTCACAAGAGATGATACAACTTTAATATTACACTTTCTAGATTCACAGGGATTTAATTACTCATTACTATCATGATGCTTGACTTTTTTAATTTGTTTTTTGTTAACTAATATTAATGTTCAACCTCCATTTCTTGGTACAAATTATAGAATAGCACCCCTTTTTTCATGACATGGCATTGATGCTAAAATATTTCCTGGTTCAAAGCTGGAATTGCCCCAGGTTCTTAACCTTTAAACTGCTGATCACAAACATGTATTTGCTAAGTGCTCTATTGATATCCATTTTATGCACCCACTGCTTTTACAGAGTATTAAATGCTCTTCAGGAATGAGGATAAACTGAAAGTTATGGGAGCTGTCATTTGGCTACAGCAGCACAGAGCAGCTGTCAGAAACCTGGTGGTGTTACTCTCAGGGAGGCCAGTTGGCCTCTGGAGGAGGAGAAAGGATATTGCAGAGGATCATGAGCAAGTTTTATCTTTAAATGCCTTTGCTCTGAAACTTGTTTCTCTGTTTAGAGAAGAGCATTCCACATGTTTGGATGTCAACTGCTACATTTATAAGACTTGTATAGATTTTACCCAGATTTGCAGATGTTGTTAGTCTTGCTCTAATGTCAGCTACTACATGAGCAATGGAGCAGTTCTGGATGACACCTCTGAGACAAGGTGCAGCATCGGATTTGGAATGCACCTGGCAATCTCAAATATATAGTCCCTGAGCCCTTCTTGGGAGTGAATGGGTTCCTGTCCTTCTGAGAAAAGGGTCCACCTCCCACTGTCAGAGCCTTCAGCCATGTGCAGTTTTTCCTGTTCCTGGCAATTAAGGCTCTTGGCTTCCCTTGCCCAATTCTTCTGGTTCTGAACCAGGAAAATATGGCATTTGTGTAGAGGTTCAGAACCTCAATACCTGCAAGGTTAAGTGAAATTACTCTGCTGTAAAGATTGCTTAGGTGGAGCGCAAAGGAGGAAAGGATTGTCTTGTATACTCATATACCATCCTGGATGTGACAGCTGTGGGTAGTGGTAGTGGGGCTGAGCTACAGGCACATTGCTTAAAACTGGTATGGACTGTAAAGTAAAATGTATGTGCTGCTTTTCACAGGCACTAGACCATGGGGAGGGACTGAATCCTTACTCACTAATTAGTCTGTCTCATGCCAATATTCCCTACTGATAGCATTTTTCTTCAGTAAATGTACAAGATGTGCCAAAACAAAGATGCTCTTCTGGCATACAAAAGTCTATAATTTGACAGTGTCATCCAGGAGACTACAATGTGTTCTGGCATACACTTAGGTACCAGGTAAGGGCCATCAGCAATGTTTCACAAAGATGCTGGCCTCCTGCTCATCCAGACTAGTTCATGGTCTAGGTATGAACTTCTGACTTTTGGCGTTTTTTTCTTATTTTTTAAACTTGAATTTTTAAATTTTAATTTCATGGCTCTGTAAACTCAAATTGCGCTTTTAACCAACCTTCCCTTCCCTTCCCTTCCCTTCCCTTCCCTTCCCTTCCCTCATATCCTCTTTCTTCTAGGAGCAAGACTTCTGAACTTGAAAGGTAAAAAAATGTTGAAACAGGGGACTTCACTAAAAGAAACCAAATTTTTTTTTTCTCATAGATCAGCCTATCGACACAAATGGAGGTCTTTGTCTGGCTAAATTTTCATCTGTAGTCAATTAGGTGGTTTGGTTCATTTGGCACATTTCCTGTGGCCACTTGAAGGTCATTCTACTGAAGTGCTGCAAATGTCTTTGGTGATGGCTCAGTACAGAGTGCATTTTTAAATGCTGGAGGAAAGGAAGACCTTTTAAAACATATGCTCACTTATTTGTGAGGTACACGTATGAAAATACGTATTAACCCAAATGCTTTTACAATGAAGAGACTTGATATAAACAGTAAATTGTGTTAATCTGCGGATATATACATTAAGAGGTATTTCACTTGCTGTTGAATTTTAAGGACCTCCATTGCCCAAAACTCAATTTGAGAAGTAAGACATTGGTTCTACTCTAACAGATTTTAAACAATTCAGTCCCCATTTTTTCTGCACTTAGACTGATACTAAACCAGAATGATGCTAAAGTCTCTTTTGGTCTAGGAGCAAAACAATAAACTTCAATTAGTGCAGTGTCTATATTAGGCATTTACTGAGATTAGATGCTGGTCATCAAATCCCATAGCTTTAATACTTTGTCATAACTTGGGAGCATCTGCACTGGAATAAGCATTACACATACTGTGGTATTCGTTCTTCCAATACATGCCCAAAAGTGTCTAACATATTCCAGAAAACTAGGAGAAAATCAAAGCTGATGTCTGGCTCCAGTGACAAAAAATAAAACAAAAACAAAAACCAAACCCTCCCCCCCCCAAAAAAAAAAACAAAAAACAATTGAAAACACAGAGAATTTTAAGTATGAAGTGAATACAGGAAACTTTCATCTTGACAGTGGAGAAGAAGCCAAAAGATTAAAATTGCATGATGAAAGATGAAAAGGTTGAAGCCACTGTTTTGCCTACTGGACCTTGCAAGAAAGATATTTGGAGAAAGACTGAAAGAAAAAGTTAAATGGGTGAATAGCACATAAAATTTACCACTGATAAAAATATTACTTTCTTTGCACATCAAAGGCAATCCTTTTGTTTTCATAAGTATCTCTGCATTGTATAAATGTTTCTGATGGAATAAAAAGTGTCTTCGTAATGGTGTATAGACACTATATGGAGAGCAGGTTGAACAGTATAAATATTCCTATGAGCAAAGATGCTGTCAAAATCCTGATTTGATATCTAAAATTAAAATATAACAAAGATATTATTATTTTCATCTCCTTTTTCTCCCCAAATTTGGGACCTGGCTGCATGGTCAGGGTAAAGAAATGCACCTGGAAGATTGTGTTTTCGTTAGGTACAGGGAATGCAAATGAAAGCTCCTCAAACTCGACAGTTTAATTTACTTCTCTTAAGCTCTTTAATACCAAACTTATCAGTTCTCTCTGTTAAGCATTAACTTGTTAAATGAGTCTTAATTATACATAAGCAGATGGAGATTTGAATTAAAATTACCTTACACTCGAGTGGCTTTAGTTCATTATAACATATCTTCCTCTTAATCATTTAGGCAGTCTCATCATCTTTCATATATAAAGTTATTAAAGTATTCCAATTTCCATATTTCTTCAGATACATCCACTATTAAATGGCACATAATACATATTAGTTAGTGACTTATACCATTCAATAGTTAGTGAATTATTCATGTCAGTAACAATTTTTACACTTTTATGTCATCTGTCTTATTTTATTTTAAAGGGTTTATATTTACAAAATGTCTCATCTTTTACCTCATCTCAATTTTCAGTGCAAATTTGAATGCCTCACCATTTCTACAAGTGTGAAAAAGATTAAGATCCACTGCACTTTTTGCACTCCCATTGTCTGAGGAATGAAAGTGGATCCAAAGTTGTTCCCACTACCAAACAAGTGTATGCATACTAGGAGGTTTGGGAGTGAGATAAAAGAAGTCAGCATTATTCTTTTCTTTTGTCTTGTTTTTGCGCTATCATAATCTCTGGAGTCTCTAAAAGCAAGATGTTCCTTAGAATTTGCCTGTCTTGCAAAAATTAAAAGGGAGAAAATGCCAGAATGAAAAAAAATATTGAAAGCTTTCGCAGGCTTTGGTGGGTATTGCCTCATCTGAGTATAATGACCTCAAAATTGAGATACTTGTTAAATTAGCAATCTAGGTTAAGAGTTTAAGTTAGCTCCAGGAATATAGAGGAAACACCTCCAAAAGACAGCTGATTTCTCTCTTTAGGAAGGATGTCTTTTGGAGGACATTTGTCCAGCTAATTCAAGCTGAATGCCTAAGTTTTATATAGCTTTAGCAAAGTAAAAAAAGTCTCCCTTACAGTATGTTAATGCCTTTCAAAAAAAGGATTCACAACAGGTAGCTGTGTACGAAATTCTCCTGTTTCACGTGTTTTTAAAGAATCCTAAATGCATATGCTGAGAGACTCGTGTCTATCTTAGACAGAGAAAAGCACCAAGTGATTTAATCAACTGGTTCTATGTACCTCATGGGTAAAATCAAGAAAGAATTGGACAAAAATGTCATTTTAGTTCCAGTAAGCAATTTACAGCCATTCACAAAGGAAATACCAGTGAGACTTTGCAAAGACAAAATCATCCAATATTCCCTGCTAAAGGCAGCGTAGTATTCTCAGTATCCCTTTACCTAATGTATTAACCACGTGTGTTCAGTGTCAAATAATGGGTCTATAATACAGAAATCACTGTGTTAGCTGGATAATGGAGAATGACAGCTCAGTCAAAAGGCTGAGTTCTCACTGGCAAACACTGCAGCCATCATCAAGCAAAGGGATAGGCTATGAGATGCTTTCACAAAAAGAGGATAGTGACATTTACCTGAATGTTTTTAGAAGAAAAGGAGACTCACTGCATCCTGGGAGCCTCAGCAAGACACTTTGACCATGTAGCCATTTCACTCCCCAGTTCCTCTGAAAATACTGATGCCCCGCAAATGTGGATTTATCATGGTTAATCTCAATGAATTCCAGTTCTACTTCCTTGAGAGAGAGAGAATGCTGCTGCTTGCCTGGCAGGAGGTTTATGAAAAAAAAAGAACAAATCATGTGAGGCCCTGAGGAGTTGGGGAGAGGAGATATCAGTTGGAAGGGGCCTACAGCCATCATCTAGTCCAGCTGACCAACCAATCCAGGGCTGACCAAAAGTTAAAGCATGTTGTTTAGGGCATTGTTCAAATGATTGAGGCATGGACCACATCTCTAGGAAGCCTGGTGTCTGACCATTCTCTCAGTAAATAAATGATCCCTGATGTCCAATCTCAACCTCCCCTGGTGCAGTCTTACACTGTTCCCACATGTTCCATAACTGGATCCCAGGGAGATGAGATCACTGCCTCCCTCTCCACCTCCTCTACTCAGGAAGTTGTAGAGAGCAAGGAGGTCACACCTCTGCCTCCTTTTTTTCCAAATTAGACAAACCCAAAGCCTTTAGGCATGCCTCATAGTACATTCCTTCCAGCCCTTTCACCTGCGCTGTTGCTCTCCTTTGGACAAATTTGAGTGCCTTCACCTTATTCTTGAATTGTGGAGTCCAGCACACAACACTCCAGGTGAGGCCACACCAGTGCTGCATACAATCACCTTTTTTAACCAGCTGGTAATGCTGTGTTTGATGCATCCCAGGAAGGAATTTGTCTTCCTGAGTGCCAGAGCACTCAGCTGACTTATGTCAAGCCTGTTGCCAAGCAGCACGCCCCAGATCCCTTTCTGCAGGGCTGCTCGCCAGCCACATCTCCTCCAGCAGGTTGCCACAACATGGAGTTGCTCAGTTGCAAACATGGAAGCAAAACAAAGTTGAAATATGAAACTCCTTATGAACATGGCCTAAGAACTTTTAATGAAAAAAATCATCTTAGCTTAGCTTAGCTTCCATGAACCATGGATGGAAGTAGGTGGAAGAAGGATGAGAAGGAGTAGCAGATGCTGTGATGGTCTCTTTTGCTCATGGTGATGCTGAAGAATAAACATGGTGCAGTGTTCTGCAGCTGGAAGATGCATACAGTAATTTCAGCACTTAAGAATAAAGAAGGTGATTTCTTGTATCCTCTACCACATAGCTGGCATGTATAGCTTAGTACCAAAGCACCAGTTTGCAGGAGGCTGTATTTGTACAGAAGCAACAGTGCTTACAGCCCCCTGCATAGACTCACATCCACAGCAGCTCCATGCACCACTATGCCACAGTAGGAGCTACTGTAACTGCAGCAGTTTTTTGCTGAAAAATCTTAAGGTATAAAATGTCAAAGATAAACAAAACATATCACATATCCTATAAATACAATCCTTTATGCCCACTGGCAAAAATACTGTTCAAGGCAAAAGGAGCTTCTTTAACTAAACTCCTCTAAAATGTTACAGTGTTTATTTATACTGATCTTGATGGGTGAGTCACCAAGGACACAATAATCCATGAAAGAGGAGAGGAGAAGTTTCCCTCACAGCAGGAGGATATTTTTGTTATCCCATTGATAGTGCAGAAGAGATATGGACAGAAGGTCCCCTCTGGTTGCAGAAGGAGACCAATCAAACTGACTGCACACTTTTCATCACCAGTCACACACCTACATGGGTTGATAGACCTGTGTAAGTCTAGGGGATTGGCATTGAAAAGAGCAGCAATCAGCATCCAAGCAGGGCGAGCTCAACTAGATTTTTGGCTTTGAAGAATATAGTGACAAAAGCCATAAAGAAGTTTCCTTAGCCGTTTCTCCCATTTTCCTCTGCTTAACTCTTCACAGTGTGGCAGAGTGCACCCTCAGCAAGTTTAAACTATACAAAACCGGAAAGGGTTGCTGACACTCCAGGTGCTTGTGCTGCCATCCAGAGGTACCTGGACAGGCTAGAGAGATAGACCAACAGGCATCTTCTGAAGAAATGCTGAGCTCTGAAGAACTAAGCCTATGCCCCAATGTATGCTGAAGGCCCTCTGTGTAGATAACAGCTTTGCTGAAAAGCTTGTGTACATTAAGTTGAACATGAGCCAGAAACATGCTCTGTCCATGTCAGTGGAGAGTGCCATATCCAGTCCTGGGCACCCCCCACATACCTGGACATGCTGGACTGGGTCTGGTTAAGACCCATACATATGATTTAGGGACCGGAGCACCTGTGAAATAAGGACAGGCTCTGAGACAGCTTTGTCAATTCAGCCTGGGAAGAGAAGTCTCAGGAGAATCTAATCAATGTGTATAAATACTTGATGAGGGAAAAAAGACAATAGAGTCAGAATGTTCTCAGTGGGGATCAGCAAAAAATAACAGGCAGTGTGTAAGGGTCAGCCCGAAGATCTCGTTTTGCCTCCGGATTGTCAGGACAGAGACTGGAACAGACCCCACAAGACAGACCCTGGCCTGGCTGAGGGGGAAGATGTTTGCTGCTCCAGTACAGTGCTTCGGGCAGAACGGCTGCCACGGTACAGCATGTACAATACAGCACAAACCTGATGGGGCAGCTGTAGGTACAGTGTACACTGCCATGGTACAGCACGTATGTTTACTGCCACAATACAGCACAAACCTGATGTTGTTACAGGCCTGTTCACAATAGCCCATAAATCTCCCTGCCTTTTGGCCAGAGGCCACTCGCCTTGGAAAAAGACTTAAAAACTGTGACTCTCTTAAGGGACTCTTGAGATCTCCCCACGGAAGAAGACGCGTCTATTGGCTGGGCCACGAGGACTTTGTCTCACTGTTGGTAGCTATATCCCACCTTCTCTTTCTCTTTCTCTCCCTACTTTGCTCTCTTTCTCTCTCTCCCCTCTATAGCATAACTGAGTTGATTAGAACTCAATAAAGTGCTTCGTTGCTTTGTTGAAATTGTAGTCCCTTGCTTGTTTGCCTCTTATTTTGCACCTCAAGATCCCTCGAACCATCACAATTTCCACCTTGATGTTAAAGCAGATTGTGACACAGTGACAAAAAACTGAAATAGAGAAAAATCTGATTAAACACAAAAAAAAGCTTTTCTTTGATGTGCATAGTCAAACACTGCCACAGGATGTCCAGAGAGGCTGGAGAACCTCCAGTCTTGGAGATATTCAAAACCTAATTCAACACACACTCCTGATCAAACTACTCTAACTGACACTGCTTTGAGAAGGGTGTTGGATGGGGAGATCTCCAGATGTGCATTCCAGCCTCAGTGTCTCTGTGACTCAGTGGTCAACTAAATTACAAGCACAAAGCTTTTGAATGCAGAGAAGGACAATGAGAGCTGATCAGATATGTGGGCAATATTAAGTCATCAGGTGCTTTGCTTTATGTCTAGAGCTCACACAGAGCTCTTGAAACATTTTATGTATAAAATCCAACCCATTTCCCTGCAAATGATGAAATCTGGCAATATCCTAAAGGACACTGGCAGAACCATTCCAGAGGATGTGATCTCACAGACAAACAAAGCCCATCAGTCCACATCTGCATGAGGGTGCCCAAACCCAGAGCCCTGGGTTTCTGGAACAAAACAATGTATTTTCAATTGCTGGGGTTTTTCCCCACAGGCAACCTGCAACCAGTATGTGAATTTAATGTTAACTTCTAATTGCATCATATTAGCAGTTTGACATTGCATCTTACTAATGCTTGTTTTTCCAGGATATAGTGGAGAAATATAATCATATTAACACTGTGAAAGCAAACACAGAGGTAGTATAAATTGTTAATGCAATCTCCTTTCAAGCAGCTTGTTTGAACAGTGCACTGGTGTATGAGAAAATGCCAGCTTTTCAGTCTTCCCAAATAGTGCAGTGCTTGCAGTCCGCTGCAGGATAAACATATACATTCTGTTTAAGGTAACAGATGTTCATTTGCTGTATGTTCCCAGGAGCACCCAATCTTTTGCCTGCATTCTGCTACCATTTGTCTGAAACCCACCTGTGAGCCAGCACAGCAGTTTCTTAGGCATGAGGCAGCCTCACTGACATGCCATCTACAGAAACTGTGGGGTTTGTAGAAGTATACTCTTGTAAGTCTTTCTCTGTTTTTCCTTCCTGTGAGTAGGATTGTTAATTCTTCTGACCTGCATCATCAGACTGAAAATGGCAGTCTCCATGCATAAATACTGCAAAGCTGTTTTGGTTCTTCAAACTCTGAAGATCAGCCTTTAAACCAACTAATTAAGTTTTCTGCTTGCTGCCATTGAAAGACTCAGTCAGATATAATTAAAACTGAGCAGCAGATGACAGCAGTGGCATTTGTCGGAATCATCCAGTGGTTCAAATACCACTTCTGACAGAAATGTCAGAATGATAACACTCCCATCTTTCCCATGCATGCCAGGAAAAGCAGGAAGAACTTTTATTATAAATGCCTCACTGATAACCTTTATGAATCCCAGAGCACCAAACGCAACACACAAAATTTCATTATGCCAAGAGAGGATGCTCATTTCCTATGAAGTACATCCTCTAGCTTGTTGGGCTTCCTTGCAGTGTCTGTGCCTGTTGGGACACCCATTCAGAAATTTAAAGAGGAAAAAAAGCCCTGATCCTGAAGTATGGGAGAGTCCAGCCTTGTAGAAGGCTAAGCTGGAAGAGATTCCTTAGAGAGTTAATGGGCTGAAGCCAAATCAACATATTCCTCACCTGGAAAGGGCAAAGCCATAACATGGCTGTGTAAGCTATCCTTGAGACATACAGAAAGGTGAGAAGACAGAGTCCTTTCTGCACAGAGTTTAAATGCAACTGTTATTGCTAAAGATCACAGAACAGCAGAGTAAACAGCAGAGACAGCCAAGAACAAATGAATAGGGGGAAATAACTTTTAGAAACATTTTTAGATTACATTTGCTGCAGCTTCATACACAGGTTTTTCCTATTTTGTCTCATCAGTTTTGTCAACAGATTTATAACATGCTTTTCTTGCCACTCTTTCTTCCTTGCTTGAGAGTTTGGGTATTTTCTTCTTATTTCTTTTTTGTTTAGCTTTGTTTTAAATAAACGGAGAGCAAAAAGGAGAACGTGTCAGAAAGGGAATCAGTGGCACTTTGAGACAGCAGTGACACCACTGCTGCTGCTTCAAAATCCCTCAGCTCTACTCTTGCCTGTAGCAATTACGTGTTGCCTGCATGCTGCCAGAAAGCTGCCGTCTCAGCAGTAAGCCCAAGGGGAGGGGACAGGCTGGTGGTGATTTTTTGGCAGTCCCCAGGGGAAGTCCCTGGCAGTGGGTGGCTCAACTTGGCCTCAAGGTGCTGAGCTGGGGCAGTGGGATGAGCAGGGAGCAGCACTGTTGCTTGTGATTCATCTTGGCTGCAGAGGAGGAATAGCATCAGAGCAGAGGTATCTATTGCAAGTGCCTGAGACAGGGTTTCTACTTACTGCAACTGAGATGCAAAGACATGACAAACCATTAATAATAAAAATAATTGGATGCTTCTGTTGAGCAGTAATTAGACCTTGGCCAAAAAAGAAACTACCAGCTCTAATATATTTTCTGAAATGTTGCATTTGTAGAGGTGAACCTGATCGCTTATTTTTCACTTTACTACTCTGTCTTATCATCAGGAAAATAATTTCTCCTGGGCATAGTCAGACCTGAGGCCGTGTTTTGTCCTAATTATCCCGAGAGATTTTCCTGCTGGGGTTGAGCAAATATTTCTATTATATTGCTTTTTTGTGTGGTTGAGGAGGAGGACACAAGTACCTCTTCTACCTGCAGGGGTACTTGTATTGCATTATTACCCCAGCTCTGCAGTAGTTTAGGTTTGCAGATGATGGTGTGTGACCTGACCAGGAGCAGCATTACTCTTTTTCTCTCTAACTCAGCAGACCACATCACACTGTATTCTGCACTGAATGCAAGGGCACCGTCTTCTATCTGAGCTCTTTTTCTTTTTAGTAAGAAATCAAAGAACATGTACAGTTTCCTTTCTTTTGACCTTTATTAGATAAGTAGGCACCTTAATCAGGATGTTTTTAGGTGAAAATTAAGTCTGGGAAGGATTGTATTCTGGGATGTAAAGGTCTCAGGGATCACTCAATGTTTGTGGCAGAACTGCATTGAAATTTACATATTTCAACAGATTGTGTCAGACTGAATTGCAAGCTTTTCTGAAGCAGGATGAACAGAAAGGTCACATTCCTCATCAGCTCATCTATCAGGCTGCATGAGGGTATCGGAAGAGGTTGAATTCTTCTTCCAGGAAATAAAATCAGAATTTCCTATTTTCAGGTCCCAGCTGCGCCTCTGAATTTCCATTTACTTTGAACAAGAGCTAGCTTCTTTACATAGGTGTATTGTTTTGGTTTCAGAAAGGATTCTTGTTTAAATTATAACTTGTCATTAGCAAAGATCCTTTTGTAGTGACTGCAGTTAATACGGAGTTCTTTTCTGTCTCACTCACCTCGGCACAAGTGTATATTGTGCCTTTTGTATTCTGTCAACTGAAGAACCTTCAGAATGACCTTCTGCCCCCAAAATTGATTTAACACCTTTTGCTATTATGCAAATAAAAGGGGAAAAATAGGTTCCTGATTTCTTTCGATGGGCTGAAGCTGGCAGCTCCAGACTGCTTAGTCAGGTTGCAGTGTATAATGGGAAATGCCTGCACACTGGTGTCTGTCAGGCTGCACAATAGGAGAGCAGCCGAGCACTGCAACACCCATCCCCATTCAGAGCTGGGATATTAGCATTGCAGCTCAAGTGGAAGGATGAGCTTGCCCCAGCTTCATGCTTCAGCGTGCTATTGAAGTGACAGGCAATTTTCCTTTGGCAGTTTGAAAGACTTTATTTTATTAATCCTTTTGTCAAGTAACAAAACCAGAGTCTTTTCTTCTGTTAAACACTGCTGCAAAATCTCATAGTTCCCAGTGACTCTGGGCAAGCCAGGTAAATAGATAGGCTCTGCTTCCCTCATGCCCACCTTTGCCTCCACCTGCTTGGGCCAGTGAGCAGTGTCAGCAAGCTGAAAATGTCAGGCCACTGCTTTGGAGATGCAGCCTGTTCTTGTGGAAAGAGAGGTGGCCAGCTTAACTCATGAAGGAAATGTGCACGAGCATCTGCCATGCTCCACAGAACAGTGAACAATGCGTGGTTATCACCAAAAGCCAGCGAATTCTTTTCAGAAGTTATCTTCTCCCTAGAACATCTCATAAAACTACAGCCCAATCCTAGATAAAATACCGCATTTTAATATTTTTTCCTTTTCATTTCTTCTCTATCTTTATTTTTCTTTTTTTTCCTTTTTTTTTTCATTTTTATAAAAGCATGCTGTCTTTCAATTAACATAGTAATGACCTATTGTCACCTGTTACCATGCTAATCCTGAGCTGGTGTGAAATTACTTTCTAATAAACACTATGCAGTTCTGACTTTCAATTAATTTTTCCCATGCTGTGCTAAATCAGATTAACTGTACCCCACCCCTTTGACCACAGACATAAATCCTTCCTTATAATGAAATAGAGGATTAATTTATATGAAGCATATCTATACACATTTGCAAATAAATGTAAAGATAGACTTTGTACCATATTAGCACTGCTCACAGTGTCAGGTTGAATATAGAATCTGAGATTATTAATTTTTATGTTCATGGGGTGGCAAAGGATATTGCTGATTTATTATTATTTTCATTAAATGTCTACAACTAAGAATAAATAAACAAATTGAGTACTAAGGGACTGGTACCTTCCACAGGAAATTACACTTAATGCTGTAAAATATTATTATAATGATCTCAAAAAAAGTAAACACCACAAAATGAACCCAATCACCATTCATTTACCAAATTGCCTGTCATCCTTCTTGGGTGTACATATTTACAGTGTGACCAAATATAATAAATGCAACTGTGTTGACCTTTTAATAGTCCTCAACATTATGAAGATGGTTGATAGCCTGAGTGAAGCCTTTCAAAACATGTATACAGTATAGGGAAATTGTATAAGGCAAAATTTTGAAAACATCTTCTTCTTCAGTGCAGAAACAGCCTTTTTTCTATAACTTTTTTCTGGTCTTGGTAACTTCCAGGATGCCATTTCATAATCAAAAGTAATACAAACACAGATTTGACTCTTGATTTTTCTCTGCACAATCATTTTCTCTTCTCGCTTTATTTTGAAGTCCAAAGATGCAGAATTATTGCAGATATTAATCTTTTCCTTGGAAAAGTAAAAACAAAGATGAAAATGAGGAATTTGTACAAGCTTATGGATGCCTATACCTCTTTGTGTTTGTTGCACATTTGATTCAGTTCAGCATGCCTAACTAGACCAAAATCTGAAGATTTTCATCCAAATTTAGCTTCTTGAGAATCATATTGGCAAACTGTCAGGCCAAACCCCAACTCAACCAGTTGCCTTTTTTTTTTCCTCCACCAGCTGCATTGTACTGGACAGTTCAGAGCTAGGCTGGAGCACCCTGCATGCAGCTGGACCACTCTGTACAGACCTGCTAGCTCCTTGCATCCAACATCAGGAGCAGCATCAGGACTATGCCAGAGGTTCAGATTTACCTCTCATTCACAATTCCTCATTTCTGGAGCAGCCTGTAAACCATCTTCTGCTGATTCAGCAGCTAACCCAGGGGAAAAGTCAGGAGCACCCTTTGCATTAGTAAGGGTAAATGTGCTGTCTAGTGGTGTACCTTTGAGACAGTGGATGATTGGCTTCAGCTAGACAAGACCAGGACTAGTTGAGATTAAATACAGTTTTCTTTTGTTTCCTATTGGTTTTTTGAAACTGTACCACTGCTGTAGACAAGGAAATTGTCATTACCTATTCAGTGTTTATTGGCTTAATACTGAAATTTCAATGCACTCATTTTATAGCTTTTCTCATACTATTTGTAAAGTCCAAGTGTATAATAATAAAGCAGAAAACCATACGCATATCTGGAAGGATAAGAAACAGCAAAATGACCTACAGGATGCAAAAGCTGGGTATTCTTGCTACTGTGGTGCAGATTGTATAAATAAGGTGACTATACTGGCATTAGCATTTGGAGTAATACATTTCAGAAACAACAAAGTGAGCTAAACCTTGTTAGATCAGGTCAAACAAGCACAATCTCCACAAGGGGATTAAGGAGGTTGGAAGAGACATCAAATTTTTTTTTTTTCATTTTTCTTAGGACTTTCTATTGCACATCAGTAATGAAAGGTTTTATCTCTATCTTTTACTATGTAGCTTTTTAACTGTACGTATGATCTGACTTGGACTGATTCCAGCTTTGTTATTATTGAAAATCTGCTTTCAAATGCAAACATAAAAACACCAATGTAATAACCATTACTCTGTTTACAATGACAATACTAAATGAATGAGTCATTAAAAGCTTTTTTACTTTATTACTTCAAAATGTTTTACCCAATATCCATAAAACTTCATCATAACCACTACTTCCACCCAACTGCAGCTACCGTATCACCACATGTATGAACTGGCTACAAGCCTTAGCCACATTAATATAATCTGTGTTACACACACACATTTCTTTCAACTATCTGCTTTGCCTTGAAGAAAGCAAAGAGAGGAGAGATTGCATAAAATATCTCCTGCCATTATAGCCGAGAGAGGATAAATGCCTGAAGTCATTGTATTCCAAAGTCAGCAAAGTTCACTCAGTTTTCCCAAATATTAAAGTATTGACAGCTCCTGTCTATTCATGCTCTGAAAATCAACATGTCCAAAAAATAAACTGGTACATAACAGTAGTCCTCTCACCAAGTAAAGCAGGCCACCAGCTCTCCTCTCCCATTGTATTGCCTATCTGCTTTAGTAGACATGGGACATTAGTTAAAGTGTCAGGGTGAAGTAAAAGCAAGAGACTGCATTTCAGTTTGGAGGGGTTGGTAAGCACAGATGATCTTTCTTCCTATGCCTGCTTACTTTCCACATCTTTGATCATCTGATGTGATGGAGAGTGGTGATGCTGAGCTGCTGTTTCTCACCTCTGGACAGAGGTACAGCGATGGGCAGTGAGTTCTACCACTCCGTGTTCATCTGCCATAAGGTGTGGGGTGGGGAAAATGTTGCTGAACATGTACATGGGACCTCCGCAGCAAACAGAAGTGTCATTAAGTTACCTTCTCCAAAAGAGCCTACTCCAGATTTATATTTGCTGTGAGATTTATATTTGTTGTGATTCCCACACCTGCCTGACTCTGGACTCTGCTCTGCCCTTTCAGAAACCAGCTTCATGCAGAGAGGTTAAGGTACATAACAGAGAACCTGTCTTCCAGCCATGCAGCACTGAGAGGAGCAGGTAATAAAGCCCTGCTGCTGTTGACAAAGGAGAAAAAACACAGTAGGGGGAAAAAATCCTGGGGTGGCGTAAAAGGTGTTAAAATTAAAGAGACATCAGTAATTTATCTTGGAAAAAAGAGAAAAGTATTTTCAGATAGAATGGGGTCATGAGTTTTACTGATAATGGGTAAAGACAGGTCTCTGAGTTTCAAATGTCATGCAGGACTGCTCTAGGCAATAAGTTAATGTGAAGCATCACTGCAGCTCATGAAAAATATCCAAAAGTAACACAAAATTATTCTTCAGACAGTAGGACAGGAAGAAGCATCTTCTTGAATAGTATACAACTGTATTTTGCAAAATCCATTTTGAAAAAGGGGGAAGATACTATTGAACAGTCTTCTGGTGGGTGTTGTATTGTTGGAACACATCAATTTTTCACTGTGAATATGCAAGTGAAGCAAAAACTGGCTGAGTACCAGATCCTTTCCCAGGTATCCATGCATAAGTACATTGCTCATTAATGACATATAGTGAATATAAAAACATCCTCTCAAACCAGGAATTGCTGTCAGATGATGTGCCTCAACAACAGGAGAAGCAGTTCATTACAAGCTGTAGAAAATGAATGTGTTTTCTTCTATCCAGCTCAACACCCAGGACAGATGTAATTCAACTGGCAATGTATTGTGCTCAGGACATTTGAATATAAAAGCAGCTAGTCCACTGACACTGTCAATGAAGAACAGAGCAAGGGAACAGGTATCTCAAATGAGATCAAGAAGTAAGTCTTTAACAAGAAAGTAATGATAATAGAATTGGTTTCTGCAACAGATGGAAGCACAGGTATAACTGGATCCAAAGCTTTGCTGCTTATAATCATCAGCAAGCACTCTGTGGAAATATGAATGACTTTTCACGTTATAGGATCAGTAGTAAAAACAAAATAATCCCCACCTCCATTAACTCCATTTGAGTCAGAGTCCTTTGTGTTTCAAAACTGCTTGAATAAGCTGCTGCAGCTTGTAATGATCTGATTTTACACACTGAGATGAATGAGTTTTGCTGTGGCTTTTCCACTGCTTAGGATCAGACGACTTTCAACCAGGAAATGAAAATTCTCTCATGCTCTCTTTCATTATTCTGAAAAAAGAGTTTACTCTTCATTTCTTATTTCTGAGTGACTTGGCTTAAAGGCAAATGAACATAAAAGTTGTCAGAAAATGGAATAATATTACTGAGATGCTTTGTGCAGTGAGTAGGTTCAAACTTGACTGAACGAAGAGCTCAGAAAGTGAAGTGTTTCATGGCTGTGTGAGGAGGACTGTGAAGGCAAAAGTATGTGGGAACTGTGACTCTTTCATACATGCTGGTAAGGCAGCTCTGTTTCTGGCTGTCCCTGAGTGTGTCAGTGCAACAGCAGAAGGACTAGGAAAGAAAGCAGAAACCTCATCCAATCCTACAGACTGGGGCTTGTGCTTTGTAATGCCAGACCTGCACTGTTTCATGCAGAACTCAGATGGCAGGAAGGGGCTCTGGTCTGCAAGTCTATGTCTCAGAAATCTAACTCAGGTCTACAAGACAGAATCAGCATTTAAGGGGAACAGGCTTTGGAAAAAAGCTGCGTCCATTTTTCCCCTGTGATGTGCTGAGTATTACCCAATGTCCTGGCTGCCAAAAACACTCCTGGCGCATCCCTGTGGCTTCAGAGAACTGTGCCTTGGCTTTTAGTCTCTGCACGTGTCAGTGTTGATATATCTGAGACAATCCCCAGGTGAGCCTGGCCTGGGAGTAAGGAGCTTCCCTGCTGTAGGAGATGCACTAGAAAAACCCTCAGTGGAGTCTTCACAAGGTGGGAGTGTTCCAGAGATTCTGCTACACAGTGTTTTGCGAAAGTCTGTGATCTCAGCTGGGGTCTCTGAGTAGTTTTAATTATTAGTTGCATCTCCAAAAACAAGGGAAGATTTTTCAGGACCAGTTCAGAAAGAGGATGCTCTCCTTGCTCTTCAGGGACCATAGAAGTGCAGGTAATCAACTCAGGTGGCACATGGCTCAATGCTATCATGTGACATATTGGCAGGTTTTGAGCTTCTAACCCATGAAAAGTTCAGAAGCTTGGATTTGGGCGCAGTAGGGAATCGGAGTGGGAGTTTAGGAGTTGTGTCACAGGTACAATGTGGATTAGAGAGTAGACCTCTATAACTCAGAGGCAGCTTGTGAGTTTTGTTGCCGTACTCTCCCAGTGACACTGGTGTACAATAAAAGGCTCTGGGAGGTCAGTTTGCCTGAGGTGCAGCTTTGCTACAAACAAATCTTTATGACAAGTTAATCTGCTGCAGATGGAGACACAGCAACAAGCCCTTCTGCTCCAGCAGAGTCTTCTACATTGATTTCTTGACTCCTGCTTTGTTCTCCTGAACTGGAGAGCTGCCTTTCTACACAAATATCTTTCTCTGAGAAAACCTCTTGGGGAATAACTTAGTATTTTTCAACTGAGTTGAGGTTACCCATTTTACATTGCTGTCTTTCTCCCGTAAATACCTTTACAGCTGTTTTTTAAATTTTCTTACTTCCAGGAATGGTGAATTCTTACAACATGGATGCTCTGTATAGAAGTAATATTTGGAGCAGTTTTGCAAATGAAATCTAAAATACATTAGCATTTTAGAAGTTTAAACTTTTTTTTCCCTAGGAATTAAGTGTGTAATTTAAAAGAATGTTTTCTATCATCTCAGATGCTTTCATGTGCCATATCGCACACAGTGGTCCAGGTAGAAAAGCTATATCGGTCCATTTCTAGAACCCACAAGTAGAGAAGAAAAGTTGGATCAGTTCTTTTATGTCTGCTGTTCAAAACCAGATAACTACTCATTTACTGTAACAAAAAATAACCTGACAAGAAAACTAACACATCTTAATTCAATGGAAGTATTTACATCTGCTAATGTGCCATTTAATGTGCTGTGTAATACAATTCTGCATTCCTAATTGAAGAAAATTGTATGTGTGCTATATCAAACGTCTCAGTGGTTGCATTTCAAATGTCTCCCCAAGTCTAATTATGCACCTGCACCAGGGGAAAAAAAAAGAAAAAAAGAAAAAAAAAAAGAAAATTAATTATAACTAGTTCCTGTTAAGTTGTCTGAGTGAAATAACCATGGCCATAGACATGACCTGAAATCCCCAGAACCTGAGAGAAAAACTCCTGTTGAGTGCAGTGGGCCTTGGCTTCAACCTTGTGTTAGCACTCTTGTGACCATACCTGTGCTCCACCAGCACTGTAAAAACAGGTGGAGGATGCCCAAAGTATTTTGGAATGCATAGGCCTAAGGGCAATATTGCAAATGCCATAAACAGCTGCTAATCCCTTCGTAGATGTCTCTAGCCTCATGACAAATGAACACAGCTTTTGAGCAAGCAGGGAGAAGAAACATAGACAACATGCTTACAAAATGCATTAGGACTGTTTTGATGAGAAACTAAAGTAACTGAGCTGTTTGTGGCTATGGGAAAGATTATTAGATACTGCCAGTTTTAGAGGGATTTTTTTCCTTATGGTTCTTACAGCATTCTCAGTGAAACAGCTCTCAAGCAATAGGATTTTCAAAAGCCTTACGCTAAATACAGCGTGATGCATTTTTGCTATGAAAAAGGTTCTATCACTTTATAGATATTTACCTCTGGTGCACTGAGATACTCCAGTTGCCAGTAAAAAGTGGGCAAGAAGCCTTTGTCTGTTCCGTTCAGCTGTATTGCCTTACTGCTAACACCTTACAAGCCTCTATCATACTGGACATCACAATAAGTATTAAGATGGTGTGGGTATCAACAAAACAGAGTTCAGTTTACCTGTATTGTCAGGCATACAAACAAGTAGGCAAAGCTTGTGGGGACACTTGTTTCTCAAAAAGAGAGGCCCATGTGCAAGCTAACCTAAATTTCTTATAGTACATTTCCTTGCAGGACTTGTAACATAAAATCAGGGATTCAAGCTCTTGTGGGTAGTTTTACTGAAATAGAGAACCTGCAGTCTTCAAGCCCTCCTCTTCTTTCAGCCTTCAGTGGCAGAATGTTTGTCAGCTGCAGGAGATGTACATCATACTTAACTCCAAAAATAGTGATTTTAAAGCAGCTGTTTTCCTAAACAATATTCTCCTTTCTGAATCCCAGCTTCTATATACCATGAAAACAAATGCATTGTGGCAGCAAAAATGTGAAAGTGTTCACAGGCTGGTTTGATACAGTCCTGAATAAAAGAAGAACCCACCATCTTCTGCTGAAGAATGTTTCTCACTTTCTGTAAACAAGATGTCTTACCAAAGAAGAGATGGAAATTAATGTGGTTACTTCTGAGAGGGAAGCTGTAACCTTCACAGAGACTTTCCAGCTGTGTTCAAAGGCACTGTAATGACTTCAGAGAACTGCAGTGAATCATTTTAGTTGATGACTACATAACTATTCATTTACACTTAATGAGTTTATTCCATCAGGTATAGGACAAATTCTAAACAAATAATGCCACTGAATCATACACATCAATAAATTTGAGCACTAAACTGATTCTGGGTAACAAAGGTAATGATAAAGAGAGCGGAAGAAAAGCTGCTTCCAATTAATGAAAATGCCCTTTGTATTTTCTAATAGCTCAAACATTAATTTGAAAATGGCTTTCTCTGCAATAATTTACAGACAACCACTTCATAATGGGGAAACAATTCAAATTTATGTGCATTCAAACGGTGATGATCTGATTAACTTATTAAATTCTTGTTGATTCTACAGTCCAGATGAAGTGTACCATTCTTCATGGATTTCATACCTTACAGTTTTAAGTTCTCACATTATCAGACTTCAGGCTTCAGTTGCTAGTGAAGGTCTTTTCTCTGGGACATCTCCTGGTGCAGAGTGGACAGAACCAAGATCCTAGGGATTGATTTAATTTGTCTCTTTCCATTAATTCCAAAGATATATTCTCTTACATGCTGGAGGAGCACTTGATTAAATTTAGCACTAGAAATCACATAGTCCTCAGCTGCTGTGGAGTATAATTCAAATGGTGTGAAATATTAGATACACACAATTCAAGTTAAAGCTGATTCAGTCAGGGGATATACATGCTGGATTTAAGTTCAAGAAGCTTAGCTTGAACCATGTCAAGCTTAATGTCCTTCAAAGGAAGTGAGTTAGCTTTTGAAGCAAGAGAAGATAAAAAATTATCCAAGGGAAAAGACAAAAGAACACAGTCAAATCAGTCTGCCAAATCTAGTGTCCAGTGGCTTTAAACAATGGTCAGTAATACCAATTCATTGGTAATATATTTGTCAGCTGGAGCTACCCCAGCTTTAATCACCATCCCCTTGGATTTTTTGTACACCCTTCATAATTCCAAGGACAGTACAAAGTTGTTTAGACCCTCAAATGTTGTATGGAAAAGACTACTGAGGAACCACATGCTAGCATAAATTATTGTAAATAAATATGTGACTATCTCCAGCATCCCTTTCACAATAAAATAGAAGCTTTCTATGGCTATGCAGTGTGGCATATTAAAAAGTTCAACATATTGGTATTGGGTAAACATGAGCCCTAAACCCTTCATTTACCACTGTGCTTCCCAGGTAACCTTGCCACTTATTCCCCGTTCTGTTTTGACTTTGGGCCATTCCAGCCTTGCAAGGTGTTATCAGTGTAGTCTGACATTGTTCAGACAGAAGATGGACTTGAAGCATAACAATATTTTCAGGTGTGACTTAGGTGTCAGGGCTCTCTCAGGCACATCTCCCTTAAGCTGTAATTACCTATATTCAAGAAAGAGAGAATTGTTTAAAAACATCCAAATATGTTAGCCAATTTTAGTCAAAACTTAAACTTCGTTCTCCAAAACTGCCCTGTCTTGTCCAGTGTATGCAAATTCTGAATAAGTCTAGTTTGTGTACTGGATGAGAACATACATTTTTTCCTATTCATTGAACGTTTATCTTGCTTTTTATTAGTACAAAATTCCAGCTTTGTCCATCTACTACATTTACCCAGCAACATTATTAACCCCAATATTTAAATGTATAATCTCACTTGTTACTTCCAATCATTCTTACTCTGACTCTGGTAGTCCTTCCCATTCACCCAAAATAACACCCTCTCTTTTTGGAGACCAGGATCTGAAGTCTGTATCAGTCCCTTCTTAAAATCCTGTGGAGACTTAGAAAGTTTGATTCTTTATCTGAGTACAGTTTGAATAAAAAGAAGTGTCAGTTTGACATTAATTATCTGTAGAAATCCAATTTAACTGACAAGAGTCACTAGCTGTGCTCACTAGGGTTCCTCTGCACAAGGCCACCCTGAGAGGTGAGGTACATGAACTAAATATGTAAAGTCAGCATTCTTACATTGAGTGTCTTCTAGAAGTTATCCACAGCTAGTAAAGAACATTTTCTTTCCAAGTGAAAGCAGCCACAAGTGGTTTAACACTCTTAGCTTGCTCATGTTTTCTTCCCTTCTTTCCTTGTTTCACTTCAACTTCCATGACAATTTCCCCCCTTTTGTTTGTCTACAAATTCCTTAAAATGCTGTGTTGTTGTGACTGAGGCAAAAGACAGTTTTGTGTGTTTTTATTAGAACTCTTGCCATAGCAAAAGTGAAATTCCTCCCTGCTACAGATGTTCATTCTATGTTTCAGCAGGACAATTCTTTTAAGTGTATCACATGAAGCACAGCTAGAAACAGCACCAAATAAATGAAGCAAAGCCAAGCCAGATTCCATGAGCACAGGCTAATTTTATTTACATAAAGGAAAGACCATGAAAATCTTCATATAGGAAAGACCATAGCTAAATATGTCACCACCATTAGCATTATTCCTCTCAGCCTGGGAGGAGGTTAATCATGGCTCAGCTTTTTAGTCTAGTGCTCAGTGACACTGTGTTGTCAGGATGACATTCCTTTTTATCTCTGGTTTCCTGTCATGAAAGAAAGACAGACACCTTTCTTCATAGCTGCATGCATGCTCCTCTGTATTACCTGCACTGCTAGGAACTCTTGCTGAAAGGTAGTTCAGCAAAATTTTATCCTAGTCACTAAGGTGTTTTCATTCTTTGCACATGTAGAATTTCAAAAATCCATCTATTTGAGATGGGAAGGCTTTTCTTGGTTAAATGAGTCTGCTTATTGGCTTAAATATTGTACTACAGGTTGCAGCCCAAAGCACATTTTTATGACCACATTTTAGTGTTAGAAAAGATCCCATGGCCTCTTGAAAATACAGTATCTCTGGCAGCATTGCTGCCACAGTCTTAACTAAAGCAGTATAAATGCATAAATAGAAGGGACAGGGTGAAGGCCTTCAGGGCTTCCCCCCCAAATAGTAAAGGGTCTCTAACTAGGTATTTAAAGTGAATTTTCCCCTAATAGGAAACTGTATAGCCAAAACTAGCTGTCATTCCAACCAGGTGACAAAAGGGCTCTTATCAGCTGATTAAAATTATCCCACAGAAAAAAAGCCCATTTTTCTTCCTTTATTCAGATTGCAAGCATATATCTATGTTTTCCCAGAAAACTTTCTACAGAGAGACCTCCATTCACTCTTTCTTTGATAGTGAATTTTAATTCTGCTGGTCAGCGGTGGGCTCTCACTAAACACAACACAGCAGCCACAGGGTCAATGGTGAGCCAGGGACAGAGGTCAGTGGCAAATGAAGTTGTGTAACAATTGTGCATTGTTAAATGCAGGTCACCAATTTTACCTTATCCCATAAATTTTAATGTTCTGATCACATCAGGATGAGGTAGATCGCTAAACTTCCATTATCTGGTAATGCTGTGGTGTGAGTAGCTGCCCCTTTCAGGATGGAGAATGTCACTTTTACCTAGCCTAGGCGTCACTGGGAGCCAAGGTTGTGTGTGTAGCTATAAATTAACTGTTGCAGCAGCCTGAATCACTTATGTAGCACTTCAGGAGCCATATGTCAGTGCACATCAAAATAGCAATATATCAACAACTGTCTGAGGTGCAAGACATGAGATAAAAAGAAGATGGGGTAATTTAAAAAAAAAAAAAGGATTGAGCAACTATGAGTTGCTGATGAGCAGCTTCAGAAGTCATTGCTCATATGCCAGCATTTGCTAAAATCAGTTCTGGTGAAGCTGTAGGCAAGGAGAGGAAGAGGCACTGATGGACCTGGGTACAGCATGGAGACCCCTCAGCTCTAGCAGCTTGAGCTGGCCCTTGGTTTGGCCTTGTACCATATCATAGGGAGGTAATTAGTTCAGGGTCATTTACAATGTGCTCATTTGACCAAATGCAGCACATACCTCGTTGAAATGAGAGGGATTTACATCAGTCTTACCATTTGTATTGAGTCTGACGCTAGCTGTAATGGGAACTATATATTTATAGATGCCCCCAGAAAGATTTGCTCTGTCATGTACTGCATGATAAACAAGAGAATGAGATTTTGATACCATATGAAACAAAAAAAAAGGGGGAAAGGAGATGAGGAATGTCATTTGATGGACACTGATAGGCATTTATTCACCATGACCTAATTCACTGCTCGTTTCTGGAGCCCAGGGCAATGAATAACATATTAAGTAATATTAACGTGAAATATGGTTTCTGCTACAACAGCAATATTAGGAAAGAAACTGCCATTATATGTAAAAAACATACACAACCCTTAATTTTTTTCCAGCATCCTTTCCTCGGCTGCAGACTACAGCAATATGGCTAGTTACATTAATTCTAATATTATTACAAACTCCAAAGCCTAGGACTTTTCAAGTTAGTTCACCAAACAACCCTATTCTTCTAATTCCATTTCCTTCTGTTCCTAAGTACCTTCCCACCCTTTTTTAATGTATGAATGAAGCAGGAAGGCAGTTTACATTTTTATGTCTCTCAGCACTTTTAAAGATACTAACCAAAGCTGTTTATCCTGTATCTCCATAGAAAAGCAGAAGCTTGGAAACAACTCTTTATTTTCTAAAATCCTGGAAACAGGAGTGCATGTTCACAGGTGTATTTGATGTAATATTTTATATCAACATGTTATTTCTTTCATGAGGAAAGCAGTAAGCAGATGAAACTAGGAAGCACTAGTAGCAAAAAGCAAAAAAACCCATATGAAATATGATATAAAATTGCAGAAATAGTATTTATGTTCTTTTTTACATACATTCCCATGAAGTATAAATCAGGATAATGCTGAGATTATACTCCTTCCCCTCTTTAGTGGTCTAGACATTACAATTCATTTCTTGCCTCTCTTGGAAATACATGTATCACACAGGGGAATTTTTTTATAATGTGATTTACTTGTAGATAAAAATATCTGTACTGAAACAATGGAAAATTTTTGCATTAACAAAGGGAAACCTCGAAATTAAGCAAATAAATAAAGAAATCCTAAAAATTTAATTCCTGTTAAACATGGAGGCAATGTTCACTGCAGTCTTTCTAAATGTGAGGTATAAGCACCTGAAGTGTAAGAAGATTCCAAAACATCAACATTTTAAAGAAAATCTTACTTAGTTTCTTAATGAATTTCTGATTTCTTTTAAATGGGCTTGTCAACTCCACTGAGAGGTGGCAGTGTCAGGTTGGTTCAGATAAAGGTTGTCCAAATAGATCTCCCCTTGCTGTAAGGTTTTAGGAAAGGAGGCTGCTTGCCCCAAGGTCCCTGTATTCTCAATGGAGAGAGAGAAGCCTCTCCAGGAGCGAATCAGATCCTCTACATTGACGGTGCCATCTATGCTGGTACCCTCGCCCTTCATGGCACAGCTGGGATATTTCTCCACAGGCAGCTGAGGGGCAAAATGGGTGAATGAGTACATGCTGGCTTTCTGTGGAGGAAAATCAGGATGCATGATAAGGAAGAAATCTACACTACAGTCACAGAGGGTTTGTATGAGTTGCGGGCTGTACCACACACCTGATCTGTATTGCCATGTAGATCCAGACTGAGGATGACGCTGTGGGGTACAGCTTGTCTAAGTCAGAGCAAGGGTACCCAAGATCAGTTTTAGCTCCAGATCTAGGCTTTTCCCATCTACACACCCTCACCAGCAGCTCCGTTTGCCAAGCATGTCCTGGATCATCACAGTAAAGTCCTCAGGACACGGAATTGGAAGCTCCTTGCATTGACACCTGTACAGGAGACAGGTCCGTGACTGTTCAGACAAAAAGCAGTGGCATGGCATTTGGCCTTTGCAAAACATCTTGCTGAGTAGAAAGACAAACTCAAACACCACCCCAAGCATAAAAACACTGCATATGGCTGTGATGGGGATCCAACCCAGGCTACAGAATTGGGCTCAGTATTATGAGATAAGGGGAAAAACAACCAAAGTGCTCAATACCCCATAAGAAGGAGGAAACTAAATTATTTATTTTGAGGGTTGAAAAATAACCATGCTAAAAACAAACCAATTTAGATAAGCAATTTTTACAGAGACAGAAAATATTGAGAATCTTTGCAAATAATTAAGCAGTGTAATTGCAGATTGTCTTTACTTAATAAAGAGAAAGGTTAGGCATCTCCAGAGCTTTAGAAGACCATTCTGTTATTATGTCACAATTGATAGGAATTTAATTGTTCCACTTGAGGATTATTTGTCTCTTATCCTCATGATTATATCCTTTTGGCTCACAAATCAAAACTAATTATCAGCAAAAGTTATTAATTTCTCTTAAAGAGAGAGTTTTCTTTTGAGATCTTGTGTTGGGACACCAGTCTTGAATATCTTTCTTTTGTAATTTATAGAGAATGGCTGGTTTCTCTATTCTGTATCTGCTCCATTCTGAATGGAGTTCATGTATTCTTTACCACAGGTTAATGGTTTCATCCATCTCAGAGGAGCAAAAAAGCTCTTAAATTTAAAAATTAAAAGTCCTTTCCTTTCTCTGAAAAAGTAACTTGGTTAAAGGAATACAAGAGGTCTCTGTTAGCAAAAAGTTTCAAATGAGAGATGTCCCTAGATAGCTCTAAAAATCTTGAGCTTGATGCTCGGATTGGGAATCACCTGCAATCTGCATGGCACCGTAGCCTCAGGCACTGATGGTCATCATTCCTATTTCAACGGTCACAAAGGGATCAAGACACCAGCTGTATTGGATTGAAGCATGCATGTGTGTACATGTAGCATTTACACTATATTATTTTATTTGCATTGTCTTTTAACACAAGAATCATTGCATTCCAGGCTTCAATGGCAAATATAAGACTCCTATAAAGACACAGAAAGCACCCACCCCTATGCTTGCTTGACAATAGGATTACCTTTGTTTTCATGCTCTTCATTCCCCCCAATCACTATTGTGCTTTTTAGCAAAATACAAGCCGAAAATGATCCTGTGCGTGCCAATTGGTGGTCTGCCATGAGAGCCCATTTAAGCAGTTAGCAAAATCCCCCATCTGGTATCTGGACTTCCAATGTATGTCCTGCACATTAGCACAGCTGAGCTTCCAGCTGAGACCCTCTGTGTATTTCCACCAGGTGAGCCAAAATGCTAAGCCAGGAGGTGCTTTACTAAACCTGTCTCAGCTGGAAGTTGGTCTCTGCAATATTTTTCAGTGTTATTAAATTAGTTCATTCCGTTCACAAATTCAGATGCTATTTTAGAACAGTTTTACTCTTTTCCCCAGGCAACCTGTTTTTTTTATTGCAAGTTATTTTTATATGAATCTTTTTCTGCAGATTTCTTGGAAGAAAGAAAAATGGTCTCTGGGCTTAAGGTGTGCTCAGTGCCTGCTGTTCACTGATTTATCATGTGAATTTGGCATGATCTTTTTTTTTTGCTCAACTCTTATGTTGTTCCCTGAAACCTTTGTTAAAAAGGCCAATACTCAGGAAACATAGTACCTGTAATTTTTATGGAATACATTGTGTAGTTAAAGATTTTTGAAGTATGGTTGTTTTGTTTTTTTTTCAGAAATGATCTTATTATTGGCTCTCAAGTATTGACTGAAGAGAGGTGGTAATAATATCCATCATGAACATATCTGAAATGTCTCTTGGGATCATACCCAGTCTCATCTCTTTTTATTTTCAACGCAGTCTAAGACTAGGTGCTTATGTTATTTGCAGGCTTAATTCTTCCCACCTTTTGACACATGAAAATATCTTCAGAGTCTAACTTAAAAGTATTGTCAATAGGGAAAAATAAGGACCTTCATTTAAGTTTAGGCTTTCTTTGTTAGCGCCCGTCAAAAGTTTTTGAAGTGACTGCCTGTTTTGAGACAAGTGAAGGGACAATTGCATTGTCAGAGAGATCTCAAGTGATAGTTGTGTAGAGGAAATGAGCTTATGAGGAAAATTACCAAGGGTAAACAGAGGGAGTTCAGCCCTGATTGTTATATTTGGTTTGCCTAGCAGCCAAAAGACTGCCAGCTGTTCATGCACATGGCAAATCACATCTTGGCCAAGGACACAGCCTCTGCCTGACCAGCAAGTAAAGTGCATTTGATAGGGGAGATGACAACCTCTGTGTGTAACTGCAAGGTGCGTAGATTTGATGTTAAAGGCACTTTGAGCAGACGAATGTGGTATGGCTCAGAGCTGGTCGCTCTGGGGAATACATTGGGGTCACTGAAGAAAGCTATTGCATGGTTAATTCCTCTTAAAAATAAGGAAAGCTGTTTTACTGTGAGGGTGGACACAGGTCAGCCAGAGAGATTGTGGAGTTATTCAAATCCTAATGGGCAATGCATAACCCTGAGCAACCTCTTTTACTTGGGCAAAGTGGGTCAGACATCCAGAAGTCCTTCAAATCTCTGCAATTCTGTGACTTGTTGAAGCATAAGGCACGTGGAAGTGATGAGGACAACCTATTAAGTGGAGAAGCCAGAAACTTGGAACAGGCTGAAGGGTGTCATTCAAGGCCATAAGGGACTTGGAATGTGGGTAGGGAAATGAGGCTCTTGTCAGGGAGTTGTTAGGATACTGTGGGGCTGTAAGAAGGATGATAAGAGTCCCCATAACACCATGGGCTTAGCAGTGTGGATGGAAATTGAAGTACTAAAAAGGGTACATAACAGATTATGGAGGTGGGATTCACAAGAACCAGATGGATATGTTACCAGAGAAGATGAGTAATATAGAGAATATCTAAGAAATATGTCTTGATTAGTTCCATGGTCCCAAGAATCCTCCTATGTTTCAGCATGTTTTCAGTTCTTCAAATGTTTTCTACTCCTTTATGCAGAATCTTTGCTGTTAGTTTGTTTTTTCTTTCCCAGTTGTTGTCATTGGGGCTTGGGGGCTTTTTCCTCCTTAATTTTTGCTTAATGTCATACACCTCAGAGAGACTATTTTTCACTTTCTTGAGTTAATTGTAGGCAAGAGGTGGAACCTGCTTACCATATGTTACTTTTTAATGAAGTCTTTCTTTTTGCATGCTACTCTTTGATACGAATTACTTAGTTTGGCTCTTTTATTACAGATACAGGGTGCTAATGCACTTCTAGCATGTCATACGAGTAATTTCTATCAGAAGAGTTTAGCTTTGATCATGCTTTTCTTGTTATCCTTGTTGATTACCACTATTTGCATATTACTTGATTCCCCAGGTTTGTGATCTGTCGTTTGGTCTGGTTTCATCCTCTCTTGTCTCTCCAGGTTCCTTGTTTGCTTTTCTTTCTTGCTTTGCTCTGCTTTGGTATAAGAGATTTCAAAACTCATTAATTTCAAAGGCAAAGGTTTGTTTTACACATTTGCTTTTTTAACTTTTGGCAGTTTTAGTTTATTTCATTACAAATGAGTATTTGATATTCCTCAGAGATCCTGTGGTGAATTGTTTGCTGTTAAACACCTGGTTAAAATAGGAAGTAAGGTAAAATGACACTGCTTCAAAGAATCGGTGCTGAGAAAATGAGGAAAGCAGTAACTTCAGCATCAAAGTTTTGTCATGGACAGGTGTGCTTCCACATTCATTTTCTGTACAGATGTCATAATTCTGTCTACATGAAAGTTTGCAGTCAGCTTCTAAACTCACACAGTGAGAAGTACCTAGTTTTCATGGTGTTTGGACAGTGAAGGTCATTTCAGCTATTTGCCTGTGTCTCCCCTCTAGAGCCATACATTCACCACTCTGTTTCATAATTTTCAGGATGCTCCTCATTATGTTAACAGCCTATGGACCTGCTCGTTGGGTAAATGAGGTATTGATAAATGGGAATTAAAGTTATATCCAATTGTGAATGATAGTTCAAGTTTCTTGTCTGTGCCTGTCATCTTCCTCTAGTGTTCTCCTTATTGCTGAGTGGATTCATCCATTTGGCTTCATTAATAATTCTCAAGTTTACTTTTTCTTCAGCTGCATATGCTTGCTCTGAGGCTCGTACCTCCTCTTGGATGTTGCGCCTTGGATTGGCTGCCGTTCCAGAACTAATTTTTCAAGACTGCCCTTGAAGTCATCTCTACTTCCCTCACCTCCAGTGCTGTCAGTGACGTGACCTTCTCTCACCTCTCTGGGATATGACTTATTAACTTCTGCCACCTATTCTTCCAGATGAGCCAAATTGTCACTGTCACATTTTCCTGTTGCCTCATCTCTGAATGTCTTCCTGGGGTGCCATGAGTATATCAAATTCAGAATCCTTGCTTTCAAGTCTGTATATGAATTTTCCACTTTTATAGTTGCCAAAACCATTTTTCATATGCCCTTTCCTACTTCCAGTAGCATTTCTCAATGTGATTATTCATTGAAAATATAGTTGAATCTTCTTAATGACAGTGGATGGATTAGATATTCTACAATTTTTTTGCCTTTCTTAAATTCACCTATGGCAGTGATTATTCATGTCCTAGGTTACAATGTAAAATATTCCAGGTCTGTATTCTATCTCCATCTTCATGAACTGTTAAAATTAGGAGGGGCAGTGTTTTCCTTACCTCCTCCCCCTGACCATCTCCTGTTAATGGGCCATTAACACCTTGCCTTATGAGTCATAGATAATTCCCTCCCGGAGCCATTTGTGTTTAATGGGCCATTAAGGACCCACCCCATGACTCATAGAATGATATCAGCCCATTGTGAGAAGCTCTGCCCAGGGGGTGGAGCCAAGCATTCCCACCGGGATATAATCTGGGCATTTGGACAGAACAGCCATCTGCCTTCTACTGGATTCCCAGAGGAGCAGCCTTCTCTCCCACTGGATTTCCCAGAGGAAGGACCAGACCCTTCAACATCACCACTGGACCATTGGAGGAAAACTCCACCCTTCTACAGCATCTCTGCCTCAGCAGAACCATCTGTCACTCCAGGAGGACTACTGGAGCCACCATTCCAACTGGACTGCTACCAACACCCTGACTGACAGGGTGTCAGGTTGTATTCTAACTGTCAGGGTTTCGTTTTTTGTTTAATGCTGCATTTTCTAATTTTCCTGTTAGGTTGTAGTTTGTTGGGTTTTTTTGTTGTTTTTTTGTTTTAGTTTATTTTGTTTATACATATTAAAGAACTGTTATTCCTATCCTCATATTTTGCCTGAGAGCCCCTTTTAATAATTTGGAGGGAGAGGGTTTACATTTTCTATTCCAAGAGAAGCTCCTGCCTTCCTTGGCAGGCACCTGTCTTTCACAACCAAGACAATTCAGTAGGATGAAGAGTAAGGTCGAACATAAGCACAGCACCAGCCATGATCTGCACACTTTTCCTTTAATTTGTGAAAGGGTATTTCAGCTGCTGCTCCAGATCAAATCATCCACAGTGTGAGGATTGAGTTTAGTGAGACAGATTGAGTCTGAGAAGTTTGCAGTGCTTAGCCTCTGCCCTTCCAGAAAGCTGGAGGTTGGGATCCTTATGTCCCATAATAGATTTTTATATATCGTGTGCAAGTGATGAGCAAATGAGGGTCATGCCACAGCTTCTTCTCCTTATTTTCCTTCAGCACCTTTTTTTTTCCAACACTGGTCAGGCTGATGCTATTCCAGTGCCCAACCACCCTCTAGGTGAAGAACCTTTTCCTATATCCAACCTAAACCTCCCCCGACTCAGTTTCAGGCCATTCCCTTGGGTCCTGTCACTAGTCAAGATAGGGAAGAGATCAGTTCCTGCCCCTCCTCTTCTCACGAGGAAGTTATAGCTGCAGTGAGGTCTCCCCTCAGTCTCTTCCAGGCTGAACAGACACAGTGACTTCAGCTGCTCCTCAATGGCTTTCCCTCAAGGCCCTTCACTTGCACAGAAATACAGACACACAGGCCAAAAATACATTCAAGAATCTTTAAATAATCCTGTATTATGGATGCAAAGGGACACTTAGAGGTACAAAATGCTGGTTTTCTTATTTATAAGTAAAAAATACACACATGAAAGAAAACATAGAGCCATAAATCCTATTATTAGATAGTTTCACTCTGCTTTTGTTATTTTTGTAATTTGGAGGCTTTCTCCTGAGCCAGCAGGATATAATTTCTTAATGATACAATAGTGTCTTTCTTCAAGCATGAAGTATTCTGTGTTCATTTTTGCAGTCTTAGTTCTGCTGGAATCAGGTACAATAAGGGACCCAGTGCCTTTCACTTTAGAAGATGCTCACAGTGCCCACAGCAAAGATTATCTTTTTTGTAAACAATGAGAAATCTTGCAAGTAATCTATGTAGGTATTATCTTTCCTGATGTGGCAGTTTTCACATTTTTGTGAGAACCAAAGTTAGCTTTTTTATGGAGCCAGCGACTAGGCCTGAGAGTATAATCTCAGTACAAAGCCAGACGGGAAAAGTGATTAATACCTTTGGCTCACTTAGGTTACTAACACCTGAATAAAACATTCTTAATTATTTTTGAAGCTTTGTCTGCACATTTTTAACTGTTTGAATGACTCCTACAAATTATCAATTTTTTTTTTTAACATGCTAAAGATTTCTATCTGTGGCTGGTTATTATATATGAGATGCGGTCATAAAATTGAAGCAAAATTATCAAGATTATTTACTGGTTTGCAAGAAATGTTTACTAATAATATGAGCTGAGAATATTCTGTGCATAATGAATATAATTCCTTTTCAGAGGACCTTAGGAAGATACATTTTAAATTTGCAAATATCAAACACGCTGATATGAACCCACATCTTTTTGATGAGAATTAAACATATAGATTTCTTTGAGAAATAAGGTCTTTATTTTCTCTTCTGAAGAACAGGTTTTTAACAAGTAGGTCCCTGGAGAAATTGAAATATCTTGGAGGAATCATGAGAAAATGGGGAAAAAAAGAAAAATGAGGGAAGAAAAGAAATAGGGGGGGGGGAAGATAGAAAGAAATAGGGGGAAAAAAGATAAAAAGAAATTGGTGTTGGGCATAAGGAAGATTAAGGACAGCATTCTGACTGGGGGTTTCAATTTGCAATGCAAAGTCTGTATCCCAGAGAAAACATATTAGGCTTATCCCCAGACTGAACCAGATTGAAAAATTGTGTTTCCTGGTCCTGAGTGTTTCCCATAATGTAGTATTGTGCAACTGAAACTGCCACAGCCTTCGTGTTTATCATCACAGGGTTTTTTTTGCAAAAATTGCAGCATCAGCCCTTTGCAAGATAAGGTCATGGGATAGGAAAATTGTTACTTCATTTCAACAATTTTACTACTTTTCTTTATATAATCTAATAGCATGTTATAGCCATAGCCTTTTCTGCCAAGTAAGAACAAAAGATTGCCCTTTGCCTACTTTCTGTATTTTTCTATACCTGGCAAGAAAAAAAATCCATGAATTTTACTAGTCCTTAATATCATTCAACAGTGATATGAAGCGGCAGGGGAGATGCAAAAGGAATAACAATTCTATTAAATGGAGTCTGATTAAGCCAGTTCATTTATGTTCAGAAGGGAGAAGGAATATGCTTACATACAGTAAAAATAAACTGATGAAATTTCTAATATTTATAGCACATTGCTCAAAAATCATTCCAATGTAAATAACAAATTGCCTTTAATCTTCCCATCTGAGTCAGGTTTACATTCAAGTCTGCACTCTCACACCATTTCTTTTGTGGGAACTCTTCCCAGTTTCTGTAGGAGGGAGAAGGCAGGGCATAAGGGGATCTCCCAGTCTTGGGGCTGGAAAGGCATCAATACAAATTACTTACTCCCCAGTCTAATTTGTTATATTTCTGGAGCTGTAGGGAAGCATTTCTATTTATAATGCTGCCTTAAGGGAGAGCCCCATGCTGCCAGCATGACCCTGAAAATCCCAAGGGCCAAACAGCAAAAAACTGCCCTCAGGAGATTGCTTAGCTGAGGAGCACTGCACAGCTGCATCAAAGATCCACTACAGACAGTGAAAATATTTACATTTTATCCACAGTTTTACAATAAAGAATAATGTCCCATCTCCTGTCAAGCAGAACCAGACATCAATTGTTTCAGTACCAGCATCACTGTTGGGTCGTTTTTGGGAAACCAGAAGAACATAGTTCACTACAGAGTGGTCCAATTCACAGCTCTTGCTAGTGGTGCAGTGCTGCAGCAAACCTGTGAGAGCTTGGATATTCTACATCCACAGCTCACATCATAGCTATTCACCTCTCTTTGCCACTATTTCAGATTCTGATGGCTGGATAATACTTAACTGTGTCTGAAGCCAGCATTGAAATTTGTCATTTTGTACTAAGTTTTCTTCCAAAATGTCCATCTGCTGTTCCACCCATCAACACACAGTTGTTATTCCAGCAGGAGAAGGGCTACTTATAGACACTTGGCAACACTTCAGCTCTAGTTTTGTCATCTGGCATTGGCTGAAACACATATCAGTGCTGACTGAAAGATGAATGCTCAGAATGGGATGGCTGCTTTCTGACCTGGCACCAGCTGGCCTGGCCACACCACTCCCCTCTTCACCACACCTGGTTCATGCCTATTCAGCACTGATACCTGTGCACACCCATGTCACCAACTTTCCTTACTCTTTTACATCATAACACCCTGAAACACACAAAACCTGATCTTCCTGAGGCTGTTTGATACATTCAGAGTGTTTAATCCTTGTTATAACACTTTTCACGGTGTTTACATGTTGGATTGTAGATGAGACCAAGAACATGAAAAAACTGTTATCATCACAGGTCCCAGTTAAACCCGTGTACTGTTAACTTGATGATCAGAGCTGTTATTTCCTCACCAGTGCATACACAAAGCTGGGATGGGTTGGAGGCAAATGTTCATAGGTGAGTAGTCATTACCACAAGGATAGAAGAGATGAGTTGGACACAGGAATGGAGTAGGAGGAGGAGGAACAGAAGGTTGTAGGGCTGCAGTTTGGTTTGGTGCAGCTTATAAGGCATTTGGTATCTGCAGGGTGTCACAGCTAAACCTTCCCATTGCACAAAGCACCTGTGGGTGGTGGAAGAGCACTCCTACTCTCAGATTAACCTAGTCCATAGATTTTCAGGGAGGTCGCCTTCCAGTCTCCATCTTTCTAAAAATTCTTCAATGACTCAAAAGATATCTGGGCAATGATTTTTTTATGATTATGTCATAATTCATAAAATAAAAATGTTTTTTGGCTTCAGAACATCATACCATGCCTCTGGTACAGCACCTGTTCTAAGAAGGGACTTTCCTCTGCAGCTGGCTACTCAAGCAAAGCTGCACTGTTCTCACAGGGGAAATATTGATATGCCCAGCTAAGGCACATGGAAATGTGCCGCTACAAATTGAGTAGTATGTTAAACTGGTCTTTTAGCATTGGGCTAACAGGCTCCAGAGCAGTGATGTCAGTGATGTGCTATAGAACAGTGGAATCTGCTTTCCATATCCTAGATCCTCACTTCAGCTTCCTTAGTGTCAAATCACTACTGGTCTCTTGGAGAAATGAAAAAATGAGAATTACTCACTTTTCTGTTAAATTACCCTAAGCCTGCAAGAGTAATATCTGTGATAAAACCTGAAAATTGTCTATTCATACACAGTTATATTCAGGACCTATCACTGGTTATGTTTTGGTATTTACATCTCTCCTCTAATTTCACTTTTTTAATTGCTTCACCTTCTGTCATTAGTCTCTCATGGATCATCATTTGCACATTTCATGCTGCATTCCCATGGTCTGCAAACAGCTTGTTAAATGGAGGGGTGTGGGCCCAGCATCCTGCTGGGCTCTTTCAATGCAGATGCCTGAACTTGCCAGGGCTGAGCTCCTGGGAGGATGTGCAAGTACCTGCCTGCTCTGTCTTCAAGTGGGCAGGAGTTGCATCAAACAGGCAGGAGATCCCCCTGGACTGTGCTTGCCAGCTGTCCAAAACTCCTTTCAGTTGGGATGTGCTGCTAATTTACAGGGTAAGGTGTGGGAATAGATGGGGGTGATCCACGGCAAGGGCAATTCACTCTTTTATTCAGAGGTGAAGACAAAATGCAGAACACAGCATGCTGTTCCTAGAATGTATAATTTGTCAAAATAATGTTCTTTTAATACCCAATTAGACTTTCTTATCAGCCCGAGGCACTAGTACTTCTTACAGTTAATCAAGATCCCTATTGCCAGGGTAAGTTCTGTGCAACAGCCACATTCTCCCACTTCAATGAGGTAGGTAAAAAGCAGTCTGGTTTTGAGTCAGTTATTTTTACACAAGACCCCTGGTACCTTCTGGAAGAAATTTGTGAAATACTGAGTATGTTATGCTATGGTTTTAAAGATTATTCAAACACCCTGCAGACAAGCTTTACAGAAAAACATGTGTCAATAGCTAAATAAATAATGTGTAGGAAGCAGATATAAATTTGCACTGTAGTGAGGAAGGAAAAGTTAGAAAAGAGGGTGAAGCAATACAGCACCACTTTAGTTCAATCTTCTACAGTCAAACAAAAGCAATTTTTAGATCCACATTCCGTTATTTAAATCTACTGACCTTTAATTCTCGCTTAGAATCTATAAAACAATGTGAAATCCATATTTCAGGTAAGTATGTGACCTTGCTCCAGAGGAAACTTGGTAAGCTAGAGACTGAGGGGATATGGCAAGGTATAGCCTGTTAAATAAAGCAATGGTATGAAGGACATTCCCTTTAATACAAATATTTCACCTCTTGATATTTACTGTGCAGGTTGTGGCTGTGAAATCTTTCCCTTTGTGCATGGACATTTTTTTGCAGTTCCCATTTTCATTTTTTCTGTATGGTCTTATTAAAATTCACATCACACTCTAGTTCAGTTCTACTGAAAAAAAATCCCGCTGTATTCTTTCTCTGATACATTCCTGTGTGCGGTTTTGGTAGCACTTACCTCCATTGATATTGTTAAAGTTTCATAGCAAGCCTTCACACCATTCTGCTTTTGTGTAATCTTTATAGTAATAGGGCTAATTCAATAATATTCACACTGCCAAGTGAAGAAGCCCATAATGTAAAACTCAATTACCTTTCCCATTCCTTTTCTCAGTTGCTCTTCTGCTGTGCTTAGTCTTTTATCTTTCTCACTGTAAACAGGTAGCTTATTTAAATTTAATAGACACCACTACCTTCCTGGTTTCATTTTTTTCCTTTGAACCTTCTAGACACTCTTATGAGATGTTCATTCACCTTTGTGTAATACCGTAGTAATAGCAATACAGGGGGAAAAAATGTAAAGATTGCATAAAAGCCACAGTAAACACCTAATGAACACTCTGTTTAAGAAGAATTTTGCTTGGATTCCTCACTGCACTTTGGTAAATTACACAAATTAAATATTCATTACTTTGTACTTCATTAGTTCACATTTGGAACATTTTTTCTTCTTTGTAGCAGCCCGGAGTAAAGGTTTTTAATATGGTTTATTCTTTTATTTTTCAGAAAATGTTTAGTTAAAATGTCAGGGGAATGTTAGGGGAAAGTTGTATTTATTCCACAACAGCCTAGAATATCCATATATTCCAGAGACTGGGTATTTTCTCCCACAATAATATTATGCATGTTCACAAATTGTTCATAGTTCTTATTTCAAAAACCAAAGTAAGTAAGTATTTCAGCTGATTTTTGCAGTAAGTTTGCTTACTGATCATATCCCCACTCAGAAAGAATTACAATTCCATTAGCATGAGCAATGTCTGACAAATGGGGAAGCACAAAGCGTGTGTTCCGCACTGTTGCCTTGCATTGCTCACAGTCAGCGCCGGCTGTGACCCTTCAAGCGGGTTTATTTGGTGCAGGAGGCAGGTGCTGCTCACCAGCCTTGAGAAAGTGGAAGGAGTCACAAGGAAGGTGGAAGCTGGGGCTCCAGTAGCCCTGGTTGCCCCCTGAAGGAAGGTGGCCATGGGATTGTGCCTCCCTGCAAGACCCTGACCAACACACAGAATTTGTTCTTGCTGCTTTTTGGAAATGTTGGGGGGATGTTAACTGAATGACATCTCTTGAAAGATTTAGTGCCTCTGACTTGCTTTCCTCACATGCTTCTTCATCCTCAGACATGGTATCTGGGGATATAGTCCATCTCCAGAAAGTCTCCTGACAAGCTGTGCAATGCTTTAAAACAGAAAAGCATTTTCTGATTGTTTATGGGCAGTAAGCCATGTCAAACTTTGTTGTTCAGACTTAAAACCAGGGAGGTTGGCAATTCCAGCTGAATTTCAGATGCACTGCAGGGAGGAGATTCATTAAAAGAAAATCTTCAAAGAGCTTGGGTTAGCTTTTTGGTTTTCATAGAGCACCCAGTGGATAGATGTAAAGGAGAGGTCCATGATCCGGTGACTACTAACAGCACAGAGAGAAACAATCTGTTCTGTAAGTCAGCTGTCCTATTGCTCCTTTCCAGAATAAATATTCTTTTAATTCTCTTTCCAAGTAGTCCTAGGTAATAGGATGTGTTTGCATGGGTGATGGGATGAGGTGAGTGTATTGACCTATCCATACTCAATCAATAAGGCTGCAGAATGTTGAGCTGCATATTGGATGCTCAAGACACAGTGTAGGGTCAAGTGTAAAGCCAAGCCGTTGGTGGTTTGGGGAGAATATTAATTCAGGGTTGCAAAGCATGCTTCATGTGATTTCACTGAGGTTACACAGGGAACCCATGGAAGAACCATGAAGAATTAGTGTCTTACAATTATTTGTCTTCTCCACCAATAACAATTTTTGTCTATTCTGCCAAAATGCTGTGTTGAAATAAATTGTGATGCTTTTAGTCACTGCTATAGGATGCAGTAATAATAGAGTAAACCTGTGTTTAAATGAGATTGTGACTGCTTGAGGTCCTTATCCTTCCCCAGCCAGCAGGCACCGTGCAAATTTTGGCAAGACAGCTATTCTTGTTAAGCCTCTGGCAGTGCAAGTGGAAAACTGGGGAGAGAATAGAACAATGCTGATAAAACACCTCAGTTGTATCTGTACAGGGTTAATAAATCAGAAACAGGCAAACATTAAATATGAACAATGTCCAGCTCTCTGTGTGCCTGCATTTTGCTGCATGCTAATTTTCTCTTTTTTTTTTTTTTGGTGAGAACAGCATCAAACACAGATCAAGTTCTACCTCAGAGGTTGCATGAAAATTAAATCAAATGTGGATCTTGTTTTATTTGCTGGGAGCAGGAATCTCCAGACTATGTTTAGAGCTTCTAGGGGATGCAGTGGAAGAGGTATAAAACCAAGGTAAGATGCCTTATTACTGGTCACTTTCTTAACAGGTAGTTGTTTTAACAGCAATAAATAAGCATCACTTGAAAAGTATAAGGCAATAGCCAGGAGTGGATCAGAAGAGCTGCATGCTTGGTCGTTGCATGTTTTATTAAACATGGTCCACCTGATAGTTATTTACAGTTTAGCTGGACAGATTGCTAGGTTAGGAGCCAGCCCATTAGAGCCATGAAGTCCAAAGATTCTTTAGCTTTTTGCAAAAGGCTTCTTCTAAAATATGTACTGCTGCATTGTTGGCATCCTGTCACATTGTACACACCCAGGCAGATCTGAAGCCTAGGCAGAGAGCTCCCTCACCAGTCAAAGGATTCAGCTCCTCCTTCCCTGTGTCCTCTGCTTTAATGGACTGTAGCACTGGTTTGCTACTGGCTGCCTTTCCCTAGACTTTTCACTCTCAGAACCAATATCTATTTTCTTACTCACCAACTAACTTGAGTGCAACTCTCTCCAAAATATGTCCATATTAGTCCCCAGTTAAGTCTTGTCTATCAGTTTTCATTTGCACACATCTGTGTGAGCTTATTGGGGTGAGGACTCCGGCACACATTATCCCCTGATCTGTGTCCAAGTTTGCATCTCAACAGACCTAATTGTTTGTTCTGATTCAGTAGTTGTGGATTAATATGTAGGCATGCAGTGCAATATCTGAGGGATTCTGGGCCCTTCAGTGGACTCAACAAGGCTGACCATATAGCAGTTCCCTGGAATTACAGTTTTCTACTTCCGGAAGTTATGACAAAAGCCGCATAGGCAAAGCCACACATGTACACACCAGGGTTTTGAAATATGCTTCTTAACTGAGCTCTTCTTCTAGTGATGAAGGGCACTGCTTCTCTCTTACTTCAGTCACCCCTTCTGCCCAAGGTCTCTCATGTAATCAGTCCTGAGAAGTCCAAGCTCTCTTGAGGGTGTTTGAGGAGGACACTCACCTGAAGTGAGAAGGTGTCACACTTTACACACTGGTGTCACAGAACTCATCAACATCACGGTATGTTGAACACAGACAGATTTCCCTAACAAAGCAGTGACTAGTTATGAACTTTGTCTAAATAGAAGTGACCAAACACCACTTGTGGAGATGGCTTCTCTAGTGGAAGTAAGAGGATTGTATGCTTAATGCAAGAAATGCACAGAAATATACCTTTAAACATAGTGAGCAAATGAGCATGGTCCCAGTCTATAAATAAAAACATCTGATGACACAAACAGTAACATACAAAATTAATATCTTCTGCAAGGCACTTACACAGCTTGAAGCACAACTCAGGATGGCTAACAAACTCCCTTGTGTATATTATCCAACAAGAAGACCTGTGTCATCGAATATTTTTATTCTTAGTTGAGATTGCCTACACTCTATAATGCAGCTGTAACTGAGAGCTCAAGTGTGATTTCTATTGCATTGTCTCCAAGTAAAACAAAATCTTAAACAACCTAATACTGCACTTTTATCTAATCCAAATCATGCAGAGCCATATGAATTCTATGCTTAGTTCACTGTGCTTTTAACATGTTCAAAATGATGTGGCTAGGATAGAACTTGTACTTCATGACTGTTCAGGGAAGATGGGAAAAATGACATGGCGCCATGAGCTGGAAGAGTTTCACTGTATTTGTTCTTATATGTCCTTGCATTGCAAATCATCAAATAAACAAATAAATAAATATCATCAGTAATGCAGAGCCATTCCAGAAATAGCATAAAAAGAATGAGATGCCTCTCATTGGTGACAAAGATATCAAATGCAGACAATATTCTGCATTAATTCAGTGTCCATTTTGATTCGTTGCAGTCGGGCAGGAAATGAGGTTTGAGTGACAACTTTATTTACTAAGTCACAGGCTGCTGAAAATTTGCAACATCCATGCAAAACAGTGTAGCTTTTCATTAACAAGGCTTGATAAGATACAGTGAAAATATGAGTAATTTTCATTAGCTATTTTTCAATAAAAGACATGGAAAAAAAATTATATTAAAACCCAGCTCTGCATAATTCTGCCTTTGTGTTTGCAGAAGAAACCTTATCACAATACCTTTTAATAATATGGAACACCTATTGCAAAATTTGTTGGTTTATCCAATATTTTCCAGAAATACTAATCGTTCTCTTCTTTTTGCCTTCAGCCAAAGCTCCTATTTGGGATTTAGAGCAGTAGCTTCCCCAGTATTCTAACATCAGTGGTGCCTATGGAATATCTGGCAACTTAATTGCTGTGGTCACTACCTCAACTGAAGGTGCATTTTCAGATGCAGACTTTCAACTGCTTTCAGAAAAGCTGGTATATGTGCAGTGCCTTGTGTGCCCTTCAAGGATGTTCATATTTTACCTAATGCTGAATTAAGGCCAGTAGAAAGAGTCAGAGATAAAAAAGGTGAGGAGAGTGCACAGCCCCAGGGCACTCTAATGAATATCATTCTTGTGGAAGATGTCATTATTGCTGGCATTTGAGATTGAAAATAGGAAAAGTTATAATAAACCTCTCATAATAATAGTAATAGCAATGCTTTAGAATAATTTTTAAATTAACCTTATTAGTAAACTCATTTAGGTTTAGTCTTTCCCTGGTTCCCAGCAGAGTAATTCTTTAGAGGGCTAACACAAGCTACGTTTGCTCCTCTTCTGACAGCTTTCCTTGAACTCTACACAGAAATCAATTTACCTCCGCAATATTCATACAGGTGGCAGCTTCTACATAGAAACATTCCTTTAAACAAAAGCCAAATAAAGGTCTGGAAAAATGTTTTCAGAAAAGAAAGCTGTGGGTTCCAAAGTGCTGTAAATCAGAGCCAACTACGGAGAAAAACAAAATAAAACAAAACAAAACAAAACTAGTATATTTTCAAATTTAAAAGCAGACCTATCCTGGTGCAAGATTTTTTTAAGTGACATGGGACTAAAGGAAGACACTATAGTTAAGTATAGAAGAATAATAATTTTCAATATAGAAGAATAATAATTTTCCTTGGTTTCCTGAAGTAGCGCACAAATATCTGTGAGTAATGCCACAGTGAGCAGGACACTTTATAAAACCTGAATAACTGTCACACATTGGTTATAAGGTCATTTCTCCCACATAAGATAAGCTGGAAATCCATCCCACAGATGGAATCTGAGAAAATGTTATGAAGTTTACCATAAAATAAAAAATGAGTTTCACATGTTATTTTATTCCTCAAGGGCATTTTGCTAAACATATGCATACACTCTCACAGCTTACTCACAAAGATAGAAATAAATCAGTATCACAGGGATTTAAAAGATGAAGTGTTCTTTAATTGCACGGTATAATATTTTTATTTATATATACAGTAAAAATGTAAAATTATACAGTGATGCAGCTCATGGTGTTATTCACTGCTTTTTCCGGTTTGTATTCAAGATTTTGTAGGTAAATTTTATTATTGCCTTATGGAGGATAAAACTGAAACATGGAGTTCATAGTCAAAGACCATAATGACTTATCTCTTGTTTCCTAAATGAAGCATCCAAATCCAAGCCCAGTGAAGTAAGTGTGTAGCTGGCTTCAAGTAAAATGTTCTTCTGCAGCTCAGCATGTGGCTTTGCCTTTTGAGGTCGGCAGAGGCTGTAGATGTTCAGCATCTCTGAAAAACCAAAATTTCCCAATTCACTCTTTAGGCAATCAAATTCAAGCCTCTTGTTTTAAATTAAGTTCTTAAAATTTTCTGGGGGAGTGACTGAACAAGTCAGGAGTGGCAAGCCCACTGCTTTAGCCACTGACCAAGGGCATGCGGAGCAGCCTATGAGGTAAGGGTTCCCTGGCAGGAGCTTTCCCAGGGGCTGCCCTCACTTCCAGAGACCTACATCATAATGGAACTGCTGGTAGCTGCCACCATCCAACTGAACATACAAAGTCAAGTTTTCACCAAAATCCTTGGCTTCCTATTTACACTGGACTCCCATGCCAAGTGTGGCCTCTATTCATGATAAAGAAAAATATAGCCTGGGGCCTGAATGTCTTGGATTCCATCTTCCACCTCATGCTCGGCCACGGCAACCAGGGTCATGCAGAGTGCTGGCACTAGCAATCCTCATATTTCAGTGGCTTCTCTGCAAAAGAAGCCCCCATGCATTTAGAGCCAGCCTAAATTCAGATGGCTCTCCAGAAGATGGGATATTTCAGTTCTCTGAGATGGGGAGAGGAAGCTAGCAGGGATCTCCATTCCAATCATCTTTCCATCTTTTGCAATTGCCACAAAACAGATCTTTGTGCATTTTATTAAATTGCACCAAAGGAAGTCAACAGAGCACCTTTGGTTGATCTAAAAATAAATAAAATAAAACTTGCTTTGAGGAGGCTATCAGAACTCCAGTCAAGCATAGATCAGAGCCCAAATAGTATTTGGCTTGAAGTTTTGCAGCACTGATTTGAATATTCTCAGAGGTGGGAGAGGGAAACCCCCTTAACACAAAGCACTTGTTTGGCAGCCAGAGCAGCCAGGCTGCCCCTGGTGCAGCTCTGCTGGTCTCTCCTCCCTGTGTTCCCCACGCAGGGTCACTACGAGCCCTGCTGCCATATCACCCCTCGCTGTAGTGTCATCCTGACTTTGCTGTGCAGAGTTCAATAAAGCAAAATGCCCTGTCAGAGAAAAATCTATAGGCAGAGCAGAAACCTAAACGTGGTAACTGACTGAGGGAGGGAGGAGCCCTCAGCTCTGCTGCCCATAAGCTCTGGGACATCCAGCTGCAAATGGAAGACAGAAGTCCACGGGAAAGCCACTTTCCTTGTAGGATGAGAAAGTACAGTGTGACACAACTTACCAAGCATTCTGTCAGTGTACCATGTGTTTCTTTAGGAGTGCAAGGAGAGGGGGGCAAAAAGGGTTTAAAGCATAAAGGGAGAAAGATCCATGTCTGCAATTCCCTTGGCCCCACACCTTGCCACAGCTGCTCTGGGTTCACACCACTGATACGTGTTAAACCCTGGAGTGAAATTCAAAGCATGAGTAATAGGACTTTTTCAGCATTATACCATTCAGACACCCACACAGAATTCACATGGCGAGTGATTGCCAGGATGAGTGAATACATCTTGCCATGGTCTGCATGACCAACAGGGCAGAGCAGGAACTTCCTGTGCCCTTCAGCACTCCCATTTTGATTAAATATCTGAGAAATTTCTCAAAAGATTATTACACTCAATCAATATGACATTGCTTCAGCTAATGAAATTCTTTTAACTTCCAGCATCCTGTGAATTGTGGATTAGAGAGGGCAGGTTGGTTCAGATACTGAACTACATTTTAAATTACATAATTATCTAGTAATATCACTGTATATATTAGAACACCTATTTTCAATGGAAAACCCCAATGTCCCTGAAATTCTGTTTTAAAAACTGTAAGAACTGATTATTTTAGTATTTTGAAATATTTTGAAAGCTTAAACAAGCTTTCAGGCTTGTTAATGTCATTCAAAGTAAATTGCATATAATTTAACATAGGAAAATAAATGAATATGCCATGTAATTATTACTGACATAAAAACTCTTGAAGATAAGGCAGACAAAAGCATAACTACTTATGTGACTGTATTTATTGCTGATTTTTGGACATTTTATTGGGGATAGGATGGGTTGGGCCCACAGCCACAGCCAAGCACAAAAAAAGTATTGCCTAAAAAAAAAAATAAAAAAAGCCTGTATCAGGGAACTTTACAGATTACAATTTGGCTGTCAGCTTAGACCTAATCCATAGATATATTGAGTTCTTCTCATTGGAAATTATTTTATGTAATGTCAAATTTTTTCTGGCCTTGTACATAGATAAATGTACAATGCAGGAAGCACTGTACTTCTAATTTAATTTCTTTCATGGAGCTAGGTTTTCTTGGACCGTGTAAGACAACCTCATGAACTAGATTCTTGTTAGACTTTCAGTAAGAGCAGTGTCTCTCCAAGTCCTTGAACACTGCACTAAGCATGAACCATGAATGTTTTTTCAACAATGAATACTCTAAAAATCTTGAGTTGAGGAAATAGAGGAATGAAAAAAAAGTCATCAGAACAATAAGGTGATGAAGACATGATAAAATAGTTTAAAAACATGTAATAGGAAATGGGCAAATTCTTATATTAAAGTTCTTCAGAAAAGTCAATAGCAGGATGATCTGTTCATCACAGGAACACAGCTATGAAGCCTTTGTAGAACCAGCTGAAATTCAAGGGACATCTCATCATTGGTTCAGCTCCACAACATGGATTTTGCTAGCATTGTGAAGGACACCTGTCAACAAATACATTCCCAGCTTTCCTCCATCCAAATTGCCTCTGTCCAAAGCCAAAGTCACTTCACTGTGGACTGTGACTGAAAAGTGTTTGAGAAATGTCTTCTGCAGGTTGGAGTTGATATAGCAGAAGCACAAAGCCTCAAAGGCTTCAGAGCTTTTGCAGCTCTTTCTTTCAAAAAGCTATATCACCTTAATTTTGACAATTTCCCTTTCTTACAAATGTTCCCTTTCAAATGCTTCTCATCGGTGCTTTTTCCTCCAACAGCAGAGGCAGAAACTGTGAGGACTTTTAGGAAAAGTGGTACTTTTAGGACTGGGATACTAAGCATGATCAAGGACATCTGTTTCTCACTACTGACTGATGCAGAAGACTGTAGGCATGAACCAATATCCTTTAGTACAGATGGTAAAAGGCATGAAGAAAACTGCACAAGTATATGAGGGAAAAACATCCTGATTTTCTGTGTAGCTGAGTAAACAGTCTTCTGCTTAAAACAAGTTTTTTCTCATAATACTACAGTTTCCCATTATAAAATATTCTTCAGTGACTCAGTTTCCCCATATGTCACATCAAGAATTTCAGTTTGAATGGGAAACACGGCTGGTAAATATACCTGTGGGAAAAAGCATCCCTGGAGCACTAAATAGGTTATCAGGTCACTCTTATGTTTAATTCTCATTAGTTCTTTCCCTTTTCAAAATTTCATTAACAGTTTCTGTCAACTGACCAGATTTTTTTTTTTAATGACTTAGTTTATTTAATGTTCTAAGGCTTTTAGTGGAATAATTTTAAAATATGCTTTCAGGGCCACTTTGTCTCTATTAGGCTTTTAAAATAGATTAAGTCCAAGGTCTTTGCTTTCTGAGCACAAAAGCAGATTTTCCCTCTGAAACCAAAAACAATTTAAAACATATGAAATTCAATAGAATTAATCTGTCCAGAACCAAAAGGAAGACTGTATTTATAGCAGATGATTTATTTGTTTGATATACAGTGTGTACTCTCATTTATAATTTTTAAGGTGTGTGAAAGGGTCACATATATTACAAAAATAGCAAGGTGATGATTTACAAGACTTCACATTGTGGCTATTGACCTTCTCAATAAGAAAGGTTGGTGATTATAATAGCACTGAAAAATTAAACCCATGGGAGTCAATTTAATGTAGTATAAATTCTTTAACAACCAGAAAAATAGTCATATCAGCTGTTTCATCCTCAGATTATGTTTCAGTTGTAAAGTGCAGTTTTTAATAAAAAGTGCACAAGTTTTCTTTATGCTACAAAGCTTCTGTTTCCTCCTCCATGGAAGCAGCTGCTCCCTACTTTTATTGCGGCAAAAATTGAAGTATTGTGTTATCACTGGTCCACTCAGTGGGACAAGAAAGAAAACAAAGAAAGAAACTTCTTAACAGCTGTGCAATCATTTTGTCTAGTTCCCTTCTAAAAATTAATCTCTGAGCTCTGAAGAAAAGATGTACATCTGTTTGTCCCTTGTTGTGGACAAATACATTAGTCTGTCCACAAGGAAAACAATATTAGTGCATGTACAGCTTGAAACAATCAATACCTAGACTCAACAATTGGGTAATGCTTCATGTGACCACACTCACTGTGAAAATGAGCAGTTAAGGGCAAGAAATCTCTTTTAATTATCAGAGCTGTGTTTTGTGGACATTCCAGAAATAATGGTATCTGAACACATCTAAGGCATTGTCAGGTAAAGGAAAGACAAAAAGCCATTTAAATTGTGGTGTTCCTCATGATTTACCTCACTTTTTACAGAATTATCTGGCTGCCTTTGTAACTTGCACAAATGAAAGCTGGCAAGAAAGAGTCTTTCTTATCTCTGGTTTATCATCCCTAGGATGCTCACCTCATCTGCTTTTTGCAAAGCATCAACAAAAAATCAGCTTACAGGTACACAGAGATTGCCAAAGCTATGTGTTAATAGCAACTGTCCTCTAAAACAAAACGAAAGTTGTCAGCAAAATAAACTAGCTAACATATCAGATATTCTGATTCTAGCTTATACCTTAGGAGGGGCCTTCCAGAGTGAAAGTTAATGGCAGACACACAATATTTGAGATAGAGCTAGCACCTTTGGGCTGTAGAAACAGTGTATTTTTGGGTTTTTTAAGAAAATACAGCATTTTTCATAGATGCTATTATGATTTTGTGAAATGTGGAAGCTTATTGAAGCTTCATGCATTACACTAGAATTTACTTTGCTCACTAGGGTAGCAAATGGCAAGATAGTTGAGGACAAGAAGACTGGTGTTTGTGCAGAAACATATGACAGACACAAATATGGCAATCTATGAATAAGGCACGCTGATGGGAGTTCTTTTTCAATTTAACTCTTCTGTGTGTGAAGTTCATTATGGTATTTCCTTTATAACTTATTTTTCTTACAGAGTAGCAGAATAAAAGAGTTGATAGTGTAGCAGTACACATAATTTTTACATCTTCTTGTGAAAGATCGGTGAACATTCTGCCTCTAATTCTCATTCTAGCTCCATATTACATATGGAAAGAAGAGATCTCTTCAGAGCATCTTTTAAGTCATAGTTTAATGTGCTGTGTACTGTAGCAATCTCCACACATACATTTTAAGTCCCACTCAATTTGTTGATTATAATGCCCTGGAGAGACAAAATGGATTAATATTTCAGCACTGAGCCTATTAATGGTTAACAATTTCATTGGAACATGATATTCCCTTACTGATAGTAGATGAGCTGAAGTAGCAGGGCTGATTTGATTAGCTTGTCAAAAAAGATATAGGCATAGTTAGTGAAGCTATGATAATAGTTAAAATTAAGGAAGTACCATAAAGTAATTGATGTCTCTTTGTGCTTTTCCTGATTCTAAGATATTTACCAGATCTGAGAAAAATCCATAAAACAAGGGTGAAAATATCTGTTACAACCAGTCAGTGTTAGCAGCAGGAGAGCAGGTTGTACTATTGCTGGGACATGAGGAAAGAAAATAAAAATAAAACAATTCCAGATTGCTAAGGGTGTTTTTCTGAAATACACATTTGTCCTCCAAGGCTCCTTTTTTGTTTTTTTGTGGAAACCCAAATGAAGCAAAATTAAGTTAAATGCTCACAAGACGGACAGTGGTTTCAGCACCAGCTTTAAAGAAGTGCACACAACCATCTCAAAGAAAAGATGAGTGGAAGGAGATTCTCAAGTTCTTTACAACAATGTTAAATACTATTTTAAGACATGGTTTTCAAAGAAGCATTTTCCCTTCCCCTTCTTTGTTGTTTGCTCAGAATTTTCAAAGTGTTTGATGGGTATCTGAATCTTTAGAAAGCAGAATCAACCACTTTATCAGTAACATTGTCTGGAGTCAATGGTATAATGAAGGAGATGGTATTTCTCCTTTGATTTGAAAGGACTTTCTGAAGAAGTAGGTTTCTAACCTTCTGTACCTGAATTCCCTAGGTTGCACACACCTGAATATAACTCCCCAAACCCTATGAGAAAGGCATCCCAAACATTCAATCTGAACCACTTGGGTCAAAATTTAGAGAGAAAAAACGTGGTAAAAGCAACTCCAGAAGAGTTGTGTTAAAGGTCCTTGTATTGCTGACCATATGACTGGTGGAGATAGAGGATTTCTAATCATTTACTGTCCTGTCACCACAGGAAGCTCATGCTGGGCCTTCTGAAGTTTCACAAATCACTGCAAACTAATAATCGTGTGGAAGGTCATGTAAGAAATGTTCAATAATGAAGCAACTGGGACAGTATCTTGAAATTTATGATAATAAATATTATCAATAACATCAGCTAGAGTTCAGAGAAACACCTGAACTTCACATGTCAAAACTGCTAGTGAGAAGTACTGGAAAACCTTTTAGACTGACATTTTCCTGGCAGAGGTGATCAGCTTCAGGAATGCTTGTGCCTCAGGCATAATTCAATTCCATCTCTATCCTTCGTCTCCTTGATCACAGAAATTAGAGCTGGAGGAGACTCCCAGGTCACCAGACTGCTATATATTTTCAAGCCTTTCCCAGTGCTCATTTAATGAGAGAATGTCCAGTCAATAACACTTGTACCATTTCTTTCAGGAGACCATTTCACTTCTTTACAGGAGGGAAATAACCCCTCTTGTAGATTCTTCAATGGCCCCTAACAGCAATATCTGCTGAAGTGTTGCTGTACTGAGAGCCGGAAGCAAATTACATCTGCTTTGCAATTTCCAGTGGTGTAACTTAAGTGCACACAATGTGGAATGACATAGAATCTGGCCCCTAGGATTTCACTTAAGAAAAGTGCTGTAGTAGTTGAATGTCTCCACTCTTTTGCTTTTTCTTTTCACTTCTTTTATAGATCCTGTCCCTTTGTGAAGTCTTAAATCCTTACAGGAGCTGTAGTCATGTACCACATCACATCAGGCATTGTGCAGACAGAGAAGTCTCAAGCCTGTTTTGACTAATATTTCCAAGCACTGGTTTCTTAAAGGATTTTGCAAATGAGTACATTAAAGTGATAAATATACAGGAGTGGAAAATCAAAATTAAAAAATCACTTTAGATCTACTAATAGCCATATTCAAGCCTATTGTAGCAAACCTCCTAGTCCCAGATAAGGCCAAGGTAAAGAACTCAATACGAGGGGTGAAAAAAAGATTATGTTTGACATTGTAGCTTATGAGAATGAGCTTAATAAATGTTTGTGTTCTCCAGTCTCTCCTACATTGCCTGTGTCCCTGAATCCATAAATAATTCAGGTTATGGACATGGAAATCCTATTCAAATTTTCAAATGGCTTCAGGTCTCCTAATTTCAAAACCTACCTCTTTCTTGTGACTTCTGACACAAGCTGAACTAAATATCAGATATGAGAAGATAGCCACAAGCAACTGAGTATAGTTAATTTCCATAGGTTTTCACTTGTCATTGAGCTGGAATGTCTTGGTGTATGGTATATGTCACCTAATCCATAGGTGGAACACAAAAGCATTAGCTTAAAACATTGCAAAGGTCACAGTTGCCATTTTTTTAAAGTAGCATTAAGATGAGGCTCAGTAAAATAAAATATTTCTTTCTAGTACAAACCACCTCCATTATTTTAGCTAACACATTTTACTTCTCACTTGTAACAGACAAGGAACATTCATGCAAATAGATAGCACAGCTTATGTGCCAGCTGGTAACTCCTCACGTCAGTGATTTGGTTGCTAGCAAGAGTCCCGTTATATCCATAGTTTGAAAGAAGCAGGAGGCAGGCTTCCCAGAGACTGAATGCTATGAAACCTTTCCAAAATGAGAGAATGGGTATGTAGCATTTCTTGCTCTTCTTTAATGTGACACATCTTTCCAGCCCAGCGGTCTCACATAAGGGACTGAATCACATGCCAAGAGGGGTCAGCCACCACCAACATGGCTTGATCACATGTAGCTTAATGCCATGAACATGAAGCTATGTCTGGTTTCTTTATTTATACATCAGTGGAGGTATGCTAGGTAGGTAATCAGAGCCAAATAAAACCTGCTGGTTTTGTAGACTGGCATTGTTGGCTGAAGCTTTCTCATTTTACTTCTAAACACTGAGGCAAGATAGCTTTAGTGACGATTTCCACGCTACAACGTGAACTGTAAGATCAGTTATAAGCAGCAGTTGAAAAAATACACATTCTGCATTGAATAATTGCTATAGATACCTTGAGGTTTAAAAATATTTTTTGACATGTTACAAATAATTTGTCTGGATTTAAGTGCAATTTGATATGTGTGTTCTACTGGGGTTTTTTGCACATTGCCTGGCCCCAAGAGTCTTTGCAGGTCTGCTCTTCAGTCAAAGTTAGCCACAAAAGCAACAGTGCCTACGTGTACAATATACATCTGGGTCAATCTCAGGTCAAAGCTCAACTAAAGGAGGCAGCATGCAATAAATATAAATGAAGTATATTACTATGATAAATAAAAGTGGGCTACATTAATGCAAACAAGCTTGACTGACAATGAGTACATTTCCTAGACACAGGGTCAAGCTTGGTGCGTCAGTGAGCCTGAGGAGCTGAATGAGACATATTGCTGCAAGCAACTTAGAGATAAAAATCCCCACATAGTCTATAATAAAGTCATCCTGCCAGTAGATATTCTGTTCCTATTTTCAAATCTTAGCTGTCACTGTCAAAGTGCTATTTCTCTCCCGTACAATGTTTTTTCCACAAGCGCATAGAATTGGTAGCTTTTGTTTGGTTTCATCACTGAGGCTTGCTCTCCTATTTAAATCTTTCTTCTCTGCAATACTTACTGCCAGACAAATTATTTTTTTAAATATACGTGAGTTTCTTTAGCTATAGTATACCAATATTTAATTTTATTTAGAAGATACGTACTTTGGAAAAATATAGCAAGAGTCATTTGTGATGGAATCTTGACTCTTTGAAATTTTGTGTGTAGCTTGTATCCAGTGGTGGGCTGAGTTCTAACAAGGACTAACTCCATAACTGTAACTCAGTGCAGACAGGGAGCAGATTATTCATGACTCTACTTGCTGGGGAGGTTTTCAGTGAGGGTCCCTGGAGTACTTTGAAAACAGAGCCACTGCACACAATGTGGACATACTTTGTGCTGGAGCACTTTGGATATTGCTGAAGGACTCAACACTAAGCTGAGTATCCAGAATTGCTCTCTCAGGGATTGCAGTGCAGAAAAGCACAATGGGCAAAACTTGGACAAGACTAGAGAAAAAGAAAACAAACAAACAATCAGCCCCAACAAAAACTGCAAAAGGGAAATAAACCCAAGAGGGACAAATGAAAATATTATGGAGAAGTCCTAGAGAAAGGAGTGGGAGGCACAATTTATACCATATCTTTGTACCATATCTTTTTTCCCCATCATTTAATAGAGGTCTGGAGAGTGAGGAAAGTGTGATGAAATGGTAAGCAGCAACACACAAGTCGTCTGTATTTGGAGTGCAAATGACTAGTGACATAGGATGTCCTGTTGAATGACTTCCATGAGAAGTGAGCACATGGTGAATCATTTATCCACACAGGTTTGCAGAAGGACTGTTGCAGAACTCATCTCGTGGCTGATATCACCGCTATTTAATGTCATTTCTAGCCAGCCATTTATCATATTTATGGCTACATGTAATCCTCTTTACTATGTGTTCTTTTTTCAAGAGTTGTTCTAGAGAAAGGCTGTTCCACAGTTTATGAAGCTATGAACTGGAGAATAATACATGACCTAAAGCAAATGGAGGTGAATGATGCCCACATTAAACTGGTTTTCCAGACCGGTCAAATAATGCCAGGGCATCAAGCACTATAGACCAGCTTTGCCATGCCTACAGATTTTAGAATAAATAGTAAAATGCTAGGTATGTAGAGGTGTGTGAAGGCGCATGGACAAAGCTCCCTTCATGTTATCCTGCATAAATATTCTCAGCAAATATATATACTTGCATCACTTTTTGAAAACAGAAGTCTCATCCTCATCTGTGCATGAGTTCCTGGCTTTTCAACAACAGAAAAGGAGCACTGCCTAACCCTTCTGAATAACCATTTCATTGGAGAATACACTTTAAAAAATTATTCAGAGCTTCTTAAGAATGTAGCTGGCTTTCAGAATACTAAGCGTCTTTCAATAATTTGGACTGTTGAATAAAATCCAAACACTGAGTAGCAGCTGCTGGACCACACACTATGTGAAAGAAAGAAAAAATGTTTTTGTTGAGAGATTTCTCAGGAGTTTCATACCATGTAAATCCTTCTGCTTCAGCTAAATCCCTGGAGTATGTAATCCTGATATAGTTAAACTGTTCTTGGATCATTTACTTCCCAAAAAGCTTACTTTGCTGCATGCTTGGTGTGCAGTTAGTTATGAAGAAAGCCCTGTCCCTTTGCAAAGCAGAAAACAGCTTGTGGTATCTCAGCTGACACCTGATCTGGATTTCTTTTTTCAGAAGTAAAATTCCTTGAAATATTACTTGTATTTATTGAACAGATTCTCTGAGGATATAGGAAATGTAACAAAAACTTCAGATTGTTTCTATTAGATCAGACCAAGTGTTCATTTTCTCCAAAACTGGGATAAGCAGGATTACACTAAGGGAAGAGTCCAGTGATGCTTCCTCAGTTTCTTGAATTTCCTGAGCCTCAACATCAGAGACAGCTCTGTGGTTAATTAGTGGTCTCTTTCATTAATGTTTTCAATTGCTTTAAAAACCCATTGATATTTTGGCATCTGCTACATTTTGTGGAAATTAATTTTAGCCAAGAAATTAACATCTTCAGCTCCCTTTAATGACAGCAAACTTAGAGAAAATTAGAACTTTTCTGGATTGGATCCTTAGGCTTCCTGCGATTTTGTTTTCCTCTCCTTCAAAATTTTTATATCGATACTCACTCATCTCTCTCACTGGTATGAGTCATTCTGTGGTTAGTTTTACTAACACTTGCTTGTGAGACCTGTTGATTCAATAACATGTATTAACCTGAAGACATTTAGGTAAGGCGTTACTAATTTCTTGATTTTCTTTTTAATTAGATCTTGTTCACAACAGCTAAAGTTGCATGAACTTTTAGTATGTGTAACTGCATGCAAAACATTTCCTTGTGCTGGACAGTTTCCAAACTCTAGTTGATGAGTTCTACATATTAGTGGGGAGGGAGAATTTGTGAAAGATTATTGCTTTAAATTATTACATATACTGTATTTTGACATTAAAAGTTAAGCTTGTGGAAATACTGGTATCTTTGTTCAACATTCTTTTAATATTAGAGATGTACCAAAACGTTTTATGTGTTATACCTCTCATTTGAATTTTATAGATGCATGTGTCTAGTATGGCTTAGTCAAAGACCTTACTGGAATAAATAGTACAATGATGAAAAATGTTCTGGTTGATGGACTCACAAATAATAAAAGAAAATAAGGGATTACAAAAACACACTGAGAAACAGAAAATTATCATTCATTTCTCCCCAAGAAACTGCTGATAACAGAACTAAAACATGAAGGGTACTTCCTGTTTCAATTTCCTGTGTGATTATGCACAATCTGAAGATTAGGTCAGACTGTGCTAACCGCTGAGCTTCTTTGAATTTAGCAGAAGATTAAGCCAAGCTTCTTTGAATTTAGTAGAAGATTAAGCCAGGTATTTTATTTGTGCAGTCCCATAACAATATTCTCTGATCTGGGCCAAAAGGGAATGGATTGGAGTCAGGGTTAAGTAATGAGAAGCATTTTCTGGCCATGAAGCTGCCTGGAGTCAGCCAGTAGTATGATGCTGAAAGCAATGCAAGGTAAAATTTGACTTCTACTATGTAGCATTGTAGGCAGAAAAAAGAGCTTAAATGGTGAACGTGGACAGGCAACACATGCACACGTGTCAGTGAAGGCTCAAAGCTGAACTTCTGAACTGTACAGGAGGAGCTTGTTACTTGCCAGCTCCAGCTAGTAAGGGCTAATCATAGGTTTTAATAACATCAGCATTAGAAACACATGGCATGTCTTGAACAACCCGCTTGATAAACAGACATGAGACAGGGTGACAATTTAGGGGGCCTACTATATGTTGTGCTCCTGCACACAGACTGTCTTGGCTCTGGGAAAGAAGAAGCCGAACAAGAATGGAGATGAAGACTGTCTGGAGGAAAGATCCTGGAAGGGTCTGAAGATTCAGGAGATCAGGTAGATGGATGAAGATGAATACTAGAAGCACACAGTCACCTTGAGGGGTGATTCCTATGAGCAGTGGTACAACAGGAATTGTCATAACTTTCTGCCCAGCATTCCTGGGCTGACTGTTCACCCTGTGGGAAAGGGAAGTCAAGATTGAGTGAGCATAGTGCTGGGGGAGCCAGTGAGGCTGAGACAGACAAGTAGGGCAAAAGCTTGAATCTTGCTGGTTCTTAGACAAATCCTGCTATTCAGATCCACCATCAGTTGCTGCTTACTGTATCTTGCCTGTGGCAGGCCAGCAGAGCACACATGAAGAGCCCAGGCTGGCAATCAGCAAGCAGTTTGGTAGTCCAACATACTTACAAACTAAGTCATGTAGAATAGGCTGCCTCTTATGTGTTTTTGTCTTCTCTGGCTTCACCACATGCGGGTGAAGAGGATCACATTTCATTACACCACCCAGCACAGTTTCCTGCAGGTAGGTTTTATGAACAGAAGCCTGGTGTATTGGGTTTTCACAGCCAGGTTTTAGTAGCAGGAGTGGGAGTGGGGAGCTACAGGGGTGGCTTTTGTGAGGAGTTGCCAGAAGCTTTCTCCGTGTCCAGCAGAACCAGTGTCAGCCAGTTCCAAGACAGTTGTGCCACTGGACAAGGCTGGGCCAATCAGAAATGAGGGTAAATCTGATTGCACATTTAAGAAGAAAAAAAGAGTTATTGCACAGTTGTAATTGCAGACAGAGAAGAACAGAGTGAGAGAATGCATGAGAGGAGCAACTCTTCAGACACCACAGTCAGTGGAGAAGGAGGGGGAGAAGGTGCTCCAGGCATTGGAGCTGAGTTTCCTCTTCATATTGGGTTGCAGACCATGGTGAGGCAGCCGTGCCCCTGCAGCCCGTGGAGGTCTGTGGGGATGCAGAGATCCACCTGTACTCTGTGAAGTACCACCACGCCAGAGCAGGTGGGTGCCTGAGAGTAGGCTGTGAATCTATGGGAGGCCTGTGCTGGACCAGGCCCCTGGCAGAGACCTGCAGACCCATGGAGAGAGGAGACCATGCTGGAGCTGGNGGTGAGGCAGCCGTGCCCCTGCAGCCCGTGGAGGTCTGTGGGGATGCAGAGATCCACCTGTACTCTGTGAAGTACCACCACGCCAGAGCAGGTGGGTGCCTGAGAGGAGGCTGTGAATCTATGGGAGGCCTGTGCTGGACCAGGCCCCTGGCAGAGACCTGCAGACCCATGGAGAGAGGAGACCATGCTGGAGCTGGTTTCCTGGTAGGACTTGTGGCCTGTTGGGGGACCCACATGGGAGTAGGCTGTGCCTGAAGGACAGCACCCCACGGAAGAGTGACCCACATTGCAGCAGTTTGTCAAGAACTGTTATCCATGGAGGAGACTCACATTGGAGAAGTTTGTGGAGAGCTGTCTCCCATGGGAGGGACTCCATGATGTACCAGGGCAAGGACTCCTCTCTGAGCAGCAGGAGAAGCATCATGTAATAATCTGATCATAACCCTCATTCCCTGTCTCCCTGTAATGCTGGGGTAAGAGGTGGAGCTGGGAAGGGGGGTGGGACAGGGGAAAAGTGGTTTTGAGATCTTATTTTAGTTTTGATTATCCTGCTCTGATTCTGTTAGTAATATATCCAATTAATAGCTCTAATTTGAGTATATTTTGCCCCTGATAGTATTTGATGAGTGATCTCTCCCTGTCCTCCTCTCTACCCATGAATCCTTTGGTGTATTTTCTCTCCCCTGTCCAGCTGTGGAGAGGAGGGATAGAGAGGCTTTGGTGGGTTCCTGGCATCCAGCCAGGGTCATCCCAAGTGGTCTTTCTTTTCCAGTACAGCTGATGGCATCGTCCCTTTCTCATGGGGACCTGCAACTCAGCCCAAACTAGGTTGTGGGAGACAAGGCTAAAATCTTTCCTGCTGTGTCTCATTTAGACCCATAACTCCCTACTTCTCAATGTCTGCAGAAATCCCCTATTCTGGCATCCTTATGAAACTCCTCCATCTGCAAAAACAGCCAAAACCAAACCAAACAAACAAAATCAAACCAAAAAACACCCAAACCAAATAAAAATAAAAATAAACACCCAAAGGAAAACAAACAAAACCCCCACCAAACAAAAACAAACAGAAACCAACCAAAAACTTCAAAATATGAGAGCAAGGGAGAAAGGAAAAAAAACCCAAGTTTACTCAAGATATGTTATATGCCAGTCTTGGGCTCCAGTTCTTGATCTTTACCGCTCATCCATTTTTCCTAGTGGCTGGTCATAGCTTGTGCTTCCCACCAATCAAGTTAGCAAAGGAGCTCCCCACAATGCAGCTATCGTGCCTTTCAGACCCTGGAATTTTTGCAGTCTTCACCAAATGATGTGGTAATTTAATCAATACAGTTTGAATATACCTTTTACATATCCCACATTGGCTTGTTGATGTTTAAGTAGTGCCTAAGAAACTAAATTAGAAATTGTAGGATTGTGTCTTCCTATCTGGAAGACAGGATACCAGCATCTCTCATCTTGACTGGTGGATTGAATCCTGGTAATGGTTTAAATTACAGCACTCTACCCTCCCACATCAGAACTCCTTCAAAAAAAAAACCACTGCTGCCTTTTCATTCTTCTTTTGCTTAACAGAGGGCACACAGCGAGCATTTTTGTAATTTGTTCGTTGCTTTGGATGGAGAATGCTATACTCTGAGCAATGCTTTGGGATAGGCACATGAGATACCCAAGGAAACTGTAAATTAAAAACTTAATCATCACAGTTATTAAGGTACCTCTAACTGTCTTTAAATCTTTGTTCATAATTTCATATTTTCTGTATTACACCTCAGGTTGTTTTGGGCGTGGTCAACCCAATCGTGTTAGCCAACATTTTGTCAGTGGTGACATTTTTGTTTACTTCTGTGCCAATGAATGACACAAGATTCTGTAAAACATCTACATTCACAGATGATTATTGGTGCCAAGTTACACAGGTATGTCTATTAGCGTGACTTTAATCCATTTAATTCACACTTCATTGATGTTGTGTGGTGGCATTAATTGTAGCAGACAGAAATAAGACAAATGCCCGCTTAACCAGACCAACAAAATTAATTACTCCCACACCGGTAGTTGAGATTATTACAAAATCATATTTGGTGTCATAATTAACTGAATCCTGTCCCGGTTTAGTACTACTTTTGTCTAGATCTGATTGCCTAAATACTATCTGTGGTAGAGACACCTGGATAATCTCACAACTCTTAAGATCAGTTTGCTGGAGTTTTTAGGTATAAGTAACTCAGGCTGATGATTTAAAGCAATTATCCCCCATACAAAGGTTGTTTTTTAAAAATATCTTTCTCAGCTCTTAACTGATCACTTCATCATCTTCATTGAAAGACGAACTTCCTCTAGTTTCATTTCAAAAGCAGAACAGGTATTTATTTATTGTACACCCCTGCATTTCCTGTCTGATTATTAATCTCATTATCATTTCTAGTTATGAGCTTGTATTATTGCTGGGATTTCATTTGTTCCTACTATACTTTTAAAAACTTCTCATTATTTGTTGCCCAGAGACATGATGTTATTAGCCTCTCTTATCAATTATGTTCACTTCACAAAATATATTGGTTATTATCTGTTTCTTTTTCCTTTTGTTCCATTCTATTGGATTTCTCCCATTTGTGATAGCTTCTTTCAAGTCACACCTGCAAAAAAGCATCTAGGGACAAAGTTTCTTCTCTCTTGACTGTGAACTCATAGCTATCTTGCCATATAACAAACCTTCTTGAAGAAATCTAAACTGAGTTTTAAAATTATTTTGTTTTTTTTCCTGGTTGACTCTGTTGTCTTATGGCTCCTTCAAGACTACCTGATCTATATAGCACAGGTTGCCCTACTCTTTGACCACAATAAATGTAATCATCACAATTTTGGTCTCTATACAAGCACGTTCTTCCAGCCAATGATTTGTTGATCTTCACATCCACAATAAAACTGAAAATAAATTCATTTTGCAGTGTCTTCTGAATTAGAATATTTAAAATTTGGAGGTTTTAGTAACTTTAGTGATCTTGTACAACTCATAGAAGGAAACCCATTTTAGGAGTCTCTACTACCTACCAGCCTTCCTTGTGCTGCTTCAATTTAATGCTCTCTTGGCTGTGCCTTGTAGTCCTTATATAATAACAACAACAACAAAAATCCTCACTCATAGGTCTAGGATTCGAATTATTACATTATTGGTGAACAGTGATGGCAAACCTGTAGTGCAGACAGAGGAACAAGCAATGCTGCCACCGCAGTAATGTAGTGCCCTCTCCTCTGCCCTCTTTCCCTGTCCAGCCCTGCTCCTAAGTGGGTGCAGAGCTGCCTCTGAGGGGAGTTTGGTAAGCAGAGGGTGGGAGCTTCATTATTCCCCATGAGCCTGAGTGCACACAGAATGTTGATCTCCGCGAATACAAAGCACTCTTAATGAGTAAATAATGCAATTAACCTAAAAACCTTTAAAAATTAGGAAGTCTTCTCTATTGCAAGATCTGTGAACTCAATTATCTATGATTGGTCTACCTTTACATGAAGTCACTGTATGTAGCTTCACAAGAAAGCTTTAGAAAATTTTTTCATGTCAAAATAATATAAAGTTTCCTTTTAAACAAGTAAGGGTTTATTTGTTGCATATAAGCAGGAAATAGATGCCATGCTGGCATATTTGTTTTATGCCAGACCTTTGAGCAAAAGCTATTAGGGATTTGGAACCAAATGTTCTTTTTTGTCTTTGACCTGAAGCAGGGGGAACATGATGATCTTGAAGTCCAAATTTGCATTATTGTAATCTAAATCAGGATTTCGGTGATATTGAGTAAATAAATTATGACATGTAAGTTAAGATTAGTATGTGACAGTATTGGCAGTAGTATAGGAACATAGCCCATTCAGTTTTCCCCTATAGCACCATCACTTGAAAAAATATGCTGCACTGATATTCAGCTGGCTATAATTTTGGATTTAATAGGGTCCTGCATTTTTAAGGGTTGCCTGTTGCTAGAAACAGTTTCATTTGGAAGCATTCCTGTAGGAGCGAGAAAATGAAAACCATTCAGCCTTTGTTGTTTTAGCTGCTCTTCATGGATCCTGGACCTTGATTACAGCAAACGGACAGTAGGCATGGTCTTTCATAGAATCACAGAATATCAGCTTGGAAGGGAGCTCAAGGATCGTCTGGTCCAACCTTTCCTGGCAAAAAACGCAGTCTAGACAAGATGGCCCAACAGTCTGTCCAGCTGAATCTACCACTTCCTTGGAGACGTTATTCCAATGGCTGTTCATCCTCATTGTGAAAAATGTTCCTCTGTGCTGTTACAATCCAGCTCTTAAAATTATTAAAATGCCTCTGCCCAAATTAGGGTAATGAGACCACATGAGACTGTATGAGCCCAATGAGACCATAGCCAAAGTCAATAGTACGGATCTTATTTAATAGTAAATACGTGAAAGAGTGAGAGTGAGAGAGAGAAAAAGGAAGAGAAAGAAATAGAAAAGAGGCAGGGGAAACAGAAAGATAGTGACAGAGACAGATAAAAGGAAATATCACCACTCTGTGAATCCCACCGGCATCCTAATTCTCTCCAGCTGGTCTTCTTGGTGGTGAGGGTCCCACAAAAAACACAGAATCCAATTGATTAATGTATGTTCAGGCCAGGTGGGAATGCCCAGGTACACCCCCCCGCGGTGGGGGAGTGGGGCAGATTTGATACAGTCTCTGGCAGCAGTCTCTGGATCTGTTGCACCATTTTGCGTCACATGCAGTCCTGCAGAGCAAGGCCTCAGGAATAAGCCTAGGGAGAACTTCAGGGGGTGTTTGATGGATTATGACTCCCCCTCAGCTACTGTTCAGTTGAATGTCCCGTGGATGTAGCCTTCCTGGGGTTGGGGGTTTCATAGACGAGCCAGTTTGTGTAAGCGATAGGTGTTAATCTGGCTTCTGTGGCCTATGGCCTACCCCACCACAAACCCAGACAGGGCTGATTTTCTGCTGGATCTGGCTTTCTTGTGGATGCATTCCTTTCTCTCAGCCTTTTTTACTTCTCTCTAGAACTGAGATGATTGAACAATAGGCTTAACTCACAGTCCAAAGTTCCAGCCTTCAGGGAGGGTTGGACCATGGTAATTGTAGCTTCTTTATATGGTTTTTACTATAATGGGCCAAAATCCATTATGACAATATTTAAGGCATGAACCACTTCAGTCTCTGACATGTGCCCTACTGGAATGTCCCCAGAAGTAACCCGTTACCCCTCATCTTTTCCATGTGATTCCTTGGAAAAATAGGGTCTCTATATTTTCTATAGCCATCCTTTAAATACTGGAACATGGTGCTAAGATCTCCTTTAAGCCTTATCTTCTTGAGGCTGAACCCAGTTCACTCAGCCTTTCTTCACACCGAGCTTTGCAGTCATTTTGTAGCCCTTCTCTGGACAATCTTCAGCCTGTTCAGATCTTCCTGCGTAGCACGGACCAAAACTGAACACAGTATTCCTGATGTGGCCTGACAAGCACTAAATAGAGTGGGATAGTGACTTCTTTATCATGTCATAAGGGCTGGTAATGGCCTTGATGCAGCCCAGCATGCTGCTCACTTTCTCTGCCACTGCAGCCCAATTTGCTCATAAGGACCATTTCGTCCACCAGGATCCCCAGGTCCCTTTTCACTGGGCTGCTCCTCAGGTGGGTAGATCTCAGCTTGAGCTGCACTCAGGGATTATGATTTCCCAGGTGCAAGACCTTACACTTTTCTTTGTTGGCCTTCATAAGGCTCTTGTTAGCCCAGTCTTCCAATCCGTCCAGATGTTTCTGCAGGGTGACTCCCCCTTCTGACGTGTCCACTTCCCCACTCAGTTTGGTATAATTGGAAGCTGTCAGTGTACACTCTATCCATCATGCAGACCCACATATGAAAATCTTAAACAGCACCAGGTGCAATGTCGATCCCTGGGGAAACCAATTGTGGCAGGTTGCCAGTTTGAAATATTCACCGCTATCCTCTGGTACAGCCTGGCAGCCAGCTCCCCACCCACTGCACAGACCACTTATCCAGAGCCTCATGTATCAGTATCTTCAGGAGGAGACTGTGGGAAACTGTATCAAAAGCTCTGGAGAAATCCGGGTAGACAATGTCCATCACTTGCTCCACATCAACCTAGCAGGTTATTCTAGAAAGCAACCGGTTTCTTAGGTATTACTTGCCCTTGGTGAATCCAAGCCGGCTTTTCCCAGTCACATGCTTCATCTAACTTGTGATAAAAATCTATGCCTTGAACTATCTGCTGATACAAATACTACCATACTGATGAAAGTATTCTTGTAAATCTCTTCAGGCCAGTCATATGGTCAAACTGAGTCAAACCTTTCATCCCTTTTGTAGCAAAATGTCAGATAATGATTGTCTTAAACTGTTGTTGACCCAGCTAAATCTGTCTCACATAATGATATTATACCAAAGCAAATAAAAGAGGGTGCCTTGGGGTAGCCATGAGAAAAGAAGGGAGTCATTCAGGTCTCTAATGCTTATTCTTGTGGGATTTTTTTTCCTGCTCTGTCTTCACATTGTAACCTCAGAAATCCTTCTGTCTCTATTGGTACCATTCACCTTTGTTATCTTTAGGTATTGCATTAATTGCCATGTTTCATTAACTATCACTTTAACCATGACCTTTCTCCTGTATCGATGTATGGATAAAATTTAATTGCTGCTGTTTTCTGGCTTTGATATGAATAAAACTGGTCCATAACTCATCACAATTTCAGTCCCCAAAACAGGCTTGTGGGATGCAGATAAGTTCAAGAGATATTCTCCAACACTGAAAGATGCATGTACAATTAAATGTCTTCTTTTTTTGTGGAATATAGCCTATTATCATTTATATGGGTATTTTATGTAGCTATACAGATAGATAGTAAGCATTCCCTTCTTGCCCAGACTGTCTGTGACTTCCCTTGGTTAAAGTATTTTGAATAATAATTAGGTTTTCACTGCCCCTCTTTTTAGTGTCTGCTAGAAGTTAGCTCCCATCCAGTAACCACCTTGAAGATATTACTAATTATCTGTTTCCCCATAATTCCAATGGGTAAGAACCTGTCCAATCAGTGACAAAGAGGCTTAAATTATGCAGTAACTGCCCTGGATTCTCAAATACTGCAGCTTCAGGTGAATTTAGAAGAATGAGATTATTATTGCATTCAAAAGCAATAATAAATGTATCAAATGAATAATCCATGAAAGAAATACCTTGCATTATTTGCCAGTAAATTAGGCTTGTTTTACCCTGCACCTGCATTTCTGCACTGCTTCTGAAATGTAAGGGAAATGAAGAGCTGGGAGTGAAGAAATTATCAGATGCAGCGACAGCAGTTATGCTGGCTAGAAGATAATTTGGGATTTGGGGCATGAAGGAAGGCCTCTGAAATGATTTGCAACTCAGGATTCAGAACTTGTTGTGAATGCTTCGGCTTTAAAGACAAGCCAGTAAAAGCTTATTTGGTTAATATCTTAAATGGCATGAAAGAAGTGCAATTTCAGTCTGTCTGAAAACGGGAAAACAATGCTGAGCTGCTTGTACTTGTGCTAAAGGTTTAGTATAATTTCACTACCCAGAAAACAACAGTTTTACAGCCAGATCCGCATGGGCACTGTAAATATTGCATAGTCTCATTTTTAGGATGGAAGGACATGTCTCAAGCAGTTAAGATGAAAAACTGAAAAGAGAATGTGTCTTACAGTGACACAGGGACAGAGATGGATCAAGATGTCTTCTGACTCCCAGGGTCAGCCAGTGCTTTTGCCTAGGGGACTGGGGTTCCCAACTCAGCTGCTCCCCCAAAGTCACTGCTTCTGTCATCAAGCTGGAAGGGAGGAAGAAATACTGTTCCTCTGATATAGCAGCACTTGATTGCTGACTCCAGTCACAAAACTTAAGGTTTTCCGTTTTCAGCCCACATCAAATAATTTTGTAGTTGAAACCAGCAGCCCACCACCCTTGCTGCCAGATGAAGTGAAATGCCTCTTGTTCTTCAGCTCTCCTCTTCCCATCATACAGATGGGAACAATAAATATTCAGTTCATTAAGACAAGGGAAAAGGACAAGCATGTGTGACGCATAAAGGGCTGTGTACCCTCCCCATTATGGTTTTTGGAGCCATCTGAGGTGTATGGCTCCAAACTACACATGACAATAGGAACAGTGGTATCCAGGGATCCACTGGCAATGCTGCTTGCTTTCCTACTTGTTTTTGTGAGTCCTGATAATTGGTGAGCTCATGAGCTCACTGGGTCAGACTGCAGGTGTGAGATGCTATCTTCAGAGGTGCTGCGTGGACAGCTTGGCATTGTGCCCATCTGCCTGTCAGGGTACAGAAGAGCATGGATTTTGGAGGTACAGCAGTGTCCCTGCTTGGAAAACCTTCCTCTCTTTACAGAATCTTAAATATTTGTCTTTTTGGTTGTTTTGTTCTGGTTTTGATTTTATCGATTACATGCACAATAGTCCAAACACTTCCATTCCGTTTTTTGGTCTGCCCTCCAGGACTCACTGAGGAGATGTTTAGAGCCCAGCTACATCCATAGTAATTACTCTTTACTGGCATTGATGACATAAATAGAAAAAATGACTGTCATGTTTAAGACTGCCTTCTAGCACTTTTATTCTGTTGAAGTATTACTGATACAGGAACAGATTTATAAATTGCCTGGGCTGTCTGGTACCGAGATCTTTTCCACAGGGCTGTGCTATGATCCAGCTGCACTCACAGTTGGTGAGGAATCTGCTCTGTATTAAATACTTGACTTGAAGATGGCATACTCCTCTGCTTAAATGATAGCTAAAATGGAGGACTACAAGTAGACTCCAAGTGAGTAAGGAGAGACAGTGGATGTGTCTGAAATAATACTCATGGTGAGAAGATTAATTTATTCTTTCTAGCAGTTCACAGTATTATTGGCTTGTTCCTTTGTATTAAATATTTTCCACTTTTTTTTCTGATATAGAAATGTGATTTGCATCATATCTTTTTCCCAGGAGGCAGATGCTAGAAACTCCTTGGGAGCTGATTAAGATTTTTCTCACTGAGTTCACATTTGTCATGTAATGATTTGTGGGCAGCCTGACTTGTTTGAAATACTAATGCTAGAAGTTTTGCTTAATTGACTGAGCCCTGGATTTTCTGTGAACTTCATGAATTCTTTCCTAATTTCTTTCATTACATGGCCTGCAAAGTGGGTCAGCAATCATTAAAATGTGATTTACATGCAGTATAACTTCATTCTCCAAACCAGCTATATACTGTACCTGCAAGATGGAAATTTTTGTGCTAACTTCTGCAAAGATGACAAGACTATCACAGAAAAAATTGTATGCTGAGAACATGAAGAATTGTGGTTAACTTTGACTCCAGCCAAAGGAGTTTTATAATGGGACCATACCAATTGGTCTAATATTTGTGATGCTTCCCCATTATCCGTGCAATCCAAGACTCCTCTCTAAATCACTTAATACAGGTCCTTTCAAGACTTCCTTTACATCACTGGACAATGGCATACCTTTCATCCAATTGCACCTCTTCGTATATAACCTACCAATTAATGCCCTTGGAAAGAGTTTCTCTGCTTGCCACTAACTAATCAGGCAGAGAGTCCAGCCTATTAGCCAGTACATTGGTGAATACTTCAACATCAATATGGAACAAGTAGACAGGGCTATGAGAGGCAAAATCAAATTTGTCTTCATTAGGCTTCAAGTCAGTAAAAGATAGGCTTCTATTGATTCGGAAATTTGCTGGGATGCCAGGAAAATTAACAGAGCAGCAAGTCAACCCCTTACTCTGCTTAATGCTTCCATAAGGCCTTTCGTCCTGCTCTTTTTAATCATCTACCATTTCCTCACATATTCCTTCACATTTATTTCTGTTAAACTTTCCTAGCTGTTTTTAACCCAGGGTTTGAACTGCTTCAATGTCAGCTGTTAATCTTAGTGTGCAGTCTGAGCTTTTAAAACTACTTTATCCATCAGTTTTGCCTAGATAGGAATTATTACTTGCAAATGAAATACACTTTGTGCTTACACCTCTGAGGTATACCCTGTTTTACACCCATCAAAAAACCCCTCTAAGTGTAGGAAATGGTGATTTCTTCAGTTTTGTTGAAGACTGAGGGTAGTATTGGAACAGTTAGGATCAAGGAAGGATTTTAAGATGCTAAAATACAAAAATATTCCTAAACCTAGGAAGAACTTACTGAAAACAACAAAAAAATGGAATTCTAGTAGTATCTGTGTAAGTATACCTTGGGTTAAGTAAAGTATTTTTAAATTATTTGCATTGATATAAATAATTATTGGCATATAAGCCAGATGTCTCACTGCCCAGACCCTTAGAAGCAGATATTATCAGAAATATGCTGAAACATAGCAACAGAATTACATGTTCCATAAAAGACAGATGTTCCAAACCTCCTTTTCTGTCAGAAATACAGTAGGAGATCTTAGTGTGTATTGACTTAATGGCTATCACATTCTCATAGCAAAAGGGAAACCTGCACAACTTTTCCTTCTGTCCAAGAGGATTCAGATTTCCTTCAAATCCCAGGATTTATCTCAAGGCCAGAGAAAAGGATAAAGAAGGAACACACCTATATCCTAAAGTTACCTGCACTTCTTCAGGAGTGAAGAGGCCAACATTTTAATCACTGCTCCTGGGACCATGACACTTTAATAGAAAATTGAAAAGCAGTGCTGAGAACGGTGCTTCTGGGTTGGGAAAAGTGAGATTGAAATACCTCAGGTCTCCTTGTTTCTGGGCAGATGTGGTTGGACACAACCTCTTCCTTTTTCTCTACTCTCAGCTGTCATACTTTTGCAGGAAGAAGTGAGCCATGCTTAGTGCTATTAAAAAGAACATACATGTCTCTGTCCTGAGGAGCTTGCTGCAGGCTCCCAGGTAACAGAGACAAGGAACTCATGCCCCAGTACTGCAGTATGACATTCAGCTCCCTTACTTTCCATGGGAAGCTCCAGGTTCAGTGTCTTGGCTCTTTGGACTTGCCATTTTGTGTCACTTAAGTCCCCATAAGCTGAATGCTAGACTTGTTTAGGGTTCTCTCTTCACTCCTGGGCATCCTATTTTTCTAACCAATGCTTCCCCTCTTACTCTGCTGAACTTTGCTCATGTATCATAGACTCTAAGTGGGATTATAATTTTTCACAGTTTAGTAATTCCTGTTAAGTGTTATCTTTTCACTGGTATGGTCTGGTATACAGCACAGTGCAAAAGCCAGGAGTACTAGAGCAAAAGCCTGTATAGATATGCCACCTATACATATCCAGAATCTTTTTCTCTCTTGCTCCACAGTTCCTTTTGCAGGAATTTCACACTTTTTTTGAAGAGTTCCTCCTTCTTTATGTCAGTCAGGTCTGGGATTTCTTTGAACCCAGTGTTATTTCTTCTTCCTCAGTTCTCCAAATTATCTATTTTTCAGGTCTTTGCTTTCAAGATCCTGAAGTCTCTTATCTCTATCGGTAACTGTATCTGAATGCCTGTTTAAGCCTGCCTCAACTTCAGTCACTCTACCTTTTATTGTAATTCCCTGAAAGAGGCATGCATCAAAGCTTCCATTGATGTTAGCTCAGACAGTAATTCTCTAATGTCTGCCAATCTTCCTCTGTTGTACTTTGTTTGCAGCACAACACCGGCCCTCCGGGACCCCCTGGGGTCCCACTGCTCCTCTTTGGCCGCTTGCAAAGGCATCACTAATACCAGAAGTGCACCTCTGTACAAGTGTGCTAGCATAAGGGATCACCAAATATTTTAGGAGGGGCTTTGGGGTAGTTTGCATTTTCTCGAAATAATTGAAAATGACATACTGATGGCTGCTTTGAATAACTGCTACAGCTTTCGAGACATGCCTGTTGCTCTGAATAGCCTCTACTATCCACTTTTTCTCTTAGATGCCTAAACTTTTCAGACTTTAGCAAAGGGTGAGATTATCCTCTCTGATCCAATCTGGGACACATCACTCATAACTGCACCTTCATGACAGTCTCACATGCAGATAATATAGAATTACTTAGGAAAATGTATCACAAGTCACAACCCCACTTACCATATCAAAGTGGCTGCCCAGCCTCAGATCTACAGGTTCAAGCTTCTCCTTTTGCCAAAAAGCAAATTCCTGTGATTAAGTATATTACTCATTGATGCCTTCCCTGCCATATGAATATAGCAAAAGGCCTAACTCTGCATTCTGCAATTATTTGAAGATGGTCTGTGCCTTCATCGTTCTTTCTAGTTGTCATGGTACTAATGCAGACAAGAAGAAATACTTTCTTTTGCCTCCCCTCCTTTTTCTACACAGTGTCCTAACTACCACTGCAAAACTCATTTGTTAACTACTCCTTGAAGTAGTCATGCTCAGCCTGAAATTGTTCTCTCCTCAGCTTCTTTTACAGCCAGTACCTGTCCAGATTGAGATCAAATGCTCCATCCAGTTATGAGGCTGCCTGATGTGTTCTCCCTGGCCAAAGTGAAAAGGTGTACATCTAGTTATCCAGTGCTGCAGTATCCAGGAAAACATGTTGTAAAATGAGTAAATAGGAAATTCTGAGGAGATAGCTGAACCCTAAACACTATCTTCCACTGGACCTCATGTGTCTTTGTGTGAGCAGCATACAGCTCAGAGAAGATTTATTTTCCAAAACACTTATCTGGAAATAGATATCCGCAGTGTGCAAGAGGACACCACAGGACCTGCTGTTAAAACCATGCTGAAAAATATCACAGTTGTTAACTGCCATAAATTTGCCCTTTGGTAAACAACACCCCCTGCACTGAAGCAACTCTGATGCCAAAGATACAAAACCCAGGAAGGTGCCCTGGTGCTGCCAGGGCAGAGAAACTTGTAACAGCAAGAGCACCCCCACATTGTACTTTGCATAAGAGCCCTAACTCACACGCAGATCTCACCTCATACTGCTTTTTGGGTGGCTTAACAGCTTAGCTGTGCTCACTAAAAACACAGCAAGGTAGAAAACTGTCTAAGCAGTATCTGCTGTAGCAGCCCATTTTGACCTGGTGGAAGCACCATGTGCTTCATCCCAGCCCTGACTATTGCTGCGAACGCCCTTGCTTTCCCCTGAGAGTGTGTTTACAAGAGTACTGCAATGAATCCTACAGCTGCTGTGTTCCCTGACACAGAAACTGTAGACACTTCCTAAAGGAGAGAATTCTGCACAGGTGATATGATTCTCCTCTAAATTAAAACATGGAAACCCCTTACCCCTTTCTCTGGAGATGAAGAAATCAATCAGCAATCCTCAACCTCCAAGAACAGAAATGTATGAAACTGTTTCCTTTGTTTTAATCTACAGGGCATTCTGCTCTTGCTTTTTTTTGTTCAGTTTTCTCCTGGTCCAAAATCTCATAACCCTGATTTAGGTGCTAATATGCTGCAGTGAGTTCCAATCCCCAGGCAGCTTCATCATCTCCAAGCTGTGCAGGCTTAAACCCTTAACCTGTCATAATACCATGATTAAGACCCATCATACATTTGAACAGTTTGAAAGCCTATGTCTGCTTTCTCACCAGACATTCTCACTCTCCAGTGAAAGGCAAAATCAATGGCTCCCCACAGGAAACAGAGGGAAGCCAAGTGGGTATTTTCCACAGCCATTTCCACAGCATTATAGCCCAGCTCCCTGACCAGGTGTATTCTAAATTTCTACTGTTCACAGCCTTGCTGGTTTTGTGGATGAAACAAAATAATATTATCTTCTTCACACTGCTAATATTCCCAAGTGACTTTAAATGGCCATAAACTTACATTGTAGTATTAAATACATCCTATGACTTTTTGATAAAAATGTAGCACTTTGCACTATTTGTGTAAGTCATAGGTCTTCCCAATGCACTATTCGTGATTTGGGTACTCCTAAAACAGCCCCAGTTCTAACAGTAATCATAAAGATTGACTAAACTACATAGTGTCTAGTTTAAGAAGGTAAGTGATAGTGAGCAGTGAGCCATAAGCGCATGAAATCTCACTGGGAATGTTATGGGTAGCACTATCCCACTCGCAGAAAGGACGTCTTGCTTTGTGCCCTGCAGTCTCAGATGGTGTATTTATATGCATGTTAGTTACCTCCTACTTCTCTTTAGAGTAGAATAAAAGAAGATGAACTGGATGCTCAATGCCAGAGAACAGCTTAAATCAAATCAAAACAGGAAAGCAATGCTTCTGCACATCTCCACAGATGGTAGAAATGCTAAAACTGAGTATTTACAGCAGTCAAACAAAAATAACTGCATATGTAAAAAGCCTCTTTTTTTTTTTTTTCCAGTTCACATATCAGTCCAATTTCTATCTTGCCTTCAGTGATCAGGAAGAAAAGAGCTCTTATTGTTTAGTGACATTTCTGAATATTTATAGTTCTCTGGTAGTAACCTTTTGTTTGGTAGATAGCACAGTATGCTGAGTATGTCATTAAATATTTGTCTGAAGATCTGAGTGTTAGCATCAATGACAGAGTTTCCTAAACATGTCACATTTTCTTTGGCTATCATGAAAAATTATAGCTACTGTGATTCACACTTTAATAGCAGCTATTTGTGATACTTTAACCTAATGTACAGCCCCAGAGGAGAAACAAGAGATACAATAAAGCATCTGCCACTGGCTTGCTTGAACTGAGGGATTCCAAGCATTATTAGGATGCCAAACTAAAGAGAAAAGGCTCTTGCGTCAAATGTCAAAGGCTCTTGGTCTTTGATAACTTTACTGTCATTTATGTCTTATCTCTGAAAGCAAATGAAGAAAAATTAAAGAAATATTCCTTTTCTATCTAGTGTCTCTTTCTCTGTATTTGCATAGTTTTTGTGATAGAAAGGGTTAAATACTTTTTGATAAACCCACACAATTAATCATTACACTTTTTAACAATTAAATACATAACGGAAATACTTATTACCTTCTAGTGTATCATATTTTTTTCAATGTAATTTTTAAAAAGTTAAAAAAAGCCAATTGAACCATATGGGTGTTCTGGGTGCCAAATGGAAAAAAGACATTTGTGATGTATTTCTCCATATTTTCTTTTAAACATATTGCTCCTTTCTGCAAGAGAAAGCCAAAGAAATTAATATTTCAGGTGTCTGTAACATGGAAACTGTTCTTTTGCTGTTTATCTGCAGTCTTTCTCTATTTCTGTCAAAACTTCTTCTGCCATTATTACATACATCAGGAAAGTTATTCATGTCATAATTAGTCCGCGTGTAAATGAGAATAGAAACATTTGCCTCCTTCTAAGTTAAATTCAGCCTTATTTGGAAATGTTTGAAGAACTTGAAGAGAAGATAAAACAGTTCACAAGTGCACAAATTGGTTTCTATAAATCCAGAGATTTAACCATATGATTAGGATGACAATGCCAAAAGCTAAGCCCCAGAGGAAACACAAACAATTGTCACTGATAGCAGCAAGTTAACAGATTTTCCCATGATGGAGCTCTTGAAATCTATTCTAAAAGCAAAGATTAATACATCATTCTGCACCAATATCATCAGCCACCTAGAAATCTTCACACTGAAGTAAAGGAACCCTCTAGATTTTATAACATAGGACAAAACTCTGCAGTCCTGTGTGGCTTCACTGTATATCATCTTATTACCTCACAGGAAAAAAGAAACCCGTGAAAAAAAATCCATGAAATGTGTTGTTATTTTTGCTTGTCCTCATGGACATTCAGTAAATCAGCCCACCCTACAGCAGCTATGTTCACATTTCAACATAAAATCCTGATATCACCTAAGCAACTTTGTGAAATATGTCCTCAATAAACTGGACTGAAAAGTGAAGCTGTTATACGACTTAAAGAACAAAACATTCTTAAGGAAACTTGGATTCCCTTTTCAAACTTTGTCATCCAACATATTGTATTTCTTAGGCTGATACCCACAAATTTATAAAATTTTATCAGAAATTTGTTGATAGTACCATTTATGCAAGGCAGACATAATCATGATTTTCAGGAAATCAGAAGTCTGACTGACATCATCTTTCTAAATTTCCACAGACTGCATTTTTTATATCACTGACTGCACTGACCTGTCTGAAATAGGTCATGTGTTTCTATCAGGTGTATTAGCACAAGTACATCCATCACCATGTGCCTTAACTTTGCATTTTAATGCAGCCCTGGATCCTCCCTCACAGAAACACCAACATGCATTTCTGACTGATAACATATAGTTGGGTGGGAGCTATCATGCACTAGTTTTTGTAAGAGGATTATGAAGACAGAGCAGAAGATTTTTTATCATAGTTTGACACCAAGGAACATGCATGAATGTTGCATTTCTCTCCTCAAAATTTAAATGAAACTGTTTACTAGAACAGAAGGATTGCAGCTGTCATGCATTATTAAAAAATCAGAGACAACTAAGATTTGGAACCCTACTAAGATTATCCTTTCAAATAAAAGGGAAAGAGTACAATCTCCATGACAATTCTCTTCAAACAAGGTTTTTCAACACTTTGTAAAAGGATTAGGAACAGGAATTTGACACCTAATCCTAATGGATAAAAATTGGACATATAGCCCAGTAAAGCAGAAGCTGTCCTTGTGTGGGACCCACTTTTTGTCTCAGTCTCATGAGAAGTGGTATTAGCAGTTAAATCTGCAATGCAATCTCTCACTGGTTATGGCTTAGACTATGATCCTATCCACAATAAAGTTTTTCAGAAGACACCATCAGTGTGGTCTTGCACTGGCACAGCAGTACAGCCACCTCACTGGGATTCAGACAGGTTAGAAACAAAGATCCTCTAGCTCTCGTCCATAGACCAGTAGCAAAGCATAGTTTCAATGTGAGTTATTATTGATCAAAAATTTCCTCTGAATCAGACATTTCTCTGTCTAGAATGAAGAGAGACTTAGCACAACACTCAGAACATTCTATAAACTATGCTTTTGTATTTATAACACTTTCAAATGTTGTGAGAAGGTATATGTGGAAGTGGGCTAAATTGTTACTGAAGGACAGAGGAAGGGGGAGAAGGAGGGAGGGAGGTTACAGAAGAAAGAGTAATCTACAAGACGGAAGGAAACATAAACAATCCTGATTTATACTTTTTCTCCACCCCCTCTGTTGATTGTTTTTCCTTCTAGAGACACATCTTTTCTGTTCTTCTACAAGGTGGGATGTGAACTGATTTATGCTGCCTTTCCAACAGACAGTTAACCCACCCACCTATTCAAGAAAAAAAACATTAAAAAATTAATAAAGTGTACCTGGTTCAGCTAGCTTTATTTGTCTCCATTGGCTGAGGGGTTTTGTTTTGTTTTGGTTTGGTTTGTTTTTTTTTAATTTTTTTATTTCATGAAATTTTGCTATGTTGGTAATATATAAAACACCATCTAACTTTTTGCTTTAACTAGTAATAAAAATAATGAGTATGCCATATTGGCTTAAGTGAACCATTCAGCAGTAGGTCCTTGGAAAATATCAGATGTAAATGAGCCTTGGATTATTCTGTGTATCCACTGTGCAAGGGGTAAATATGTGTGGCACACAGAGGTCAATGTATACCCTATTTAACAATTCTGATGATATAAACTGCTATTCTTTCTCGCAGAAGCTGCTCAGTGGGTGTTGTATTCATTAAGAAGCAAACTGGTCTCACAAAGTTGTCCCATCTTTGCCCCCACATGGTGTTAGGGTGAGTCTGAAGGCAGCTAGATGGGAAACCCCACAACCTTACAGGAAACAGTTGAGTTCTCCCCTCAAAAGAACCGAAGCCAGCCCTGGGATCCACAGTGCTGTCAAGTGGACAGGGGAAGCATCCAGGTGGTCATGGCCTGGATGTAGAATGAACCAAAGGAAGGTCATTTTATCAAGTGTCAGGTTCACTCTCATGTTTGAAACACTGTTTTCCTTTGTAACAGTCAATTTAAATAACACCTTATGTAAACATTTCAATGATACAAATAATGACTGTTTGTGACTTACTTGAGAAGGAAGCATCCAAACATAAAGACAAAACGTTTTCTTTTCACAAGGAAAGATTCCACAAGGATCACATCTGGAAAACTATGCAAAGTAGGACAAAAAAAAGCATTATTATCTTTTCAACCAAACTTTTCTGAAAAAAATCTGCAGTTACACATTTAACTTCAATTCAGCACCAACATTTGAGAAGCTGAGGTGTTGTGAAAGCAAACCACAGTGAGCCAGTGTTTCCAGTAGTGAATTACCAACAGGTTTTGTGTTTCCACCAGCTCCTCTGAGGTTTCAAATCTGACAGTAGATGTGAAGCATAGGATATGAACCTGTAGCTCCTGTTTTTATGGTACTGAAAACAGCAGTTTCCCCTTAACACTGATGAGGCTATCAGGTTGATGTATCTTTTAGCAGGAACCTGTAGCCATATTGCTCCAGGTAGTGGTGCAGTGGCTTTCTTGACTTAGTTGCCTGATTGCAGACCACCTACATTGGACCTTGCCAATTTTTGATCTGCTGAGGCCTCATGTGTTTATATCAGAGCCTCTGCCTGCTGCTGTTGGTAGAAGAAGAAAGGATCCAGACAGGTTTTATTTCAGTCACAGCAAGTACAGCAGCATTTTTTCACATCACCCCCTCTGTCCCGTTGGCCTTTTAATGTGAGGTCCTTTTGGGCAGCAGTCTTTGTTACAAAGATTTAATAAAACACCTGGTTGACAGTGCTGCACTGCCTGCTGGGGGCCTCCAGGAATACTAAAGCTTAAGAGCACATGGAAACAAAGACAGCTTTTCAAAGGTCTCTCTCTACAGCCTCTGCCAAAGTGACCTGTCAAGGCTTCATCTCAACCTGACATTTTGACAGTGCTCTTGAAGTAAGAACTGAGAAGACTGGATTTTGTCAGAATTTGACTTGAAAGGATTTTCAACAGTTCAATTTTTTATTTATTCTCGTCTAGCAAGAAAAGTTTTACATGTGAGGATCCCATGAAGCAGAAAATCCAGCTTTTAAATGGCATTCTCTCTTGGTTACAGAGGATACTAGAGTGGCTAAGTCTGTGTTATGGCCTGAACATGATTTGTGGCTGTTCCCAGTCCCTGCAGGAAAGTTGTGTCATTTCTCAGGCTGTCTTTATATAGATGGCATATTTTTTAAAAAGTCACATTCTGCATAAAACTTCCACCGTCACCTTCCAGCATAAGCAGCATATTTTTAATACAAAACAGACCCCTCAGCTGGGGCCTTAGGTAAATGATACAGTATGAAGTAAATAATGTAATATTTCTTTTGTATTCTAGATTATATGACAAGATATTAGAAATGATACTCTGGCACAATAGTGCTGACACCTTTGAAAATAATTTTCTGCTGGCTCACTCACCGTATTTGCCTTCCATGGAAGAAAAATATTGTGAAGTCACTTAGGAGGAAATGAGTTCTGGAGGTAGTTAATCACTACCTGTGCAAGTGGAAGGTGTGGGATGCAAGATAGGATTCACAGGCAGCCAACAGCAGGCAAGACGGTGAGAAAATGAATATTCTGAGTGCCTTTGATTTGCATTGAGTACATGGGGCCAGAAGAAGTGGTCTGGTTAATTGAACCATATCACTGAAATGGATTCAAAAGAGTTTTAATTTAGCATTAAAATCAGCTTTAGCCTACATTCCACATGGGTTACATTGAGTTAATTTATTCTGTATCTGTAGTTCAGATATAGACTATGCAGTAACACTGGCTTTGTAGAGCAGAGTTACTTGTGAAAACATTCCTCAATGTCTGTATGCCATTTCCCTCACTTCAGTCATTTGAAAATATCAGTACAGACAAAAAATTAAAGGATGAGATTCTTGGAAGGCTGATTTTTACAAGGCACAAAAGAGAAGAGGCCTGCTTTTCACCTCTAAGTATCTGTAACAAAAACCACTAGGGTTTGATACTGTCTATTTACTCCTTTGTGCTCACCAGGTAAATCACAATGCAATCTACTAGGACTAGCTCAGACTTAAAATATTAGCAGTGATGCATGTCTGTGTTGATGAACACTGATGAGCCAGATAGAAGAAATCAAGCTAAAATAACATCTGTTTGATCAGCACCTGTCTCTATTCACTTTTATTATCTTCATCACATTCCCCAAACAATAAAATGGCTGTTGTTTTTGTACATAATGCATAAGGGAAAGGAGTCCACTATATTTACAGATGGTCGTCCTTCATCTCAAATTAAAATTATCATCTTTTGGTAGCCCAAAATTTGCTTAAATGAAAGCAATAAAGGCCGCGAGAGTGCAACAAACAACTTTATTGTAGTATGTCTGCCCTATTTTCTTATACAATAAGAGATCATCTTTAATTTAAATATTTTTAAAATTTTAATTTCATCTGAGGTTTTGCCATCTGTGTGTCTACTGAACTCCCTGTGCTCTTAGTAAGGTTCTCAGTGTCTCAACTTGGGATCTAGAAATAAGGCAGGCTGGAGAGATGTTCAGCAGAGATTATCAAAATTGACTTTAAAAGAAAATTTTAATACCTAGAAAGTTACAGAGCTATTAAATATGAAGTGTATACTCTCAAATTTTCTATTTTCTGAAATATTCCATTAAAGAAGAATGAATAACAGAAGTATGCTAGAGAAGTTGTCAATAATTCCAAAATTTTTTAGAGAATATGGCTCACTGAAAGAACTACTGATTATCTAAAAGCTTGAACTTACATTCAGATTTATGATCAAGGGAATGATCATCTTTTCAGTCCCCAGAACAGTTCTGCTCCTGTGACCTGGAAGCATTCAGGACAAGAAGATTAATCTTGTAAGGGTTTATAGGACCAGCTCCTGAGAAACCATAGTCATAGAACAGAAAGTATCCAAACAACACAATGCAAAGACAGTTAATTTTGTACTTTAGTGAAACCCCTGTATGAAAGGGTTTTCTCACTTCTGTAATTCAGTGTGTGAGAAAGTACAGGGACAAGAAGGAATTAGGTATTGGAATTAGGTATAGGAATTAGGTATTGGAAGTGCCTGTTACTGAGAAGTTGCTTTGTGTCCTATTCCTAAGCAAAAGAGCTGCAAGCACAGAGAGCAGCAGACATCCAGAAACTCTAACAAAATTGAAGTCTTGGAATATTTAGTAACCATATCAAATGTTTATCACACCCTCTACACTTCCTGCCACCTAGCTTTTCAGCTTACTTCATTTTCACCATAATCCTAGATCCTTTGTAATCAATATGGTGTACAAATTACAAGCTAGAAAAATCATGGTATCAACATGTGAAACAAGGTCCTAAATGGAACATGACAAAACAATTGGTGAAAATGGAATATTATGAAAGAAAAGGTCATTCAGATCAGAGACCAAAAAGAGGTGATTTGTAGAGCATTGATTTAAAATAAACATTTTAAATTTCCATCTACCAACCTCTCCCAAAAGCACGTATTACTTTTCAACACACAGTTCTAACATGCAATTTCAAAGCACATAGAGGTCATCATAAGAAGCCATATACTAATAAGAGACAAATAAATTCAGATGCAAGCTAGCTGTCAGGCCACAAAATGCAAAACACCAAGAAAATATGCATCTATTTTGTTTCTCTTTGTAATATCTCCTTCATTTGTAATAACTGGTTTTAGTATCCTGCAACAGACAATAAATTAGATACCTACAAATCTGACTGCGGATAGGTGAAGTATCATTAATTAAGAGATAATACCCCTTGAAATCAGACATTGCCAGCAGTTTTCAGTTATGATCCATTAATATTTTAACTATCAAGTCATTAATAGTGTTAATAACCAATTCTAAAGAGATTATTGCTTGAATAAACTATTTTTAACGATTTTAAATATTCTGAAAAGCTGTTTTAGCTTTAAATTTTGATTCTTTGTAATGCCTCTGTAGGAAGAGGATTCTGTTGCAATAGAAACATTTCTATGGATACATAACACGATCTCGCATGGAATTGGCTCACAAGGTGTACAGCAAAAGGTCTCTCCTGCCTATATTATTATATCTGTGATGTTGATAGTCAAGTCATGCCTTCTGTCATCTGCCTTCTTTCTTTTCTGATGACTGCTGTATAACTTGCCTTGATCAGGGAGGCCTGAAATATTTCAGTCATAGCCTCTAATGCCTTGCATCAAACTTTGGCTCTCTTTTGATTTAGCTGGGTATGTACAATTATTTTCAGATGAGCATCTGAGGGGCAAAGAGAGATAGTTTACTCCAGGCAACACTATTTTTGTACCTGTAGACAGAGTGAGCCTAATATTTAGACTCTGTCCCTCTGTATCTATTAAAATACTGGAATTTATTTTACAGGTATCCCCCCAACAAGCTTAAATCATATAACTCTGGAGAAATAAGTTGACACAAAAATGTATATTTCATGAGAATGGTCCCAGACCTATATCATGTTCATACAAATACAGCTAGAGATAGAAAAAACAGATAAGAAAGATAAGACATAAAGAGCCTCTTACCCCTCTGGAAAGCAGAGATCACTTTTCCTCAGGAGACAGTGTTTCCCAACTTTCATCCTATCAGGCTAGCCAGGAAGGAAATGGTATCTGTTCTATGACACTCCCAAATTCCCATCTCTAAACCTCTATTGGAAATACAGCCTTTTTAAGCAGTCAACTCTTTCCTTGACTCAACAAAGGTATCAAAAAAGCTACTGACAAAATCTTGGCTGCTCTACTTGTATCATAGGCAAGAGGAACAGGAACACTGTCCAGAATGCAAATCCAGGAGCAGGCAGATGGCATCAATGCAAAGAATATCAGATTTTCTCATATTTTCCTATTTTCATTTTCTCACCCTCATTAAATTATAGTCTGGCTTTATAAATGGCAATTTTATCCAAGATATATACAGAAGTTAAGTCTTTGTAACAGTTTTCTGTTTCTAGACACATAACGTCTTCTTTCTGATTTGACAATTATTTTGCATTGTCAAGAAGAATAAATCTTCTGGTGGGTGGCTGTCCTGTAGGGGCTCCATCCCACAATGTTTCAGCAATAGATGTCTCCTGTGTTGGGCCTGGCAGTTCCTGAGGGTAGAAATGCTGTCAAACATAACCCAGCAGCACTGCGAGAGGAACTCTGCTGAGGAGTCAGTCAAATAATCTCAGTCTCTTTAGCATCTCATAGTGGATGATTTAACACAAAAATGTGAGAATGCGTAAGGTTCTTCCACAAATAATGAATATGCAATCAATTGGCACCATCTGCTCCTCAAAGCACTGCTTGTGTGCATTATGAATGTACTATACAAAAAATAAAAGCATGAATGAACCGATATATTTGATCTTTTGAGACAGAATTGACATTGAACACAAACAATACAAATATCTCCAGTGACCCTTTTCATGATTCCTCAGAAGCCCAGGAAATTTCAATATCTGCCAGGAAATCCATAACTTTATTGTGTCCAGGCTTTGATGCTTTGCTTCTTCCTAAAGTTACATCAGAAACCCAGATCTTACAGGTTCAGACTGTTCCCAGCCTCTCCATTTGTTCCCAGTTACCATAGTATGCCTCTCTCAGAATCCTTCTCTAGCCGTCCTTTTTAAGAAAGCTTTTTGCAAAGATAATAGTTCCATTTTCATACAGAAAAAAAAATCATTCACAGAAACACATTCACAGATAACATACAATGTATGAGAGGTTTATAAATCAAGTGATAGCAGTCTGGTAATTATTACACTGGGGGAGGGGAAGGGTGATTTAAGACACTGGTAATATTACAAGGAATCTCACTTCAAGTCTATTAGTTACGATCTTTCCAAGTCAATAGAGACTGAAGGATAATACCTTGTCCTGTTTGGACAAGTTGTTTGGTGGCTTGCGAGGAAGTGTTGACAGTCAGAGGCAGACTTATACACACAGAAGCGGAAAAAAATACAGAGGATTTTCTTCATTCTTCTCTCTTCTGCTAGGAAATACCAAAGCTCATCCCATTCCCTTGTATCTAGTTTTCTGCTTTTTAAAATGAAAAGCCTTTGCTTTCAAACCAGAAACTTTATCACTGAGAAGAAGCCATGGTTTCTGGATGAATTAGTAGAAGTCTGGGCTTGACACTTGTCACAGTATAGGCTATGGTTTCACCTTGCGGTCCTGTGTCTGTCTCGTTGAAATGCTAGTCGAAGACTGAGAAAGCCATCATCATATAAAATACAGATGACAACACAGCAAACACAGCAAAATACAGTATGGGGAAGCCTCACTTCTAAGAGTTCATTCCTCCAGGTTATGATGAAGTTGGGAATATGTGGGGGAAATGTGGTAGGCTCTGAAAGCAATTCTACTGAAATTAAACTTGTTGTGGTGGGGAGGACAGAAACCAGAAAAGTGAGGCCAGGGTAAAAGTGAACTTTGCCTTCTCTCCTTTCCCTGTTTTTGATGGGTAGAGGAGGATCTTAGTTGCTATGGCTGTCAAGAGCCACTGACGAAATCCCTAAAAATAACTCTCACTGCTCAGTAAGATACAGATCTTACAGATTGGGCAAAAATTAAGTCATTCCTTCTGTTATTTACTCGCTTTCTGCCTCCTCCTCCAGAAATACTCCCAAAAGGGAAGCAAGACATTAAAGCTGCAGATATTTTTTTGATGATTTATACCTGACCTCCCTCAGACACACCTTTAGATTTGCAGTCTCCCATGCACAGACCCTTGGAAACAGGACACAACTCTAACAAATACTTGCAACCCACTCTGAGGTCTAGCCTCCAGGAGTCATTTTCAATTCACCGTATACATTAAGTTTAGTCAGAAAAAGCATTACAAGTTTGATGAGAAAGGATCAGGATTTACCTCAGGAATAAAAAGGGTGATAAGTAGGGATGAATAAGAAATAAGATTTGAAATGCATGTGTGATACAGTGAATCTTGTCCTGTATCAATCTGCTCAAGGCCACCTTTGCACAGCAACACAACAGCAATAGTAAACACCAGCTGTCCCTGCAAGATACGCTGAGATCTGCAGAGAAAAGACCTGTCTGTTGGTGCAACATGTTCTCATTGTGAGCTTCTCTGTGACACTGCATAGCTGGGCCACTCAGTGCATAGCTGTGAAGTAAACAGTTTCCAATTTTCTTTTTAGCTCATCTTTACAATGATGCTGTCAACTGGAAATGAAGAAGGAAGGAGGCAGTGAAGCAAGAACATTCAGCCACAGCTGAGAACAGAGAAAGTTCAGTTAATTGCCAGCTACAGGTACAGAGGAGAAGAAAATAACATTTATAAATATGTCAATGGAAAAAAAAAAAGTGAAGAAAGAAAAGGATGTTTTAAAAATAACCAGGCACAAAAATGTCTAGAAACTGAAATGTACTTCTGAAGTTTAATCTATTTTTCACAACAGCATAATAGGTAAGAAAGCTGAAGGGCTATACAGGCATAAAATTTTGCAGGCTTTTTATACTTTCTACAAGTCATGAGTATTTGGTTGATGCAGAAGTCTGCACCACAGTTAGAGGATGAATGTGGGACTAAATATTTTGGGGATAGTACCTAGAAATCTATCTGTGCATGATTTGAATATCATCTGAGTAAACTGCCTTTCCTAAAACTTCACTTACTAGGAAAGGGAAGACATTAGTTACTAAATACTTGACCTATGTTTGCTACTGGAAAGGCTAGCAGATAGCTATCCATGCTGCTATCTGCAGCCCTCAAATTATTCTGTGATTATGAACAACCTGATCTAGTGGGTGGCATCCCCCTTGGTGGGGCAGATTGGGATTAGATGGTATCTTTATGGTCCTTTCCAATCCATGATTCTATGATTCTGTGATTTTGTGACATACACCCATTTTGCAGAGGAGGTTGTGTGATATGCAGAAGGCATGGGCATAGGCTGGGACTTTGCAGAAAACTGGATATACTTTGCTGAACATGTAAACTAGTGACCCATCTTCCAGATCACCTGGACTTTTTTCTGGCTTCCATCCTTATTTCTTCTTTCTTTTGTGCTTTCCACAGCTTTAAAATTGTGTGATTCTACTACTAGCAGAAGCAGCTCTCATTGCTGATAAGTACTTATATCACTATATATGTATTACTCATTCTCTCTTTTCCTTCTATTATTTGCCTAAATACCTGGTATATTTATGTTGAGACAAAAAGTTGCTAAGTACCTATTTACCTTGCATAAAGCACTTTTTGAAAGACATATCTTATGTAAAAGATTTAAAAAACCAACATTTTCCCCTTCTGTCTTTTGCCATAAACCTCTATGGACTCTCTGAAGACAATATTGGTAAAAACAGTTTAACGTCAGTAAAAACGAGCATTCTGCCAGTGAATATCCCTGTGTGCTCCTAGTGAGATGACTTTTCAATCATGGTAGCAAAATTTTTAAGTGTAAGCAAAGCCACACACAAACAAGGAATGTCTACTGGGTGCTCACCACTTGCTGTGAAGAAATATCAAGATGCCTATTCTAGAAAAATGAGTATACATACAATGTGGTGCGCCCTTAACATGGTCTGCTTGAATCCACACCAAAAACTGCCTCCTATATGTGAGGGGAAAATACCTCACATACTTATCAAAACCAATAAGAAGTGAAAACTTGGTTAATTGCCACTAGTTTCAAGACTAGAGATGCACTACTGCAATCTAGTGCAAGCATTACATGAGAGCTGGGTAGCAGACCTATGCAGCAACTCGTCACGGCATTCTGTGATATTTCCTAAATCTCTGCATATCTGAGGTACAGTCTATATCACAGATACGGATTTCTGGTAAACCAGTTACATAGCAAAGTAGCATATCAACTAGATTTATGTGGAAGTCCATAAAGGAGAGGGTACTGCCAGGCGCTGCAATCCAGAGAGTTTGAGGGACAGGGGAATGGGGTGTGGATGTGAAGGGGGAAGTGAAGAGCCACAGAGACCTAAAGTAGGACCAATATTTACCACCTTTATTAAAAGTCATGAAGATTGCAAAATAAAACCACATTCATTAAATTTGCAGATGATGCTGAACTGGGAGATGTTATACTAGTCAGGATCAAGAAACGTAACATTAAGCAGCTCAGAGAAACACAGGCTGAGAATTCCAAAATGAGATTCACCTTGTAAAAAAGCAAGCTAATGCATGTCATAAGGGAAGAATAACTTGGGCTGGGGGAGGCCTCAAATTCAGTAGAAGGCAAAAGCCTCAAAGTAACGGTGGGCAACAAATTAAATAGGAGCATCCCCGACAGGATGGGTGGAAAGGGTAGCACAATTCTGGACTACAAATGCGGAGGCACTGGCTCATAATCAGAGAGATTCAAGCCATCAGGTTTCATGAGGGATACCAGTTTAGCTTCAAGACAAATATACATGACAACCCTCTAACTCAGATGTATTTGTGACATGAAATTTCTACCAGATATCTTCTGGTGTGTAAATTGTCTCTGGTGTTTGGGATACAGAATCTGAAGGCAGGCAAAGTAGAGTGAGTTCAGAGACAGCAAGAGTGATTCAAGGATGCTAGAAGTGACAAAGGACACTTCCATGACCTAACTGTGTATGACACAGCAAAGGGGAGTCCTAAAAATGCCTGTAAAAAAGATCAATTAAATCCTGCAAAAGAATCACATGCAGTCCTGTTTAATGACTCCTGTCATTTTTATTAAGATGCAAGAACAAAAAAATTAATATTTACAAGTGTAAACTAGTCATAATATTTGGAAGATCTTACTTGTGGAATGTTTTTTGAGTAGCGGTGATGAGCAAGATAACGTTGGAGAAGCAGCCCTAGGATGGTGATGACAGAAAAAACTTTTCCTTCTTTGATACCTATATTAAGTTTAGAAGATCTGTGTCACAGCTCTGTTTTCTGATATTTACTTACATGAAGTAAACAGGGATTCAGGAAAATAAAAACAAAAGCTATAAAAGAAGTAGAAACTTCTAAGGAATGAGTATGGAAATACAGAAACATTTAAAAGAATTTAAAAAACCCACTAAACTAAAAAAAAACCCTTTAGACCTCCTTTTGTTAACTAAAACTAAAGTGAACCAATCATAATAAGAAAAATAAAGATGTTGAATTACTTCAGAGCTCATTCTGGAGAAAAATCAAGAAGCTGTGGGGAGGATACACAAGGGAATGTGATCAAAGAGAGATTAATATCCTACATGCCCAAAGGTTGCATATGCCATCTTACAATAGATAGAGCAAGCGTGAAAATGGCCACTGGGGATAAAAGGAAATTACCAAAACAGAAGGACACTCAGAATTATAAATTATGCTACATGAAAAATTGTATGACAGAATCTGGAAGACACTTAATATATGTTCAGTTCAACAACATGGGTTACTACCAAATGCTAAATACAAAAATAAACAAGAATGTTTATGAAATCCTTTGGTTTCTAACCAAGCTAAATCAGGTACATAACAAAACAATAAGATCCAAGCTAAATCAGGTACATTACAAAGCAGAAAGATATTCTCTCCTGGCTTTCAATTTTACTCGGGTTAAGAGTTTCGGTGAAGTTGAACAAATAGTGTGAAAAAAAATTCTGTCCATGAGTGAGTGCATTCTTGATTTATCTGACATTTTTTATGCTTTGCTTAACTATTTCTGCATTCAGAAGTGAATGGAAACACATCCCGTGTTATGAAAAAAATATCCCCAAGCAAATCTCAGTTGGTAAAACTTATAAAACATTTTGTCTCAAATAATCTTGGATGGTAGATTTGAAATTTTAATTTGAAAATCCAAGCCACTAGGAAATCTGAGATCAGTGGAATAAGTATGTGAACCTCACAGTTGATACTGTGTTATGCCTGTGCTTAACTTTATGCCTGACAAGTGGTTCCTTTGCCTTCAGCTCAAAAGGGAACTCACTGGAGCTCCTGGCAGCAGGTGGAACAGAGCTGAGGAACACTCCTCTGTCAGGTCAGAGTAGGTCCCAGCCCGCAGTGAGACCATGCTGGGCCTCCCTGTCCCCGGGCACATTTCACAGTAGGGTTGGGCCTTTCCAAATGCAGTTCACAATCAAAAGCTGACCCTGAGGGAAAACAAATCAAACTTTTATGTATTTTTCAGATAGTTAGAAGCAGTTCAGGCTTGTTAAACAACAGAAAGAATTTCTACAGAATTCATGAAATATGAAATACATTACATGACAATGAAAATATAACTGATTTCTAGGGATTATTTCATTTTCCCTACTGCTTTCTCTACAGAATAAGGCAGTAAAGAGTTGCAAGCTGCTGTACCTTTTGTCTATCCTCAGTGAAATATTCACTAAGCTCAGGCAGAAAACCACTGACATTAAGGGAGCTGCAGGGGTGTCAATGAGAGCACAATTATAAGTCAGTGTGCTACACAGTCTTCTCAGGGGGACTAATTTGGCCTGTAGGTCTTTATTGCTGCTGATGGCAGGCAAAATGGGGAGAAGCTGAGGCTGAACAGTAAAAGCCCATGGTGACTTTACAGGAAAGGTAGATACAAAATCCATCTTTTTGTTTGTAAGCTATGCCTGTTTGATGAAAAGACAATAAACATGGAGCTATTTTTACAAAGTCACTTTTTTTTCAGAACAGACACGAATTTAACTATACCTCACACAGAACTCCTGCCAAAATCTCCCAGTTTTCCACTCCTGCAAGGAATCTTCCTAAAGCCAGGCTGTAACTTTGATCTTTCTTGTTATAGCTAAGAATTAGGGTCAATTATAACTAAGAGCTTTAGAGATCCCACCACTCCTGCACCGGGATGTAATTTTAAATGGTTTCTAGAGAAAAGATAACTGAGATTTATGATTCAGTGTTTTGATTAGAGGATCATCCAAAACTTTAATGTGGAGGTACACAACGAGACACTGGGGCAGGGTAGAAACCATGTAGAAAAAGTACTGCTGGAGAAGGTTGCAGCAGGACAGGGAAGAAAACATAGAAACAGGCTGATGTTCCTCTCCACACAGGTGGGACACATTCATATATATGTATATCATTAATATATAAATCCTGATTGTTCATCTAGGGGTTTATGATATAGAGACTTTAAGAGCTCAGATCCTGTAGTGCTGAAGCCCAGCATGCTCCCACACTCAGCTGTGTGCAAACCTGAACTCAGACTCAGCATAGATCTCCTACCTCTCTTGCTCTGCTCAGGACTCCCCTGGGAAGAACATTGAAGTATTTGCTTTGCCTCACATCAGCTGATATGGTATTTGAAAATGGGCAGGAGAAAGACAGAAGGTCACAGGAGGAGTCTACTTGACATATAATCTGCCCTCGGGTATGCTATGAAGTACAACCTGTGGATGTTCTTAGGCATTTCAGAAGAGTGGTTATAGAGTCAGAAACAAAGTTATTTCAGCTGAAAAGTCATAAGGTGTGAAAGATGACATTGGGCCAGCTACACCTTGGTTCAGAAAGGTATCCCTTTAAAAAGTGGAGGACCTGGAAACTATAACTTGGCAGACTTCCTTTCGAACCCCATCTTCTTTTCCACAATAAGGAATGGGGCAAAGAATCCCACAGAAAAGCACAATTCAGAGCCTTCAACAACAGAAAGAGAGGCTCTCATTAGCTTCATGAGTATGAAGTGCTTTAATACAGTCTGAGATAACTAAGAGTTCTCCTTGTCATTCTAACCTTATGGGTAAATCTATGCACAAGTCTCCAATTCAAGTGCAATTAATGATGCCATGTAAATATGACCTCTATGGATTAACATAATTCAGCAAGGGAGGGACAAGCCCTAAGGAAGAAGAATGCAATACTGTTTTTTCAATAGTTACAATTACTGTTTCTTTTGCTTTCCCTGCTAAAATTATGAAGACTACTTTTTTATTGATACTCCTTATTTTATGTATTTGGAAACAGGAAAAAATTTATGTCATGCTCTCCATGAAAAAGTGCAGAGGATTTGTTGGAAATAATGACAAAAATGTGTTTCTGTTTCTTGGGTGTTTTCCTATGGCAAAACTAGGACACATTGGATTGCACTTGAACCTATAAAAGTAAAGATTATTAAGTAAAATAATCCTCAGTAAAACTGAGAGAGCAGGAGGGAGAGGATGAGAAAGAAAATCCTGTTCATTCAAATTTGAAAGTTACTTCTGTCTTTTTACAGGATGACACACCAGAATGAAGATCAATCACAACCTTTACGGGTAGTTTTCCACCTTAATGAAGTGGGTTCATCATGACTTGTTATGACAATACTTCATTTTTACCCACTGTTCCACTTCTTTTTGGACTCTTTTGATTAAAAGGATGGTTCTGCAGTGTCCCACTTGATAGCTGTATTAGTTAGGGCAAGTACTTGATCTATTACCACAGGATAATACAGTCTGAAGGCAGTTTAATGGGGGCTGGCAGATTTCAATATTATTAGAGGGTCATAGGGTGTCTGACATTTCAAAATGTTACCAGACCACTCAGATCACTAGACCAATCATTAAACATATACTCTAATAAGGTTTCTGCTTTGTAGGATCATTCATTATTGACGAGGAGAAAAGAAATAAATGCCTTCCCAAGGGCAGCCTCAATATGTAATACAGTAAAAATCGTCTGAGTCTGGAACCTCATTTTCTAGAAGTGCTGTCAAATCAAGCATTACATTTTCCAACTAAACCAAATGAAGGACTACAGATAAAAACATGAATACTGAAAATCTCTCCTTACATGCTGTCAGAACACTCACTATAATCACAAAAATATATATGTATATATATATCTGATTGATCATTAGGTTAAGCTGGCTTATTTTACCACTGTGTCAGGAGCTAATAGCACACTTGTGTTGTCTTCAGCTTTATGAGGTCTGTACGCCTGGGACAAACTTTGCATATTATAATTAATCATCACATTTCAGATAGCTCAAAAGGCTATTTAACAGATGAGCCATCTTCACCTTTCAAGTAGGTAAGTCTGTGATTTAGCTTGGAAACGAAAGAAATATGTTCTTCATAAAGGCTATTATTTTCCTCCTTAGATTAATGTTTGGTTTATTTGGGTTATGCTTTAAAGTTCCTTTTTAATTTCAGATTTTCCCTGAATGACCTTAAGTTCACATTCATTTCCCTCATCTTTTAAAAATTAACTGTGTTGTACTTTACACACAAATTGAGTAGAAGAGAAAATATAGTTTGGAAGAAGGTGAAAGATATCATTAAAACCACAACCAGAAGTGTTTGGACAGAGCTATTTGATTCTGGAAATGTTGTTTGGAGAAAAATTAATTTGTGTGATTTTTTTTTCCTCAGTTTCTTTGGAATAAGCATAAATTACACAGAAAATAGGGTTGTTAGGATGTACTACAGCATTTGGTGAAGAAAGAGCAGTGTTGTACCAATGGATATGAGCCAGAAAGGGACTAATCCTGCAACTGCATACTGCCTTAAGTAGTACCATTGGCCTGATCAGGATCCATTCAGAACAACAGAACTCTTAACCTGATTTTTGAATCCTATAGACTGGGCCCAAAAGAGCAGGTCAAGAGAGAATCAAGCTCAAGAGGAAATGAGCTATTTTCATTTAATGATAAAATAGGTGAACTGCAGCATCTGTGGTGATAGTGAATTAGTTTATAAAATTTCTTCCATATTTAATAATATAAGACATTATTAATAACTCAGGTAAAAAAGTGTCCCACAATTCAATAAGGTGACCCTTCCTTTTAAGTTCATGACAAGAGCTTTAATTGGATCAGAAGAGCAACCAGCAGACAAATAAATTGACAATAAAATTTAATTCAGCCAGTGTAGTGAGAAGGAATTTTTACTTCTATTTATTTATTCATTTCTGATATCAGCTTAGTCAACTTCAACATGACAGCTTCTCTCCGGCTCATCTTTGGAACTCTCCCAAAACCAAGCATTTAAATCTTAACGGTGCAGTACCTTGGCTCAGTGGAGCAGTTTGTTCTCATCACATTTCCCAGCTCCCTGATCAGGGAAAGAAATGTCCATTAATTCAAGCAGGAGATGCTGAACTAGGAACTGTTCTGCCTACAAGCCGTCACAAGATACTGCAGGAGAGGCAGAAAGGGATGCCAAGATGGCTTGAACATATGTAGAAGGACTCTATGTTAAAGTGTAAATGGGTAAGAGAGACTTTCTGGAATGAATGGAGTAAAGAAATGTGGTTATACGGAGAAGCTTAAAGACTTATCAACAACATCTGAGATTGTCCAACATAAAAGCTAGTAATTCTAACAGCATTCAGATGAGGTACTTACTTAAAATGTGACAATGCTCTTAAATATACCACTGTCTTCTATAGCCTGTCTATCACAAGCATACCTTATATCTAAATATCTAAATATTTCTACATAACATTGTATATTCTATCAGAGACTCCTGCAATATCAAAAAATGAAGCTTTATGCTATTGATCATAATGTAAATGAGTTATTTATTTGGAACCATGATTCAAATGCTCGTTTAGTCATTGTTTTCATAAAAAAAATTACCGTATGTCTAACAACTAGGCAATCATAGTTATATTTTTGTCTGGTGGAAAAAAAGTTGTCTTCTAGTATGCTTGTCATGCATAATTTAGACCTGGACAGAATAAAAAAATAAACGTATCTTACAGGAAATTTGTCTTTATATGAAATACATTTACAGAATCACTTAATCACTGAATATTTGAAGTTGGAAGAGATCTTAGGAGATCATCTGGTCTAACCTGTTTTATAGATTCCCAAATCTCTGTAACCTCTCTGGACAACCTGTTCCAAAGTTTGACCCCTTTCCCAATTTTTTCTCACAGAAGATATATTCCCATCCCCAAATCACCTTTATGGCCTGTTCCTTTATTTTGTCCAGTATGTCCCTGTCTCTTGTATTGGAGAGCCCAGAACTGGACCCAGCCCTCTGAGTTTGGCCCCACCAGTGCTGAATAGAGGGCAGGGATCACCTCCACTGATCTGTTAGCCATACTCATGCAGCCCAGAATACACTTACCCTTCCTTGCTGTAAGACTATATCACTGGTTTACATTCAAACTGGTGTTTATCAGACCCCCAGGTACTTTTTGGCCAATCTACTTCCCAGCCAGTCTGCTCCCAGCCAGTCTGTATTGGCGACCGGGGTTATTCCTCACCACGCACAGGACTTCGCATGTCTCATTTCTGCACTTCAGGAGATTCCTGTTGTGACATTTCTCTGGCCTATCCATGGCCCTCTGAATGTCAGCACAAACATCTGGTCTATTTACTGCTCCTCTGATCTTTGTATCACCTGATAACATATTGAAGGGGCACTCTATTCCGTCATCCCGAGCATTAATGAAGCTGTTAAACTGTACTGACCTCAACAGCCACCCCTAGATTTTCAGGGCTAGTGACTGGCCTCCAGCAGGACATGAGCAGCTGAACGCAGTTCTTTGAGCATGGCAGTTCAGCCAGTTTTCAACCCAGCTCACAGACTATTTAACCTGTTTTTCTATGAAGATGTTACAGCAGACAATGCAGAAAGTTTTACTAAAGTCAAGATAAGCAAGCAAATCGTCTTGTAACAGAAATCTGTCAGGTTAATCAGGCATGATTTCTCCTTCATAAATTCATGCTGATTATTTGTAATCAGCTTCTAGTCCTTCATATATTTGAAAACATTTTCTGGGATTATTTTTTCCATCACTTTAGTACAAGACTCTAAAAGATAACACTCACTTGACAATTACTTGGAAAACAGAAGAATGTACTTACAAAACCAGAGAAATGCAAAACCAATATTGTTAGTAGTTTTGTTGTCCCTTTAGTGGCTGAGAGACTTATGAAAAAATTGGAGAGCAAAGCCCAAAAAGTGATTTTGGGATGCTCCCTGACTGGACTCAGTCTGAAGTTGCATGCACAGGAGACATAAAAGTTTATTTCTAGACAGAAAAGGTAGCATAAGTATCATCAGGTGAGCTCCCACTTCTCATTGTGGCACAGAAGGAAAGGATAGATGAAACAAAGGCAGGGAGTAGGAGTCAATTTAAATTCAAAATCACCAGGATTACATTGATTTTTCTGGAAGCAGGATCAGGCCCAAGAGGTTTAATTGTCTTGTGTTCCTTTATGGAAATGTATGAAATGTGCAATTGTTTTTGCAGTTAGGTTATCTTGCTTTTCCCATTTGGTTAGCCAAGAAATGATAATACAGAGCATTATCTGTTGAAGTGTGAATGCAGTTTCTATGAACACAGATGATCTAACAGTAGCAGCACCCGCTCACTGGAGAGAAAACCGTAATCCAAAGGCAAAGGTGAAAGGGGTAGCTGTCAGATCTCAGCAGCAAAAATGAGTACAGCTTGTGCATTTTAGAAAGAGAAAAGAATTCTGCAAAAAAATTAATATAAATTGATGTGCCTAATTTAATTTACACAAATCAGAAGAAGAAAGAACAAGCAGTTAACATCTTGGCATTACCTGTCATCTGCAGCGCAATTACTGTTACAAAACATAAGGAGTATTGGAGACAATAAAAGTTTTTACATTAGAAGCTACTAATTTACCAGCAAAAGCAACCTGCTTCAGAGCTACTAGCTTCAGCTGAAAATAGCATCTCCTCCTGCTTGTTTCAGTTGAATTTATTTGTTTAGATGCTTCAGAAAGAGAGAAATTAGGTATTTTTATTCATATGGTTATAAAACATTTCCAGAGTAGCAGCAGTCCTAAATTCTTAGAATCCAAACAGTAGCCAAACTAATTAACATCAATACCACTGCAATATCATAACTGTTAGTTTTATGCTCCATCCTACAGAATCTTCTGTTACATAGCCCATTGCCCTCCACTTCTCTTGGCCTTTCTCTTCTTGTGCCTTTGCCTCCATTACACGCCAGGACCTCTATCAGTAAGAGAGACACTGCTGCCTATATGTTTCTGCTGGGGAAAGGAAGTGGATTATGTCTAGTTTCCTGGGGTTATTTCCTCCAGTCAGGATAACCCTATTTCCTTTGCAATAACATAAGGGAGAAGAGCAGCACTATGTCCCAGATATGAACCGTATGATGTAGGGGTCTAAGAAAAATGGATCAGAAAAATCAGTGCTGGGACAAATGGTGATCCCATGAAGGATGATCTGAGTGTTCCAGCACAACATCCTCCACTGTTAGATGAGTTCTCGCACAGCAGTGTGTTTGTAAAGGGATAGAACAGCCCCATGGTAGACCAAAATATTTGAAGATGTCAGAAGACTTTACCATCCTTCTTGATGCCTGTTTGTGTCTTGAATTCTGCCAGAATAATCTGCTTGGGTTTTATCCATTTAGGTATAAACATCTATAGGAGTACTCTAATTTTCTTATGGCAATCAAGAGAAAAAGGTGTACTGCGGTGCATGCTTCACAAGAGAATGAGGCTAAAACAGTCTGGAAAATAAATAACATATCCATAGCAGTTCAGCTGGTTCATCTTTTCTGATGCAAACAGACAACCATCAGAGACATTCTCATGTAAAACCCCAGCAGACACTTCAAACAGAGAAATGGCCCAGTGATCTAAGGGATATCCAGCCTGGGAGGGGAATCTAGATGTGTGCATGTAATGTCTAGGGTGTCTGCACAGGCTCAGTGCCTGAATTCAGCAGTGTCCGAGCACTTAACAAATTCCAGTCAGTTTTCTCTACTTCACTGCCAAAATGGATCAAACTAAACTGAATTAGAGCTGTTTTAATGCTGAGTGAGAATGTCTATATTGAGAATCAATGCGGTTTAACAAACCCATTTTAACCAATACTATTATTTCATTCATATGTACTTTTCTAGCTCTTCCCACACAGAGGAGGTCTCAGGGAATGGTACATAATGCAAACACATTTTAGACTCCATCAGTGCCTAAAGGGTGGTTACATACAAAACTCTCCCAGACAAGTGGTGCCCGTCAATATCTGCTGCCCCACTGTTACATGTCTGAAACACATATTTCATTGGATATGAAAAGCAGTCCTTTGGTATTTGAGAAGAATAATTCTTTGCAGGATAATGCAATATAAATCTTCTATCACACTTATTGCAGGGCCACAGCTAGCTGTGGTTGCTGGAGCTGGGATGAAAAACAGTCACAACTACTCTTCAGGGTTTCTTCAGTTTCCTCTCTTCATCGCAACACACACAAAGGCAGCTTCTTGTTGTACAAAGTCTGTCACATCTGAGAGAATGTGCAGTTTGTTGCTATAGCAGTAGTGTAGCTGTAGATGAGGACATGAAGCTGGATTATGAACCATGCCTCTCATCTCCTTTCAAAGATCTACCTTATGTCTGACTTTCTGGTTCTTGGCCAAAAATGTGAACAGGAAGAATTTAGAAACATGGAGAACTTGGAAGGATCATGTATTGGGTATTAACATAAAAAAAAACCAAAAAACAAAAAACAAAAAACCACCAAACCAAAACCAAAAAACCCCCAAACAAGCAAAACCCAAATACTCACATACACACACACACACACACAGAGAGAGAGAAACATACTATAGATAGAAATTAGTGGACATTTTTTATTCACAAGTAAGAGAATAATTTTGGAGACAACAGTACCAAAATAGCATTGGAGTCAGTTTAGTTTTTTCTCCCCAAACAGCATTGACACTTCTTGATTCTCCACATTAGCTCAGAAGTTAAGTATCTCAAAGAAATGTGATTAAATGGAGACTCTTACAAAAAATCTCTGTGGAGGTCAAGTGGGAGATCTGAATTCTCTTGGAGATGCATGGGAAGAAATATGTTGAGTGGTATGCAGAAACCACTCTGACAATGGAAAAGACCTTTCAACGATCTACAGCTATTCAGTACCCCAGACAACATTCACCTGTGCAGCCCATCCACTGGGAGCTCTAATGCACACATCTATTCAGCACGATTCTGCTGGTAAAAATGGATGTATTTTTTCACTCATTTAATCACCAAGACCTTCCCATAACTAACTCTTTACTTATGAGCATGTTAACTAGGGCTGATCAGAGCCATGAGCAGGAAATGTAATTTTTTCTCCAATTGCCCTATTCATTATCCTCCTCAGCATTTACATTCTGCACATTAGGATGCTGCATATAATGTGATCATTTACTATGTGGCTGTGACTGCCAAATACAATGAACAAAATAGAGCCTTATCAGAGAGTTATTCTGCTTACAGGAAAAACACAGCTTGTTTTAATGGGATCTAAAAGTGATCAAGTGTAGAGCAACGTTTGTATAGTACGCAGTCTTTGTTATCAGTCTTCTTTTATATATAGAATAAAGTTGGCTAATATATACATAAGTCAAATGATTCATGAAGCAATACATCACTTCTCAGACCAGTATAGGTCAGGATGCAACATGTACCAAATTGCTCTGTTTTTTAATAGATCCAGGGACAGGCAAAAAGAAGAAGACATTTTTCCTCTCCTATTCAGATGATTTTAGGTAAAAAATATTATCAGGCTCTAGGCACTGGGGTAACAAAAAACTATTTTGCCCCAAAAGGCTGCTTCAATCCAGCCCAGGCAGAGGAGTGCTGAAAACATTTATCAAATCTTGAAGCAAGATTTCAGAGGAGCTCTGGCTTACCAATATTCTTTCTGCCATTCCTTCTCTTACTTCTCCCTTCCTCCCTCCCTGCCTCTCTCTTTGCAAGGGTTGGTGCCAAGCTCTAGGAACTTTAAAACTCACGACTGATTGATGCAATATATTTTTCAAAAATGTTTTTTTTTCTGAAGAGATCCTTTCATGTAGAAGAGACACAGGACCATGGAGATAAAATTCAGGTTAGAAAAAGTATTTGCAAAAGAGTCTGTATGTTTTCTTGAACAGCCACATTGTTTTTTCTGCAGCATTCAGCTGCATCGTTGAAATCATATGGAGGAATGAGTTATTTTCATAGGGAAAAAAATTGCACAATTAAGTTGGTTTTTGTGTAAGGGATTTTCCTACTAAAAAGTAGATATTAAATGACTGGTGCCATATAAATGGTATAAGACATATGAGAAATGTAGTTTTCACAGCCTAGTCAGAAGCACTCAGTTCTGTACATCATGTATACCTAAATTATTCATCTATTACCTGGCCTTTCATCTCAGGTTTTTTATGCTTAGAAACAGTCCTTGTATAGATCTCCTGCAGTTCTTTTACATGTAGGAGAGGTTAAATCCAGTGTCTGCAGCTCATAAGCAAACAGAGCCTGCTTTGACACAGGTGCTGCTCTACTCCAGCAAAAGCTGTGCTTCTGACTTGAATACAAATTCATGCAGAAAACTTTAAAATGCACACATTTTAATTAAAAATTATTGGGAATTTTTGGGAAAGAGTACTCTCAAGGACTAATGTGCTAACTTCTGACTGAATATTTTTTCATTTGTTTGGCTATCTATGGACCTATAGACTACTGCAAAGCATAAAATGTTGTGTTGCCTATATAATCCCTGCACAGATGGTACCACAATTTTGAAACACTTTGGATTATCGTGCCTTGTGGTAAAGATTGCAAATCTGATGCTGTTGCAGAACACCAAGTGCGAATCAGGTCACAGGTTAGCCACTATTCAATACAAAATTGCTGGTAATTCACCAATACAGAGTTTCTGTGTGCTACTTTCAGGGGAAATAATAACAAAGAATAATATTTCCATGCATATCTTCTTTTAATAAGGAGAAAAGACTAACCATGGGAAAGGGAAACTTGTTTCTGTGGAGATGTTTAGTGGAATATTCTATAAAAATGTGCTGTGATTGGTCAGTAACAAAGGTCTTGCCTATGCAGAGTAGGTTTTTCCATACAGACCTAGATAAGGCCCCAATGTGGTGTTGTGCCACTAGAACAAATTCTCCCATCATTTGTTTGGACACTCAGAGGAAAGCTGAGCCCTGGGTTAGGGAAACTGTAGTGAGTGCAGTACTGCTGCCAGGTACTGAGAGGTGAATGAAAAATGTCCCACCTCTCAGGCCATCAAAAGCAAGTCCTGCCTTAATTTATTCTCTGCATTGGCTGGCAAATATATTTATGTTATTTTTTGTTATTTTGATAACAAACAGGACTAATCTCATCTGGCTATACATAAAAATTTAGATATGTTGATAGAGATATAGGCAAAGACATAGATAATAGATATATGAATACATATAGAAATAAGAATAGACAAATACACATATAGATATAGATGCAGATGCAGGCATAAGCACAGCTCTGCTTTGTTCACCCTCTGCCTCCTTCCCTGACACAACATCAGCATTAGCAACTAGATTGCTCAAGCACCCAAGAGGTGGATCCAATTCTGGGAGCAATAAAAGGAAAAATAAAGCAGAAGGTGGTTAACAACCACAGCTAAGTTGAGCATATGTCTGTTTAGGGGCTTGGAGGAGCAGAAAACTGTGGATCAGAGAGCCAGGAAAATACTGAAACCGCTATTCTTTCAGTTCTCCTCTCCCATGTTTTCTTTCCAAGTTTTCACCTTCCCTTTTCTCTTTTGCTCTGTGCTGGTGTGATTTCACGTTCTGCAGTGCAAGAGCAGGCTGCAGATGTAACTTGAGAGAAATGACATAGACTTCTTCTTGGAAATTACAAAAGACACAGTAAAGGTCTCTGAAGCATAGTGAACAAATGCCACTCCTGGTTTTTTTAGTGTGTAAACACTTAAGTTTGACTGCAGCTTTTTCTGTTATCAACCTTGTGAACTTTTTCTGGTGACTTTATCTCCCCTTTTCTCTCCCATGCCTTCTGCCTCTTGGAAAAGATCTATAGGTAGGTGAAACCTGCATTAAAAATATATTTGAAAAATTAAATTGTAGTTGTATCAAAGGTTAGGAGCTCTTTAAATATTGTGTGAATTTGTGTGGGGTTAGAAATAGATAAAGAGATAGCAGGACTCTCTAACTCTGTGTGCAAGTAGCACCTTAGCCCAATGTAAATGCTTTCCTTTATCTTGCTCACTCCATTTGCTCTCCAAACACACACACACAGAATATGGAACAGGTTGCAAAGTTTGCTTTCTGGGTCTGGCTAGAGGCTCCCAGGTCTCACGAGAGATTTAGGGACTTGGGCTCAGAGCTGTGCCTAACCACATAAGCAATTCAGTCCATTGCATCTAGTGGCAGGAGCATCACAGGGGCTCTCCAGAGTCCAGCGTGTGGGATCCCTTCAGGTGTACTTGCTCGCGGCTGTCCCCACAGTCTCAGTGTGCCACAGGCTTGTTTCTTGGAACAGCTTGCCAGTATCATTCTCCTGCCTCCCTCAGCACAGGCAGCTTAGGGCTAGTACAACTAATTCAGTATCATCTTTAACCACTGCCCTTCAAACAGTGGGGTTTAGGAGTTTTTCTCTTAAGTGGAAGTAAATTTAAAGTTCCACGTTGTCTCTTGGTGATTTCACATAAAACTGAGGAACACATACCGGTAAAGCTTTTCTCAAGTAGAGGAAGAGGTTGGCTCCAGTATTGAGCAGCAGTACGACATTAAACAAGGCAATTGGCCAGGACCTTTCCCTGAGTTTACAGGATTTGCCCTTCTCCTCTATTTGAAAACAGCATTTTAAGTCCTGAACACTCATGGACAATCATAATGGGACCTCTGAAGAGACCAGTTTGAACCTTTGTCCTCCAAAGCCATAGACAAAGGCTCTGAGATCACTACACACAATCAAGTTCCTTTTGCCTAACCAGGTTCTGTACATCTGATGAGAAATGATACATGACAGGATGCACACTCCTAGGCCACTTCATCTGCAGTGTAAAATGCATGAGCTTCAAATTCTTACAAAATTAAATGGTATAGTCAAACCTTATAATTTCAAAATTTTCCCACAAAAAAAGAAGCACTAGAAATGGATGAGTTTTCACTGAGTGTTACAGTGGAAATGGAACTGATCTCTGGGAAAAGGCTGTTCATCAACCTGTTTTTGTCCAGTTCTGTCAAAGCAAGCTTTGACAGAAAATGTTCTGTGGGGTTTTTTACCCGAAGGCAAATGAAAGAGACAAATCCATGGTGATCTGACAGTGGTGCCTGTCAGATAACATCTAATGATTTGTTTGCTCCATATGGCAAGAACTTAAAAGGTTTATTGTGTGATGGGAACTAAAATCTAGTGATATTCTTAAGCTGCCATTTAAAATTAGTCCATTGCAGCAGAATCTTCCGTTGTATGACCAAGTTCCAAGAAAAATATGAGATACGGAACAATTAATCTGAAAAAATTAGGAGGCAAGAAATTACAACTTTGAAAAATGAAAGGAAGAAAGTTTTTAATACTTGATAATTTATTTAATTAGCACTTAAAAATTTTGGGAACTAGAAAAAATAACACCTGGGCTTATTTTTTACCTTTACCTTTCAAAGAGTAAGAACAGGTCATCCTAAAAGAAGGAAACATTTCCCAATATAATATAACTTTCATTCTTCAATATTGGAAATAATAACAAAAAATTATGGTTTTTTAAAGAACACAGAACAATGAAAATTCTGTTCTGAACAAAAAGCACTATAACCTGGAAAATCTCAAAAGGGAAACTTGGCTTCGTAATCAAATACCAAAAAGATTTGGAAGATCTAATAATCTGCCACATCCCAGCAATAAATAATATATCCTGCAAACACAAACTTAGAAGGAAAAATGCCTTTAATCACAGTAATAGTTCTCCTGCAGCCCAGTATATCAAATTACCTTTTCCTTTTCAAAACAATATATCTTCCCAATCCCATTTATTCCTATAGCCTCTGGGCCAGGTTCTGATCTCAGATACACTGTTCAAATCCAGAGTAAGTAAATTGAAATCATTCCTTTCAATTGGGACATTTTCTCTGGGTTAAATAGAAATTATTGACCAATGGAGCTGCACAAATAGATTACACAGAGGTCAGTTTCATGTTTCAATCCATGAACTCTCCTCCTGAACACACCACAAAGCATTGCCTTAACTGAACATTTGCCTACCCAGACCAATCACTACACTGTTTTGAATGCTGTCCTTCATTGTGTGAAATTTAACTACTTTTTTTCTTATTTTGGTCTCTGTACTATTGAAATACAAGGAAGTGACACTGCAAGGAAGAGCCACGTGAAAAAATAAACCCTGTGTAAGCTTTCACATCCTTCCCAGATAAATAAATCTCTGAATCATCCCATAGCTTTCAAAACCCCACCTGATATGAATGATTCCCATAAGCCTGTGACTACCCTTTCTACCACTAACCACACTGTCCTGGCATGGCTGTGCCTCCAGCTGGCCTGGGAGGCATTGGTGATGTCCTCCTGCCTGCAGAGCTAAGTGCTTTGCTAAGGTACCAGTTCATACTTCTGCTCTCTTACGGTACTAAGAGGCAAGGTGTAGAAATTTCACCATCTGTCTGGGTGATGTATTCAGTGCTGCAGTGCTCTCCTGATGTTTTTCCCAATGTCCTATCCAAACCTCGTGAGCTGTGATTTGTGATCACTGCCCCATATTCTTTCATTAACCATTTCATGAGGAAATCACCACCATCTTTGAGACTGGGTTTAAGTATTTGAGGGGCAGCTGTTGGGTTGTCCCAGCACCTCACCAGACTTGACCAGCCCAGCAGAGCCTCGTGGGGCAGAGCTGAGAGGGCACTGTGCAGTAGCAGTAGCTGGGAATATGGAGTAGGCATCACACAGTGTTTAGAGATGGGAAGCTCTGAGGAGTAAAAACTATGCAATGTTTGCTACAGCAAAAGTACATTAAATATACTAAATCATCATGTTTATGGTGCAAAAGGAAATAACTGATGTTTAGTCTAAGAATGCACCTCTTACTGCTGCCAGGCTTCTTTCTCGGGCACCTTCAAAGGAGTTCTCTGCTCCTTGAAACCTTCAGGTTTAAAAATGAAACAAAGAGGGAGGCTGGAATGTGGAGGAGAGGGGGAAGGGTGTTTGTTAAATGAATTGAAGACAGCATCCAAACCTAGTTCTGATTACAAGTGTCAAGCCTTTACTGAAATATCTCAGAAGAGTGGAAGGCTGGACAGATTTATGGGTATGCATACTCCACTGGTTTTTATTTTGCAGGTGTATATATATGAGCAAAGATTAAAAGCCAAAACAAATGTTTAAATCATTGTATATTGGTAGTAGAGTGGAATAAATATGGCATAGACCTCAAGATTCTAAGTAATGCTGATTGTAAAAGATAATTTCACCTTTGCATTCACCTCACTGAGATACAAAAAAAAGCCATAAGAATTATGAAAACAATTTTGTAAGTACTACTACCTCCTCTCAGTTCTTAAAGAGTTCATTTTCTATTTTGATGTGGATCCCATTAAAAAGAGAACACATTATAGACTTGAAAGTGGTTTCATTTAATATGACATACCAACAGAAGGTGATCATACTGCATGTGAAGTCAGAACTTTCTGAAATGGTAATACCACTCCCCTAAAAAAACATTAACAGTCATAAAAATACTGCCTTTTGTTATTGAAGTATCTCCCATCTGACAGGTCCCAAACTGCTACATGTACAGAAGTATTCTGATTATTACTAAAATATTTGGAACAGCTGTAACAAAAATATTGCTTTTTTTTTTTTAAGGAGAATGTTGGGAAATAATTTTGAAAATTGTAATCATGAAAGGTACAGTTAAGGCAAGCCACTTGTAAAGCCAAGGAGAAACTTACATCAGCAGATTTATAACAAATGGTCCTTTAGTGACCACAAATAGTGGAGATCATATTTTACATCTACTTCAATTGACATAGGTTGGAATCCTGCATATAAAAAGTATCCAATGTCTAAGGCATCCCTTGTATGAATTATAGACATACATAAAAACAGCCAATATAATCCTTCTATACAGAGAATTAACCCTATAAAATCTGATTTTTTAATTTACTCCTTGCTCAGAAACAAAGATTTAGTGTGCCTATGTGCATTTTGAGTAGCTTGGTCAACAAACACATATACCAGCATGTGTGGGAAGTACCAGTACAAATTTGGCTGGATTTTGTACTGCTTCATCATACAACAAAAGCACAAAAAAAGATGGTTCTGCAGCTAATCAATATCTAGTGGCAATGTCTGTGATTATATTTGCAACTGCGCTAGGATCTCAACAAATATTCCTGAACTTTACAACAATCCAGGGAAAATGCCAAGTATTGATAATATCCGATTTATGAGCTTAGAATTTGCCATCAGGGCTTGTTTCCTGTAATCTGACAGGTACTGTCTATCCTTTACAAATAACAGTTTTATCTGACTAATCTCCATGTGATCAGCAGAAAAGGACCTGGGGGTTCTGGTTGACAGCAGCTGAACCTGAGCCAGCAGAGTGCCCAGGTGGCCAAGAATGGCACCAGGCCTGTACCAAAAGATATAGCCAGCAGGACCAGGGCAGTGATTGTCCCTCTGTACTCAGCACTGGTGAGGCTTTCCCTCGAGTGCTGTGTCCAGTTCTGGGCCCCTCACTAAAAGAAAGGCATTCAGGTGCTGGAGCAGGTCCAGGGAAGGGCAACTGAGCTGGTGAAAGGTCTAGAGAGTGAGTCATGTTAGGAGTGGCTGGAGGTGCTGAGGTTATTTAGCCTGGAGAAGAGGAAGCTCAGGGAAAACAGCATCACCCTTTGCAACTCCCTGGAAAGAGTTTGCAACAGGGTGGTGGTTGGCCTCCTCTCCCAAGTAGCAGCAGCACAAGAGGAAATGGCCTCAAACTGTGACAGGGAAAGTTCAAGTTGGACATCAGGAATAAAATCTTCACTGAAAGGGTTGTCAAGCATTGGAACCAGCTGCCCAAGGAAAGGCTGGAGTCACCATCACTGCAAATATTTAAGAATTGACTGGATGTGGCACTTATTGCTGTGGTGTAATTGACATGGTAGTGTTCAGTCACAGGCTGGACTTGATGATCTTGGAGATTTTTTCCAACCTTAATAATTCTGTGATGATTCTCTGACTGTGCCAAAGTAATTCTGACCTGATCACATGCCTGGCCATGCATAACTGAAATATTAAAACCAAAGTCCTTTCTTGTAGAATGCCTATCTCACAAGGTTGGTGAGAACCTTTAGACCTTAGCATTCTCTCTCCATATAACTGAAGTTTAAATAAAACATTTTTAAAGCTCCTGGAGATTATTTAGGCCCTCAGGAGTGTCCAGTAGAGCTATCCATTAAGAACTATCCCTTGTTTCCTAGAATATCACTAATACATGTCTACAAAACCAGTGCAGTTATATTAGCAAATACCTGATGTGAAAGGATTGAAAAGCATGTACAGATGAGATCTGGATTTGGTTCTTCTAGTCCTGCTTCAGACTGGAGAGCTTGAAAACGCGATGTGACCAAATTTGAAGCATTAGCAGTATTTTCTAGATCTGATGCAGTTCTGACTTCTCAGAAAAGTACAGGCCTTTGCATCAACACAAGAGGACATAAGTGGAGTCCATGTTTATATAATTTTTTAGTTTAGATTCTTTATTATTTAAAAGTGATCTTAGTCAAAGATATTTTGTTTGTTTGATCAAGAGTTTCAGGCAATTAGATATGGTAAGCAGAAAATTTTCTCCTTAGGAGTGTAATGTCTTCTAGTGCTGATTATAGAACATAAAAGACATATTCTACCTACATTTCTTAGGATTATAAACCACTAAATTGTAAGCTTCACTTACCTTACAAATTTTGATAACAACATCAATAGAATTAGAACCTTATCTGCCTCACCAGGAGATTGTTAAAAACAGAAGCTGTAGCAACATGAAAAAAAGTTAAAAAATATGGAAAGACATCTGTTTTTACTGCCAAACCTGGTTGTATTTCTTATGTTTGACGTAAGGCAGTAATTGTGGTTTTCTCTTGTTCTGCAAGATTATGCAAACCTTTTTAAAACAATGGAAGAAATTCTACCCATTATGGCATGCTTGTTTGGGTTTCATGCATAATTAAAGCTGGACAAAGGCAGTCTCTGATCAGACACTAACAAGCAGAATCGAAAAAGTCCAGCAGCAACATGGTGCTGATAAACAGGAATTCTGAAGGGCTGATAAGCAGAGAGCCATTGTTATCCAGGAGAGGATTTACTAGCCTCTGTTTGGTTTGTTTGCTGGCTTCAGGGCAGGATCATCTTCTGTAAAAAATATTGAGCTTTAATTGCTCTTCAGTATGCCCGGGTTCAATGAGCCTTGAAGCCAGTCAGATTTCCATCAGTTTCAGTGGGGCTGAGATCACACTTGAGATGTGAGAAATACCTTACATCTTTTCTCTTTCCATCCCTGCCTCTGTGCAACATTCAAGTGAATTTGAAATGTGTTTCAAATTTATCCTTGCATTGCTTTTTCATCCCTGCTCTTAAAAAAGCAATAAATTTGAATTTTACCACTTCTATGCAAAACCACCCTGTGGTATACAGTAGTCTCTGAAGCTGTCAAGAAGCGTGGATAAAATGGCTACTCTCAGTCTGGCTACATGAAACTGAAGTAGGATTTAGAAGCTCCAACAAAAATAATTCGTGCTGGCTCTGGATGTTGAAGTGTGAGGAAGCGGGTGAGAAAGGTGACATCTTCCCCAGGCTGAACAGAAGCAGCAGCTATTCTGGAAGCATTACAGTATCTCGCAGAGCTGATATGTATCTCCTAACAGCATACAGAGCAGCTAGATCAGGTTTGCTAAGTATGCCATCCCACTCCTAGATGATGTCCTTCTTAGTAAACAGCAGTATTGGTGAATGAAGAACCTGCCCATTCCACATGCACGCTTCTAGTACTCAGTGTGGTCCTGCAGCCTTCCCAAATGGCCTCAGCCTAAGACAGACATATCTTCTGGCACCTGGAACAGGGAGGAGAGTAGAACTAAGCATGTTAAGTAATATTAAGGTTATTACTGATGTTGGTGCTCATAAGACTCTGTGGAACTGGATGTGGAAGAACTGAAGCCATGAAGGACAAATTGCCTTATAAGACATATGCACCCAATAGGTATTGATAGACCAATTTGTACATCTAAACTGAGTGCAGAAATACTATGCTTTTGAGATAAATCTGAGCCCTTTCTAAATATCTTCTGCTTGACTTAACTAGATCTTCTTTTATGACCAGGTGATTTACCCAGTAAATGAGGGAAAAGCTGTGGATGTTGTCTATCTGAAATTCAGTAAAGCTTTTGACACTGTCTTCCATATCATTCCCTTGGAGAAGCTGACAGCCTGTGGCTTAGGAGGGTGTGCTCTTTCCTGGGTAAAAAACTGGCTGAATGGCCAGGCCCAGAGAGTCGTGGTGAATGGAGTTACATCCAGCTGGCATCCAGTCATCAGTGGGGCTCCCCAGGGCTCAGTACTGGAGCCAGTCCTATTTAATATCTTTATCAATGCTCTAGATAATGAGATCAAGTACACCTTCAGCAAGTTCACAGATAACACCAAGTGGGGTGGGAGTGTTGATCTGCCAGAGGGCAGGAAGACACGACAGAGGGACCCGGACAGCTGGATTGATGGGCCAAGGCCAATTTTATAAGATTCAACAAGGCAAAGCATCAGGCCCAGCACATGTGTGGGTCACAACAATTCCTTGCAGTGCTACAGACTTGGCAAAGAGTGGCTGGAAAACTGCTCAGGAGAAAAGGATCTAGGGATGCTGACCAACAGCTGGCTGAGCGTGAGCCAGTAGAGTGCCTCGCTGACCAAGGGCTAGTGGCATCCAGGACTATGAGGAGTGTTTGAGGGAATTCAGGTTGTTTAGTCTGGAGAAAAGGAAGGTCAGGGGAGATCTTATTGCTCTCCGTAATAAGAGTAATATCCACCTGTCATGAATGAGGTTTTAGGTTGCTCAAAAAATCACCATCAAAAGTATCAGCAAAAGTAGGTTAATATAAAAGTGAAAGTGTGACAAGATTTTTTGGCAAGGTTCACTCTTCTAATTACTAGATGGTCAAAGCTAAAGAGAAAAATTGGATTAAAATCTAAATTCAATCAATCTAAAAAATCAATCAAAAATTATATACATGGAGGCTGGGGATGGAAAAGGATAAGGATGGCGAAAAGAGGATAAAAAGGAATAAGGGAAATTCTCCTGGTGGGTCACAAGATTCACAGTGAACCTTCTTGCCAAACTTATCCTTGGACTTGACAGAGTTTAACAGCACTTAACATTTAGTCAACAACCTAATTTAAATTTAACTAAAGTTTCTATAGAATTTACTATAAGCACAACAGTAACACACTTACAGGCCTAACAAACTCACAAATCTTATGTCTGTATATCTGTGTTGTAGCACCATGTTGTACAGTTGTACTACCATGTTACCTGAAAGGATGTTGTGGTGATGTGGGGGTCAATCTCTTTTCCCATATAGAAAACAATAGGACAAGAGGAAAAAGCCTCAATTTGTGCTGAGTTCGGATATTTGGAAAAATATCTGCAGTGAAATAGTGGTTAAGAATTAACTGGAAGTGGTGGAAGTCACCATTCCTGAAAGTGTTCAAAATTGAGTAGATGTGGCACTTCACAGTACAATTTAGTGGGCATGGTGGTCAAAGGCTGGACTTCATGATCTTGGAGGTCTTCTCCAGCCTTAATGATTCTATGATCTCAAAGAAGTACACTGCAAGTGGTCAAATGAGCAAAGAGCAAGTTCTGGGGAAAGGCATGAGGAGTGTTTGTTTGTGCCCTGGGCATATAAATTCCCATTGAAGCCCCTGGAGATCTAGCCAGGAGACCCTGGGAGTCTGGAGACCAATTTGGTTTGCTCTAGACACCCAATAGGTTTGGGGACAACTTGACAGAAACGCAACCCAAGAGAGCTTCTCTAGTTCCTTGTGCTGATGAGGACTGTCTGAGTTTCCTATCCATAACATCTGGTGGTGCCTGAGATGGCCTGGGTTATCCCGGCTCTGCAGAAGCGTGTGTCCCCAGCAGGTACTCTGTCATAGGGGCCATCTTGAGCAAATGTCTGTGGCACCCCAGGGCATCTCAAGTAGGTGTCTATGATCACACAATTGAATTGACTCATATTTTAGAGCACTCTCAGGAAAAAAAAACAAAAAACATAAACAAAAACAAACAAAAAAAAACCAACACCCACAAACAAAACAAAACAAACACAGCATTTCATAAGGGCTTTTATTCAGTGCTAGTCTCTGCTACATACCAGAACAGGACCTTGTGCAATTAACATTGTCTCTGTAGGGGCAGCAGTGGTCAGATCACAAACCCAGCTCATTTACAAAACTGACTTAATGAAATCCCTTGAGATATCACCTCACAATTGGATGGATAGGGGAAAGCCAGAAAACCAGACATCTGCCAGACCCAGGAGGCCTCAAGATCCTGACCTTACCAAAGGTAGTATCTGTCATCCAGTCAAACATCTGAAAGAAAGGAAGCAAAGACCTCTGAATGTCAGCTCCTCTGAATGGAGTTAGGACAAGGCTTGCATACCATAGGTTCCTTTGGAAGAGTGGGGCATTGCAAGGCAAAGGTTGAAGTTAGTTATCTTTTAAGTGATTTTATTTAGGTGTCTTTGTCTGGGGGATCTGGCTCTCTGGAAGACTAATAAAAGCCTGATTGATCACTCTTGCCATCTATGATTACAAAATTTCTCAACAGTTTTAGATCAACCTAGGGTAACAAGGGCTTGGAATTTTAATAGAAAAATGAAAAATAAAATTAAATTTTAACTTGCTGCAAAAACATGGATAAAGCTAAAAGAACTATGACAATTCATTAACAACAGGAGGTAACTAATTCAGTAAATATTGCTAAGTATTAACACCTGATGTTAACAGGATGTAACATATAGGGATACTTAATTTTCATCGTAGGTATTTTCATCATAGGGATTTTCATCATAGGGATTTCATCATAAGGGTGTATGAGTAGTCACAATGCAAGCCCAATTTATGCACTAGACTACCCTGTCTTAGATTTATCCAGAAAAAAATATTTTTAAATAGTTTTCTGCTTCTCTTTGTGGTCAGCGAATGTTAATGGCTGGATGAAAATCGAAACTTAGAATTAAAACATTACTCAAAAATAAATTTCAAAGGTTTTCATCTGTGTTCTGAAATATTTTCTCTTTTGCTTGATCATTAAAAATATATCCTGGAGCTAATCTCACACAGCTCACAGTTCTGAAACCTTAATTCTGGTTTGTTAAAAGACAAATTCCCAGTCTGTGGACTGAAATCTTATAATCTGCCTTAGAAGCTTTTCTTCAGTGTGAGGACTCATGTGAGTAAAGCAAGAAGGATTTGGCAATATTTTTATTTTGAAGTAAGCCTACTTGCAGAAAATTTGTTTCTAATTTAGCTTTATTTCTGAGTTGTCTACTGTCCAATATAGATTTCATAAATAGCATTTGTTATCTCTGTTATTGTATATTTTTATTATATTAATGCCTAAAGACCTTTACAAGATTTGCAATTCTATTGTAGTAGATGGTGAATAAATAGGAAAATAAAAAGATAATGTGTGCCCTGGAGGCCTTACCATTAATAAATATTTGCTTAGTTGTTTAAAGAAATAATATTCTTCACATGGCTTGTTTGAAGTTATTTATTTCAGCTGTCCACTACAAGGGTTACCCTGCGTCCTGCCTCACAGCCCACTCATTTTCGTTCCCTAACAGGATGACAAACCTTTTAAACAATAGAAAGATGAATGGTGAACAGTAAATAGCACATTTCCTAGAGGACTTTTTGGGCAAATGACCACCTGTGCTAAAAGCAGTGAAACACTGAGGGCTCATAAATATTCACAAAAACATTTGACAGTTCTCCAAATGTTTGCAAATTAGCAACATGACTCTACAAATAAAGATGACCCCATACATTTCTGGAAAAAAATTAGAATATATGGATGCAGTGTTCAATTTTGCATGCTTCCAGGTGTTTCTGTTAACAAACCTCCCTTTTGAATGTTTTTTCATCTCACTTCTTAAAATAAATACTACTACATATGCCACTGTCAAACCCTTTCCTGAAAACAGCGGTAGCACTCTTGGCTCAAGACAGAGTTTTCCAGTGACACCATGCATTTCAAACAGAGTACCAAGCACAGGAAATATGGCCAGGACAGCATCTTTATAGAGATCTCTAAGAGAGATGGTCTGGAATGAAAATTCTTCTCAGGAGGGCAATAGTTTCAGGAATGTTGTTTTAAACTTGCTGACATCCATTCCTATTAAGGGAAAACATACATTAAAATTCTTTCCCCTTCTGAAAACATCTGTACACAGACACCCATTTCTTCTCAACATGTCCAGAAAACAGCAGTAGCCAGCACAGACCCTTGTGTATCCAAGCACTTAAACCCACTGCAATTAGAAATAGGCCATTTAAGATAATAGCATTTTTGAGAGATGAAGAAAAGCTACAGGTGGTAACTCATACACTAAAAAAGTTTGCTAAACACACCAGAAGAGCAAAGATATGTAATTGCATACTTTGTTGATCGAACAATGAGGATATAAGCACATCTTTTTCAAAAGATCTCAACAAAAAAGGCAAAGAATTATCTGAGATGGCAGTATAACACAAACCTATCTGTGAACAGAGTGATTTAGCCAAAGTTATAAACAGTATAAGTAAAAGAAGAAATAACTTGTGCAATTACAACAATATATTACTAATAATAACAAAGCAGAAATAGTTCCATAAAATGAAACTTCTAAAATGTTTCTAAAAACATAAGAAAAAAAAGTTGAAATGCAGAATGTTAACCCTTCTTAAATTTACTTCCAACTCAGAAGAAGAAAGACTGCACACTATTTACATGACATCACAAAAGTGCATGGCTTCTTTTCTGTGATATATAAGCAATTTCAGACTTTAAAGACCTCAGTCTAAGCATCAGATTTGTCAAACGATACCATCAGTCACAAAATTTAGTATCCTGGGTACTCCTTTTCTGAAACTAATCTTTAACTCACCAGTGCTCCTGTTCTGTTAGTGTTCATGGAAAAAGATGACAGGCAGAGCATTCTTAGATTGATGCTATGATTTCACAATGGTCTCCACCTATATATAATTATATAATCAATACTGTTCCCCGATTAGAATTGAGATTGGCACAACAGGCTGTTTAAACATATAACAATCAAACTATAGACTAAAATATTAATTGCTTATCTAATGACCCCTTCAATAATAGCCGGTTGGTTTTTTATAATGTACTAGAAATAGTTTTTTCTCCCCTCACACATTATGGGGAGTTTCTTAGGACTTTGTAGCCTTGGTCTTACCAGAGTGGAAAAAACACTGGTGTATTTCTGATACAAAACCCTAATGAAAGTTGCTGTACAGAGAGCCATCTCCTGTGCTTTACACAAAAAAGAAATGGGTTTTTCCAATGTAGTAACAACCTAGAACATTCCAGTTCACACTGTTATCTACATCAGAGGATGCTGGAAACTTGAAAAAAGAGGAGGATAAACAAACAGAGAAATCAGTAGAAATCCTTACTTGTGAAACAAAATCAAATTAACTGGATATTGCAGTCAATCAGATATTACTTGAATTTTATAGATGATGGTCACACCAAAAGTTAATTTACTGTATAGAAGAGAAGAGTTACATCTGCAGCCTTTGACTGTTATCAAGCCATGTCTTCCCAGAGCTCTTCAGAGTTTTTTCTACTGCTATTCATTCCTTCCTTATCTGCATTTCATTTTCTTCTTTTTTTTTTTTTTTTTTTTCCCAAATGAATTTCATATAACTTTGTCTTTGAGAAAGCCCAGTAACTGGCTTTTTAAGGAAGAGCCATTCATGGACATGTTTTTTAGCTCCCCAGGGGAGCTGAAACAAGTCACCTGAACAAGGATTTGAATTCAGTCCACTTATGAAGAAATGCTGATATTATCTACTTCTTGAAAAGACTCTTCTGTGCAGACCAGAAAGTGGAGGAAGTAGAAAGCTTTCTGACTACTAAATGTTTCCCATTTATCGCGGTTTCTGTGATATCCTGGCAGAGATTGATTTATAAAGCCAGTGGTCCTTAGTAGTTGCTAGGAAACAGTGCTCTGCACTCCATCTGCACAAGAGGCGATGTGCAGTTGGAAACCGTGGTTTCTAATGGAGTAATTCTTCTGACTTCAACCTTGCACAGAGAAATATCATTGCACAGTTTCCCCAGAACAAGACAAGCAAGTTTTAGCCCTGTGTGTACATATTGTGGATAAAACCAAGCTCAGCTAAATGGAGCACTTACAAACCTTTTCCCCCATGTCAAATGACATCGTGCAGATTCCAAGTACAGAATTTATTCATTACACAAATTTTAAAAATCCAGGGTTAATCTGGGAGAGAATCCCTGGGCCATATATCCAGCTCTTGGATATTTCTGGCTACCTACATAGTCACCTCCTTACTTTTATCAAGCTCCATTTTAAAAAAAGACAGGATTTTGTGCTCTGCAAATTCCCCTGGTAAATAGCAGCCCTCTCTCAATGTGTAGCATAAATTTATTTATGGATTTTTAGGAGGGCTGGGTGTTTCACAGTTTTCTTGTCCTTTTTTTTACCACCTCAATTTATAGGCAGTGGTCTTATCTCCTCTAACTCTGCTTTTGTTTGACTAACCAAACTCAACAAAAGCCCCTTACTCCTGCATTTCTGTGAGTTCTCTTTTCCTGTTGTATTGTGATGCAGCACTTTTCTGTAGTTCTTTTTTTCATTTTTTCTTTCTTGAATGTTGGTGAACATAAATGTGCATAGTGATTCCAAGTAACATATGACAGTGTGTGGGTGCTTTCCCCTCTCTACTGAAAACATTTCTCTTGATACTGCCTAGAGCATGATTTTTTCTTTTTTGTTTGTTTGGTTGGTTGGTTTGGTTTGGGGTTTTTTGTCACACCAGTGGCTCAGATATATCTTGTAACTGAAAAATACAAACCCATCTATTTTTTTTTTCCTATCCGTTGTCAGTGGGTAGCAACCATTCTTGTCACTACTTCTTTAAAGAATCGTTTTGGTTTTTGTTCTAGTTTATCTAATTCCACTCTCTAATTGCTAGCGTCAAGTTAACCAAATTTCTACTGAATTTGCCCTGTTGATATGCTTTGTACCTTCAACAAATCCAATTATTGCACATTGACTTCTTGATCACTAATAAAAGTAATTAAGGAACATCTTTTGGAATCTTGTTTTAGAGTGCTAGTTTCTCTTTCAGCATAATCCATCACTGACTGCCCTTTGAGGATTTCTTTGTACTAATTCTCATGTCAAGGAATACTTAACCACTGTATGAAATATTTTACTGAAGAACAGGCAGGCTATAGCTGCTGTGTTGCTGTTTTTACCTTGGGGGGAAAAAAAGTCAGTTGTTAAAGAAGCCTAAAACTTGGTCTCCTTTAGTAAGCTGATACTGTATTTTAGGAAATTGTTTATTACTCCCTATGGCTTTCATTTTCCCTATAATATTGCACATCAGAATAGTTTAGCAGTCTGTGGCTGCTATGTTTGCCCTTTAGCATGTTTTTGTAACTGACCCTTGCTGGCCTCCATTCAGATGGGCAAATCAACTTGCTAAGTTCTGGACCAACATTCGTGGAGCTATTTCTACTTTCTATTATCCTGTTTCCCATAAACAGTCCTGCTGCCACATTTCTGTTCCACCTGCTTGTCTTCAGAGGCAGAGAAAAAGCATTATCTGTTTGGGGACCATCCCCATATTAGCCTTGGTTTGTGTCCTTCCTTTTTTATTTTCCTATCTCTTTTTATGACTGGAGAATCTTTAACTCCTTCTTCTGATTTCTCAAGGTCTAAATTATCCCTGCAGTCCACAGTTCACATTCTGGTCTTTCATTTTCAAACCTCCAAGTTCTGGTTTCTTTTTCTGAGCCAATCTCTTTAGACTCTGTTCTCAAACATCTTTTGGCAAATGTCAACAGCCTATCTGGTAGAATCAATTTTCTAGAGAGATCTGGAGTTCTGTTGCCTATGAAAATAAATTTCAGACCAGCACTCTAACCCAGTTCAGTGTTTTTGCTGTTCAGAGTGAATTGCTATGATATAGTCCTCCCCTTTACAGCCTAACACCACAACTACCAACTTGTCTTTGTAAATATTGCTATTTCATTTAAATTAGGGTTGTATCAGTACTATCATCACCTGATAGTGCATTGATTTGTCTATTACTTTCTGTATAATAAGTTTGCAACTTGCCCATTACCAACTTAAAATACTATAAACTCTTAGCACTTCCATTAGTTTCTTCAAATATGAGGTTTTTAATCTCCACGCTGAAAAATTTCTAGATTCTTCTGTGAATGTAACATCTTTTCTCCAGTCTATAAATGTGGAATTTGAACTCTCCCATAATGATACATTCACCAGGTAGTTTTATGTCTCTCATGATGCTAAAGTAACTCCAAGTTCAACATTCACTGTAGAACCCCTTCCCAACCACATTTTGATGAAGCTGATCCTGTCTTATCCACACTATTAATTCATATTTATTTACTGCCAGCCATATTCTTAATATATGCTTAATATAATGCTACCACATTATCTTCACAATTCCTCCTGCATTCCTTTCACAGTGTGCACCCTGTAGTACTTACACTCCAGTTGCACATTTCTGTCATCCCTCTGATATCCTGTTTCATGTCATGCATCAATATGCCTACTTCTTCCATCCTTGTGCTCAGGCAGCTTTGTTGCATCTGTTACTGCCATCTCCCTTCACCTTGGTTTTGTAGCTTCTCTATCCAGAGCATTGGAAAGAGCTTCCCAGCCTGTTGTGTACCATTTTGGAGGTGTCAGCCAGGAGCAAGTACAGATCATAATCATGGGAACAGAAAGCCAAAAGCATGTCTGTTAATCCTGGGAAAATACAAGCTGACAGAGGATATCATGCCTCTCTGTAATCACATTCAATATATAAGCACCAGGAAAAGGAAGAGATCTTTAGTCTAAAAGCCAATGCTGGTACGAGTACAAATAGACCCAAGCTGGCTGCGGATACATTTTTACTGGGCATTTAAAGAAAACATCCAAATCCCAGAGCAGTGAGGTTCTGAAACAGCCACTGAGAAGGCAGTTTGAATTAAAGCCTCTAAGTCTCTTCAAGGTGAAATCAGTCCATTTATTAATAGTGGTCTAACATCACTGTTCAACAGAACAGAAACTCAACTCATGTCACACAAAGTTGGTTCCAATCCTATGTTTCTTCCTAAATACCTATCAATAAATCAACATTTTCTCTTCAAAAAATTAGTAAACAACCTGTCAACCAGTGTTATGATTTCTTCTTAGAAGAGGGTATGCTATGGTAAGGAGCTTGATCAGCTCCGTCCTGCATCCCATCTCAGAAAAAAAGCTTTAAACATAAGGTGTTATGATGAAAATAATTTGCAAGTATAATTGACTTATATTTAGAAGTATCTGTACAACAACATGCACATGCTTGTTACCCCTTCAAAGTATTCTGAACAAAAATAAGCATATGTTTATACAGACTTTGGTGTGTAAAGTCTTCAGGGCAAGGAGCCTGTCTGTACATTTATATCTTTTTAAAGCAAAGTACACATCTATACAAACAACCACAATTTTAGATTATTACTGTTGATGGCCAGTTGACAGTTACTTTATTAACCTCAGATGCGCAAGAGATTACTAGCAAGCGCTCAGACCTTTTTCAGCAGTGAGAAATCTGAAATACTGTGCACTGGGCCTATTTCTTACATCCTCAGCAGGGGTGTAAATATTCACAGTCATTTGAGCATCACTTAAGCAACAGCAATAAAGACCCTGGGCATTTTGTGAGAATTAACGACTGCTGACAGTGTTAATAGCCTAAGGTGGAACTTTGGGCCATTAAACCCAACTGGCCATTAAACTTCAAGAGAGGTCCAAGGCTGAGGTCATTATGACAGTTACAAATTCTAGGGAGGAAGGTATTTTTATATGTGTTGATTGAACAGTATTTAATCTGTACTTCCATAGATCAAAGCTACAGATAGGGTAAAGAAACCACAGATCTCTAGATGCTGGTGAAAAAACCAAGAACCCTTCTTCATCTCAATGGAAAAGACTGACAATGTCGACATATCAGAAAATTCACAGCCAGGTTGAAAATGTGTTCAGCATTTGTAAAACATTCACAAAATCGGGGAGGTACTTCTGAAATTTTCATTAAATAAACCCTTGTCTCAGAACCCCTTAGAATCACAGACCCTTGCATGTATAAGATATAAGGCTGGAGAAGGAATGTGAGGGGCATATAGACACTAAAAGGGGTGAAATTCACCCAGATCCAGCATCTGGCTCTCCTTTAAGTCCCAGATCTATCTTGATGGTACTGAATGCACAGGCCACCTGCCAGCTTCTAGACTGATACGCAGTTTACGGACCATGCATTTCTGGCAGTGCACAGCTCTGCCACACACGAGAGAGACAGGATGAGAATTCTTGAGTGCTGATGAGGGGCAGCACTCACACCAGCTCAGGAGCTGCCCACCACATGCAGGGTTGTGGGTTAGAATAGACCTGAGAAGAGCAAAGCACCCAGAGCACAGACCTCAGGTCTCAAGCACCCAGTTAAAAAAGGACACATAGCTAAGGAAATCCAGATACTCCTTGTACAAACAAAGGAGTTAAGAGCAGTGAAAATGCATTTATTTGTAAGTATTGAAGGGTGTTGCTTCATGTGTCAATGGAGCTGCAATAATGGTTAGGTACCTCTCAGAGAGCACCCCTAATATCCCACTTACTTACCCCTCAACTCCTGATTTTGTGTCTTGCACTTCTTAGCTGCCTCTGTAAGACCATTCAGCTCACTAAACTGACAGAAACCTGGAGGGCAGGAAATGTTGTCTCTTTTCTGGTCTATTTACTTGGGAATCCATAGTAGAGCACACCCTGCAACCAGGAAATGGGGATGGAGAAGTACCAACCATTTAGATCAGCTCACCCTAAGTGATACACCATTTCACACAGCCTATCAAAGCTTATCAAACAGGGCAGAAAAGTCCCATGGAGAAATCTGTCTCCATGAAAGACAATGGCAGAATTCCCACCAGCTTCACTGGAGACAAGAGCTCCCAGACATTCTTTGCCACATATTGAGTAAAATTTCCTGCTAATTTCTGGAGGATAACAGAATAGTACTAAAAAGCTTTAGAAAGACAAATAAAAATTTTTAAATAGCTAAGTAAACATATTACTCTCTCTTTTTTGGAACAATTAAAATGTAGAGACTAGTAGCATTTCAGATACATACATGCCCACTAAAGAGAAAACCTGCTCACAATATATCAAATTCTCCAACTATTTTAGCCATAGCAGTATTAGAAACCAGGGATAAAGTAGACTGTTGGCAAGGAGCCAGAGCATTCCTAGATCACACATATGTTAGATGTGCCTGGCATTTACTACAGCAGTGCAAGAGCACCTCTGCAGTCAAGGGTCAGTGAGTATTTCTATATAAACAAAGAAGTGAAGGCTCTAATAGCTTTCTTGTTTCAGAAGTCTTAGTAAAAAATGCAAAAACACAGATGTGTAGAGAAAAGCTTGACAGAGAATGCTATCAGACAATTTTAGTTCAGAGATCTTCCAACCCCAATTTTTTCAGAGCCTGGGAAAAAAAAATTGCCTGTAATACTGTTTTTAAAGCTTTTGGTTGGCTGGCAGTTCTGGAGGTTGTACACATTTTTTCATCTGCGTGTTCAACCCATGAAGAGTTGTGGCATCCTTACACTCTCTGCCCTTGGTTCTCATCTCACACAGAAATCACAAAGCACAGCTGCACATTCAGAGCAGGAGGTTATAGCTCACACTTTCTGGAGAGGACTGTTAATGCACCTGTCAGACACATCCTGATAAACTTTATTTTGGCTTCACAGGTCAGCAAGCTACCTCCCTATCAACAACATGTTAAACTGAGATTCTACAATGCCCACACAGCCATGGGCAAATGGATATTTATGTCCTGGGTTACTTCTAATAATATCACCATATGCTGAGTGAGCCACCATGGCCTCAGGCACATGCCAGCATGTCAGACCCTGTGCCAGGGGCTCCCCCCAGCTGGAGCTCTGGGTGTTAGGTGCCCTCCAGTGTGTGCTGTGCCAAAGCCTGTTAGGAGTGGGGCTTGCAAAGCACAACTAGCTGTTTATTATAAAAGAATGATTATTAGTGTGTGCCACTTGCACCAAAGGTAATAGGCAACTGAGATTATGCCTGTGCCTTAATTTCAGTGAGAACAATCTGTTCTTTCCATCTAAAAACTGAACAGGGAAGAACCTAACAGTGTTCTTTGGTGAGACATGACTGTGGTGGTGACTTTGAAGTTGGTGTGACAGCTGCCTATTTGAAGTAACAAAACAGGATTTTATCATTTATATTCCTTCTTTCTCACAAAGCATTAAGCCAAATTGTTACTAGGAATAGAAGCAATACCATCACTCTGCTAATGGGCTCTTGTAGATCCAGCATCATGCCATTCAAAAAGGCATGCTTTCTGAGATATTTAGGAACAGATATAAAGTACTGGCACACCCACTGAAGATGGGAATTCATATTTTAAAGAATGAGCCAGATATTAAGACATTCACATTTTCAAGGAAAGATCAGGAGCCAAACAGTTTCTGTGCAGCCTCTTCTGTTAGCAAGAGTATCCACCAGTTCCTCCAGTGTTAAGGGGCATTGCCTTCAGAAGGGCAGCTTTTTAGAACATGTCACATAGGCGTACTAAGCAAGAACCATTAGCATGCCCTTAAATTCTAACTGAGACAGTGCAAACAGCTGCTCTCTGAGGACATGTCATGGCCAGAAGAGAAGGAATGGATTCAAAAGTTCCCCATCTGCCCCCAACATGAAGAACAGCTATAGATAATGGCCTGCGGTTTGCAGTTATCTACTCCTAGTTCTGTACAATCAGGGGGATGCCACATATGCCACAAGCTGAGTGCAAGATGAAGCAATTAAAGCAGATACTTAAAAGCAGGCTAAGTACACTTTGCTTGGAGCCATCCATTACAACAAGCAATATATCAGGCACCCTTCATTGTCAGGAATCTGTCCTGCAGGTACTGGAATTTCTGCAGCTTGCTTTATATTGGGCAGGAAGGTGAATTTTTCCCTATAGTCCCATACAAAGGATTTTACAACAGTTCCCACTGAGACTCATAAGCATCCACTGCAAGACCAGGATCTGAACTTTGAGCAAGATTTATGGATATGTTCAGGCACTCTAGCTAAGTGTAATGGTGAGTGATCTCATGTAGATAACTACTGCTTACAGCAACTCTCCCATTCCTATTAGCTGGCATCAACTTCTGACTACCTTTTACTTGGACAATATTTTTAATACTATGTCACTGCATATCATATCCATAACATTGTAGGAAGGCACCAGTGTGGTAAGAGATGTTTTTACTATATTTGCTTTACTTTGATCTACCCTCATTGCCTCTGATGCAGCACTCACCTTCATTTTATCTTGGAGCCTCTGGACCAAAATCAGATGTCAAAGCCTGAGGCTGTGACAATCTTTTTGGAGAGTCAGTTTGACTTTCTTCTCTTTGTCCTCTCTGTGGTGCAATAAATTTAAAATTCAGAATCTAGATCAGAGGAAATACATTGTTCCAGGACTAAAGCTGGAAAAGTTCAAGACTTTAGGTGACTTTAGGGGCTTTTTCAGTAGGTTCTTCAAGGAAAACAAATATTTGCCACGAAAATGCTGTTCATTACCCTGTTTTGTGTATTATGTGTCTAGAAGTAAGTTGTCTCTGAGAAGATTTATATTCATGCACTAAAAAACATCCATTCTCCTAACAACTGTAAATTTCATAATTACCTTCCATAATTTCAAGATCCTTCTCAGTGCATTTCTTATTGAACACTCCTCAGTTTCCCCTTCCTGTTTGAGCTGTGTGATGCTGGAAGTACAGGAAGGTCTCATGCAAACTCCAAATCAGCACCTTTAGGAGAGCTTTGGACTGAAAGAAATTGAAGTGCCTTTACTTTCCTCTCTTCCTTGGTTTAAAAAATTATTCTTTCCACGACAGTTCCTACCCTCAGATCTGGGTTATCTTGGTTCTTTGGATGTGACTCTAGTCCTTAATCTCCCTTCCGAAACAAAGCATGGGTGGGAGTGTGTGTGTTCCTGTATAATTAAGGAACACTTCCCTGTGAGAGCACCACTGTGGAGCTGGAGTGCACTCACACAGAACTCTTTGGTGTTGGCTCCCCACACACCCCCACCTCAGGAGCACTTCCTTCAAGGATGAGCTTCAGCAATACAGAGTGAAAGTTTTTCTGCTTTGGAGATGAAAGTAAAAGTTCATGTATGGTGCCCAGGCTTTGCACTGCTGATTGTTGCTTAGCAATGAAATGTGCAGCACACAGTGATGGCGCAAAGATACCAGAGCATTTTTTTGAAAAGGAAAAAGAAAAGGGATGAAAAGGTCATACTAATAATCATGAGAGAAATGGGAACATTATCAGATGCAGCAGCTAGAGAGGAGGTCATACTCCCTAGCATGTCTGTAAAATATTCTTTCCTCATTTACCTCCAACTCTGAGGGACAAAAGCAAAGGCAAATTCAAAGTGTTTTTTTCCCACTCCTGTCTTACTGTTAGCAATCCCATTCCATTTTAGCACACTGGAATAGAATCTTCTTTGTGGTTTTTTTCAATGTAGGCTTGCTCCTGGGTTAAAGTGAAAAAGGCAAAGAATCTGCCACATTACACTGAAATAATGGCTTTAGAAAGAAAAACATTTACTAGTATAGATGAAAACACAAATACTATTTTCAGGCTAGTGCAAGACATCCCATCAATAATGCTCTAGCAAGGATCCCAGAGGCAGCTGAATAAAACAGGAAGGCAGGCCAGGCAGAGTTAGGCAAGCAGCTTATGATCACAGCTGTGCTCTGGCCCCAGTAGAAAAAAATTAAAGAAAGAGAACTGACATCCCTCACAAAGCAGAGTACAGAAAAAATGTGACTTGTGGCCTTTTGTTAATACAGTATCAACTTTAATTGAACCTTCAGGCTTTGATTCAAGTCAATATATCTGGAGCTTCCTTGAACAATAAATCTTGATGTTAACCACAGTAGAGGTCAATCTCTGTCTAATATATGCTTTGCAATGCATTTAAAGTGGAGCTATAGTATGTAGATGGTGAATTATTCATACACACAAACTGTTAATGAATAAGTCAATACACAGATAAGATTCAGGGTCCTTAATATTACCAAGAGGAATTAGCTCTGCAAGAACATGTGTTCCCAAAGATAGTCCGACACTATGAGTCACCAGTGCACTCATTCTATTTGCTTTTACCTCATATATTTTTACCTTAAGTCCATTTTTAGTCTGAAAATTTGCATTCTGAGACTTGGAACCTGGGAACATGCCTCTCCCATGTCGCACACAACTTGTGGGGAGAGACTGAGACCTACCCAAGTCTTGGAGGAAGCTGTGGTTTCCAGAGCTGCCCTGCCTGGGGGAACAATGCCTTCCTGGCAAGGCTCCACCTCACCCAACCTCCCCACACCTCTCTTTGTCTCTGTGGCAGTGTCGGCAAATTCTGGTGGTTCTTACATTCCTCCTCCACCCCAGGCAGCTGGATGAAGGACTGGAGCTGAAGCTGCAAATTCTTTCCTCCTGTCTGCCAGCTGTGGGAGGGAAAAAGACAGACCCCAAGGACCACAGGCACTGCAGCCACCAGAAAAGAGGTTCATTTTATATCCTGAAACTTATCCAGGCCTACTGGACTCACAGTTCTAAGTTACTCTATAAATCATGGTATTGATGGGCATGACTGCTTGGCTCATCAGGTCTGAGAGTGGGAGAGATATTACAGACTGTCTCAAACAGGACACAGGGCTATGTGATGGTGGGCACAGGTGGGTCTTCCATGAATACGTTGCCATTTTATAACATAGCCCGGTGTCTCAGCATAGCAAACCATTAGCCTCAAAACAAAGATCATGTAAAAAAGCATGGGTGCAATTAAACCTTTTCAAAGCAAAGAAAGCCACCTCTAATTCCTCTGTGATACACAGTCAGTCCAGTCAATCCCTGCTCATACCTACTGCTAGAGAATATTATACAGTAATCTTTGAGACACCCTCATGAAAAGAAAGGGCACTGAAGACATTTTATGAAAGCTGAATTAGTAATATTTAACCGATGCTACAGGAAAATAAAAAGCAAGGAAATCTAGTGAGGTAAACTTTAGGCAACGTGTTACCCGAGAAACCCAGTCATTTTGACAGTACAGGGAACATCGGCAAGCCTGTGGCTCTTGGCTGCAAGACAAGATGTATTAGAATACACACAACAAGAATGGGGCTTCTGCTTTAAATGAGATATGTCTTTTTTCATTCCTCAGTGAGCATATATCTTTTCCAATAACATTCAAGGAAGTTAGTAAGCACATCAATAAGAGAATGTGTCAGTGTTTGCAAAGTGTCATTCAGATGTGAGAGAGATTTAACCATTTAGCACAGCTCCCCTGTCCCATTCAATTATTGGACTTGCTTGTCACAGCTGACAGATTCTGAAGAAATGTCTTGACTGAAGGATCCCCACTGGTACTGCTGCCGAGTCAGTGAGAGTGCCTTATCAAAGGAGAAAAAAAATTAGGCTTGCAAACTTCATTTCTCAGACAGCAAGAACTTGCTGTGGTGAATATCAGCTTGAATATCTACTTGGGCCTTCTCTAGGTTTAAACAATCTATCATAATTTCACTCAAATACAAATACATGATTTTTGTAATGTAATCCAATTTTCTTGAAATGTAATCTAACACACTCTCTCTGGGAAAAGTGCAGAGATCAGAGGAGAAATCACCACTTAGATTTCTTTGAAAAAGTATTTTTTCAAATCCTAGCACTGCTCTTTGGTGTGTTGGGCCCCTGAAGTGGCAGCAATGGGTGGCCAACAGCTTCCTGCAAATGTCTGTCTGAAGTCTTGAGTCATGGAAAGCAACTTTCAAACAGAGGAGCTTTGCTCCTCTCTTCTTTCCTCTCCAATATGTTTCTGTCAAAAGCTCCCACCACCTCCAGCTTGAAGGATTTGTCTGGATACTTGCATAGATCATTTCTGTAGTTTTTTGTTCATGACAGCATCTTATTTCTTTCTGTGTGAAAACCACATTATAACATTTGTCTAGATGATTAAACTATGTAGGAAGAGCTAGAAAATGTCAATAAAATAATAGTCTGGGTTTGTTGCCCAGTCTGCTTCTATCAGCTGAATTCTAGACACAGATTTCATATTCTAATTTAACCATCATTCCTGAAAACCCCAAGGGACAAAACCACTCCTGTGTATCAGCAACCAGACTTCTCTGGACATCAGCACAGTATTCTGAGGGAAGAGGAGGGGCAGGCACTGATCTCTGCTCCGTAGTGACAGCGACAGGACCCAAGGGAATGGCCTTAAGCTGTGTCTGGGGAGATTTAGGTTGGATTTCAGGAAAAGGTTCTTCTCCCAGAGGGTGTTTGGGCACTGGAACAGCTCCCCAGGGACGTGGTCCCAGCACTAATCCCTGACAGAATGCAAGCAGTGTTTGGACAATGCTCTCAGGTATCATGGTGTGATTCTTGGGTGGTCCTGGGCTGGACCAGGAGTTGGACTTCAGTGATCCTTGTGGGTCCCTTCCATCTCATCTTAATCTGAGATTCTGCAAAGGTGACTTCTTGATATATGTAGCTACAGTGAAGAGGGACCTAACTTTTCAAGCAATTCAACACATTTAATATTTGAACTTCTCATTTCAAAAATATATTATTCTTAATTTGATGTTAGAGAAAGGAAGGGAGAGGATGAGCACTGTAGCTATGAGTTGTGACACACAGACCACCTTCATACCACTTATACACCAACTGCCCTACTCAGTAACCTTAAAACTTATTGTTAGTGCCAGTTTACCATTTCCTAATATTTCATTATCATCACCTTCAACACTACTGATAGTTCTGTGGAAGAAAAAAAAAATCTTCATTCACATTCCTTTTCTTATTCCTTAAAAATACTTTTATCAATAATTCTTGAGAAAGCAGTCCTTATCAGCAGTCTAGTATCTTCTCTCAGGGTATTTAGAGCTAACAAGATTTGCCACAGCTTGTTAATGCTCTCACTAGCCAGCCATTATCCAGACTAACCACCAGCTTCATGGTTAATATTGTTACTGAAATGTAGAACTTGAACTTTTAGCCATTTAACTTACAAAACTGGTATATTTGATAAACTCATAATTCATAGGGTAAAATAAAAAACTCATGGTTTTCTGTTCCAGCATGAAGCAGCTGTTTAAAATCTTTGTGCATTTATGGGAATACTAGAGCATAGGTCTACAAAAGATCACACAGATCATTGAGTCAAGTTCCTAGCAATCAAGGACAATATGGAACAAATGTATTGGACTGTAGAAAGCTTCTAGTCCTTCTAGGTATGCTGTTCCTGGAACATCTGTCTCACAAAGCCCTGCTCACCAGAGACAACAAATTATTTCTCAGCACTCTGTGTCAAACTAAAACATTGTAATCAAACTAAAGACTAAAAGACCAGAGGTATACAAATGCATCAAAGGTAAATACAAGGGAAGAACACTGATAAAAATATCCAAAGTCCCAAATGGAAGCCCCTAATAATGCTATGGAGTAGATTGGAAACAATGAGTAGAAGAGTGTGCAAAACATAAGTAAGACAAATTGCATGATATTGCAAAGAAGTTAGTAATTTTTTTTTCTGAATGCTCTTAACCTAATGACAATTCTATGTCAAAATTCCATCTCAACAGCTTTCATGAGTAAATGGATTTTCCTTTAAATTTAGGAACACTGTAATCTTGAGGGATTTGGAAAGTCATTCCTACTTAGAATTATATAGAATTAGACACCCTACTCTCTGGAAGGCTTTGAAAGATTCACATTGTAAATCCTCAGCTCTTTCTTTAATCAGTATGCCCAAGCAAATCATGTACCATCACAGCCTGACCTCTGTACCTCTCCTTGGGTTGAGTTAGGGTCTGTCAGATGAAGGTAACAGTGTCTCAGATAGAGGGATGCTTCAACTACTGGATGAAGTGGGATGTGGGAAATCACTAGTCAGAGACTCCTGTGAGTTTAATTAGCATAGTCCAGTCTGATAGCCAGGACCCTTGACAGACACAAACAGGAACTTAAAGGTTACAATCTGAGTGGATTAGGTCCAGCTTCCAGGAAGGACAAGATTGAATCACCCTCTGCAAAAAGGGAATGTCTGTCAAATGCATGAGTTTTGTCTTTTGTAATGTTTAACATGATGCTTGTAACAAGAGATTATTAACCTTATGGAATAGTATATGAGCTTTTGGAAAACTCAGCAAAAGGAATTCTGATCATTGAATCAGGGTTTGTGCGTCTCCCTCAATCGCTGATAATTGGTGCCTCTGTGAGGACAAGAACCGCTATCTGTCGGCAGTCAGTGACGCCCCTGGAACTGAATCGTGGCGGTGAAAAACCGCATTGGGCCCACAATCACCTGGATGCGGGGAACTGACAGGTGAGACAGGGGAACTCAAAGGAATGAGACCAGGTTTGTCCAACCAGAGAGATGTTTATAAAACCATGCTAGGCCTTCTAAAGACGCATGGATCCCCCATCCTGAAGTTATTCCTCGGATGGATGTCACGTATATTTCCCGATATTTTCATTCTCCACTGCTGGGACAAGGTTGGCGTAAAGCTGTATGACCCAGAACTACAAATGCTTCCAGCATGGAGGGCTGGAAATGATGCGATAAAGAGGGAAGGGGGGAGCGGGGACCCCAGCGAAGGAGCCGCCGAGTTGGCCCCGGCCATGAAGCCGAATAAAAACCTGCCCAGGTCCCGCTCCCCGTCCCCCACCCACAGCCCTTACCCGTCGAACGCCAGGGATTCAGCCCGGCTGGCACCTACAGCCCCGCCGCTGTCCCGACCCCAGAGCCACCAAACGCTTATCGCTTATGCAGACACTAACTGTGAAAAGGAGCCAGAGACTCTTGATCCCAGCCCCAAAAAAGACCCGGACTTATTCCGTTTGCATACGCAAACCTTTGATACCGCAGCAGAAATCTTTGAGGCCCCCATGCAACTCAGGGAGGAGGAGTGGGAGCCCACTTTGCTTCAAATTATAGAAGCCTGTAATCATTTGGGAACCCTGCAACACACCACAGCAGTCACCTATCAAGCCGTGGGGCAAGGCATTGCTGATGCTTTTGCTGCCTTGAAATTAATACCCAGAAATCAGTTTGTATGTTTTGGTTGTGATCAGCCTGGACACATTAAGAGGGACTGTCAAAAGGTGCAAAAAGCCAAGGCCCTGGGTATGTGTCCACATTGCAGAAAAGGTGCTCATTTTGCTAACTCATGTTGCTCTAAGTTTCACAAAAATGGCCAGCCTTTACAGGGAAACTCCTTCCACAGTGTGGGACGGCAACACGCAAAGACACAAATCCAACAGCTGGTGCAACTGGGACCAATGCTGCCAATGCAGCAACTGGGACCAAACTTCAGCTTCCAACCAGCCCAGCCGCCACAGACAGCATTCACAGGACCGCCACCGACCTACGTGCAGCAACCCAAGGGAGCGCAGGACTGGACTTATCAACCAGTGACACAGTAACATTATATGATTGCTCAGTATTTTGCCTCCCTACAGGAATATATGGAACCTTGCCACTCGGTTTTCACACTCTGCTAATAGGTAGATCATCTACCTCAGTAACAGGACTGTTTGCTTTGCCAGGAGTCACTGACTCTGACACAAGTGGGGAGATAAAAATCATGGCCTGGACTCCCCAGCCGCCCTGCCTGGTCCCAGCTGGGAGCACTGTCGCCCAGCTGATCCCTTTCCCGGTAGTACCCCTGTCTACACCCCGATAGCTGAGCAAATCAGGGGTGGGTTTAGTTCGACAGGGGTCCCTGATATACTGGGCCCAACGTATTACAGATCAGCGCCCCACATGCCAATGTAAAGTGACCCTGAAAGGCAGAGACCCAATCTTAACAGGTCTTGTTGATACTGGTGCCTATGTAACTATTATCTCGAAAAGCCAGTGGCCCAGTGATTGGCCCTTAACAGATATGCCCAAGTGCTTTCAGGCACTGGGCGATGCAGCCATGGCTCTCAAAGCCTTGATGCAAATCAAAGGCCCTGAGGGGCACCTTAGTCAAACCATTTGTATAATTACTTGCTTTTTCTCCAGAAATTTAACAAAGTACCACTGAAAAATAAGTAACAATTCCATATCATGACTCTCTTTGTTTATAAGCTGTTTAATACTTTTTTTGCTTTATTACTACTTAGCTAAGGATAAATGACAAAACCAGTGGCTTTATAAAACCTTCACATTCCATTGTATATATGTCTATCATTATAAAAAAAATCTTTTCTAACTGCTTTTATTAAGAAATTTTAAAATATATTAAGTAAACTCTTCAAGTTAAGGCCTGGATCCTGGCCAAGTCCTAGCATTACCTGGCTGAGAAGTATGCCAACAACCTAGATGTTTTCTGCAAAAAATTATACTCAAGTAATTTTGATTTGCTGAATTTGGACTTATAATAACAGGAACCCCTTTTAGGTTGAACATGGAAAATCTTACCTGGGATAGTTTTCCAAGCCCTCACTATAAAACGAGACTGGCCAGTTACTGCAGAATCTGGGCGATAGTACAGTATTTAATTGATTGATAATCATGCCATTTCACATGTATTATTAATTATATATATTATCTGACTTATTATTGATTAATGTAAGTTTCCTTTTCCTTTATTATTTTGTTTTACTGCTCCCTCAGATTCAATAACAAGAGACACACATACTATTAAAACATAAAAAGAAGGGGGAGTATGCTCTTCTAGAATGTTTACAGTAGTATTTACACTAAAACTTTTACAATTAAATTCCTGGTAAAGCAATACTGCTTTGAAAATTTACATGTGCAGAGGCAAAAATCAAAAATTTCTACAAGATCTTTAATTGAATGTACAATAATGAAGTCTAGCTGATTTACTAAGCTAGGAAGAAGGTGTGCATGTGTTTATCACCAACAGGTCCAAAGTAACTGTCTGAACAAACATTGGTCAGCCTCCAAAAAAGTATGAAGTCCAGAGAAAAGAAGATCCACCTAATTGTCAGCTCTGACAGCAACCTCTAACAGACTTATGGACGGATAAGAAATTTAGTTAAGTTTATATGTATTAGGCATTGTGTTATATTATTGTTATAGCTATAATTTACATTGTATGATTTTTTTTTTAATTAAAAGAAAAGGGGGATATGTGGGAAATTACTAGTCAGAGAATCCTGTGAGTTTAATTAGTATGTCCAGTCTGATAACCAGGACCCTTGACAGACGCAAACAGGAATTTAAAGATTACAATCTGAGTGGATTAGGTCCAGCTTCCAGGAAGGACAAGATTGAATCACCCCCTGCAAGCAAAGAATGTTTGTCAAATGCATGAGTTTTGTCTTTTGTAATGTTTAACACAATGCTTGTAACAAGAGATTATTAACCTGATGGAATAGTATATAAGCTTTTGGAAAACTCAGCAAAAGGAATTCTTGTCACTGAATCAGGGTTTGTGCCATCTCTCTCAATCGCCGATAGTAGTATGCTGACCCTGTACTATTAGCTCTTGATTTGTTTGGGCATGCATATGGGAGTATGGTTATGCACATAATGTCCACCAGAGCAATAAGAGCAAGGGTCAAGCAAGGGTCATCTTGAGGAGGGCAAAAGCATTTGAATTTAAGTTCCTAGCTGGAATATAACCAAATTTGTTAGTTATTGAAAATTGTTGGTGTGCTTTACTGTGGCCTCCTGGTATGTGAAATGACCTGATGGTTCCCCATCCTAGATCCTGTTGGTGAGGGTTGTGGATCCCTGGAAGTAACTTGGCCTCTGTCAGTCTGACCTGCTTGGAGTCAGTAGAGGTCTGAAAATTACTAACATCTCCTTCGTCGACTCACTCTGTAAAAATAGATATGCTAGCTGGGTCTTTCAGGGAAAATTAATTTCCCCCTAAATCTAGCTGCAATATCAAGTCACTGGGTTTGCTGAGCAAAGCTTCCAGATGCAAGTGATGCTGCAAACCTGTGTTTGTGTGCTAGGGACAATTTGGGGTTTTGAAAGGACGCCGTAAGCTCCCAGGCTCAGTTTGTTTCTCTGCGAAACAGAGGTCAGAGGTAGGAGATCAGTGTTCTGCCACCCCAGACACACATAGCACGTTAGGGCCTGCTGGTACCTTTCTCCACATTCCTTGTGCTTTATGCAGCAATTTCTGCTGAACACTGCCCCCGGTTGAGCTGACAGAGCTCAGGCTGTTTGGTCTCAGCTGGATACAATGACTGAAGAAAATGGTGAAGATTTTTCTAGGCGTTGCAGACAGGCTCTTACTCTGCTTGTGCATTTTATTTGACTGTGTCATGCAGTCCGTCACAGCATTCCCACCTCTCCCATTGCAGTGAAGATTTAGTTTCCTGGCTGCCTGTGCCAAGCAGCCTGCTGACAGACACAGGTCAGTGGGTGAGATAACTAGCTACCCCTCACTGAGACAGAGGCAAGGAGAAAGACCTGATGAGCTATACATATGTATCTACATGCCAGGCATATTATGCCACTCTGTAGGTTTCCTACTCTAGCCTCTGAACCTCTTTTTTCCATTTTGCTGGCATCTGCCTCTGTTGTTTCCATAGATCTTGCCTGGAGGTTTGCTGTATAAAACTCATAATAAATGAGCTGTTAAAAATTACATAACTGCTAATCGAATATTACAAAGCTTTGTTATAGATATATTTTCTACCTCTTGACAAGAAAACCCTTGGATTTCCACATTTCTGAAAAAGGATGCGCTACCTGCTTTTGCTCCTCTCCACATTTCTCCTTTAGTCTAATTCCTCCTTTAGTCTAATACCTCCCAATAACTACAATCTTACTTTTCATAATATGCTCTTGTCCTGAACTTTCCTTTCTTGGATGCATGGTAACTGGAACAGCATTTCTGTCATCCTCAGAGAGCAGGTACCAGTCCAGCTTCACTGGCCTCACAGGTTCAATTTTTTTCCTGCTTCCAGAGCAGTCCCCCTTTCCTACCTACAATCCTCATTATTATCTATACTACATAAGCGCTCAGCCTATGATGGAATTAATTACCTTCCAAGCTGAAAACAGGACCCCTTAACATAAAACACCTTCACTACCAAACATAGTTAGCTCAGCCAGTGATTGAGAGACCCCTAGGAGTTTGTGCCCAGCTTCTGAAGAGTTTGCAAAAGGTGATTAAGAAAAGCTAAACTCTACATACTGTAGAAGGAGCAGTATATGAGAATTGTCTACAGAGGTTCACACATCTAGTCAGTCTGCACCTCTAAAGAGTTGAAAACCACTACAGGAGACAAAAGGAAAATCATGATGTGCAAAAGATGCTTGTTCAAAGACCTTTTCCATATCTTCAGTGTCAAGCATTAATTTCCAATCATAGTCCATCCAGGCTTTAACAATTAAAATTAACTATTCAGTGCCATTCCACAGATTACCACCTAGGATTAAACGCCTTTTCAAATATGATTGCAAAGACCAAAGCATAGAATCTGCACAGCAATCCTGAAGCCACCATCCTCAGATATCACTCCAGCCACCAACTCAGTCAATACCCAATTAACCAGCCTTTGGGCAAAGCCTACACTAAACACTACTCTTGATTCTTTACTAATGAAATCTTTCTAATGGTGGCAAACTATTTCTGAAGACAGTTACCTGAAAATAATCAACTGCTGAGTGCATTAACAGTGATCAACAAGTAGCTGCTGAACTGTTCTGTTCTTCAGGCTGAAGAGAACTCTTGAAAATTCTACAGCAATTTGCCATATGATTACTCTGGATCTTGAAAGCACAATTCCACCTTTAATATAAGAACAGCTAGCTTAGTATAACAATTAAGTTATTAATCTTTGGGGGTTTTATTGTTGTTGCTGTTGTTACTTTCACTGTAGTAAGTCACACAGAAATACCTTTGGCATTATAAACCAAAAACTGGAAATTGGATATCTATCTAGTTTAGAAGATAAGCAGGACCTGAAATGATCCTGACAACACAAGTGAATGATGCAAAAACTTTTTCATCATCTCCTTCATCCTCAGACTAGACTGCCCACAAAGCGCTTCTGGCCTCCAGATTCTTCAAACTTTCTGGGTACCCAAAACATCTCAGTGGTAAAATGTCTGCTGTTGCCTTGATTAAGAGGAAGACTATGTATTTCCTAACAGACGCATGGCTAGAACTGCTGATTGGTGCACAGGACTCATGTTTTTGTAGAGCACTTTGCTCAACTGAAAGTAGCTCAACTTGTTAATATTATCTGCTTATAAGTTTACATGTTAAACTCTAAGTTACTGTGTTCTATTTTCGAGACAGATTAAACAGAGCTATCCAGAGAGTATTCAGAAATTATAAGCTTCAATGTCAATTGAGAAATTATTTATTAAAGAGTAAACATGAGATTTCTATGTTGCATAAGTAACTAGCTGAAGGAGAGACGATCCTGTATGTAATGGAAAAATTAAATCCTGGCCTGGAGGGAATTTTATGCATGAAAAAGGTACAGGGGATAAAAAGTTACACTGCTAAAATTTGCTGAGGCAATCATAGCAGAAAAGGTCCAGACTGGAGTATCATATAGGGGCTGTGTAACCTTGAAGACTTAAGTAATAGACAGAATTTAATAAAAGATATGAAAGGTCATGCCTGTAAAGATATGCTATTACAGAAGAAGTTTCTGTTAAAAGCTGGGGTCACCCCTATTAGAAATAAGAGAAAAGTGATAAACTTAGATATACTAGGTGACTGCATGGTGACTGTGAAATGCCAGTATATTATGGCAATAAAAAGACTCCAGAGGAATCTGAGGATACACCAGTATTTCTAGCAGGGTCAAGCTCCAGTAAGGAAAATTCATTCTGGTGGACTTACCAGTGCCAGACCTTTATTCCACAGACACAAGGCTGACCCAGGATTAAATGGGTATATACTTACCTGAACAAACTTCATGCAGAAATTAAAAGGCTTCTGACTGTGAGAGGAGTGGATTTCTGAGTGAAAGAAGGGAAGATAATAAATACCTCAGTTATTTTTAAGATGCAGTTATTAGTTCTACAGTAGGATTATTCAGAGCTCTGCAAGGTCAGTGTTAAGAGAGGATTAGGCTCAATACCAAATGTTTGTCTGTATCCTATACCCCTTGGTCTATAACATCACCATACATACTTACAACTGCTGCCTCCTGCTGCCTTCAGTCCTGTTGCACATGGAACACTCTGCAGAATTAATCCTGTCCTCAAATTCAAGTCTGAGATAGTTTCATCAGCTCTCATTTTCCACAACATCTGTGTTCTATCAGAGACAGGAGGACACTGAGAAAAAGAATCATCAGAGCTACACAAGAAATTAACATTGGTAGGACTGGATCAGGAGCGCAGGACTCACTTGATGCATATCTTCTGATATTAGCTCAGCTTGTCAGAGCATGTCAGTAACACCAAGGCTGTGGGTTTGACCCCTGTATGGGCCATTCGCTGAAGAGCTGGACTTGATGATTCTTGTGAGTCCCATCCAGCTCTGAATATTCTGGGATTCTGTGATCTCTGTTGGTGTTTAGCAGAGATCAGTAACACATCTATGAAGCAAACCTCCTCATTGCACCAATTTAGAAGTGTTAGACTGTGGGCAGAGATATACAAGCATGAACTGGATAAATTATAGATAAAACTAAACCAGAGGATGCAATCTAGAAGTACATGAATCCTCTCCCATTATAACCACTGTTGAGTCCTTGAGACCAGAAGAGCCTGGGACAAGCTAATCTGCAGCAAATCTCCAAAATATGAAGAACGGGGCTGGGCTTCTGGATCCACAGCACCAACTGATTTGCTTTATAGATTTATTCCTGTTGCACCACAGTATTGCTTATATAGATAAACCTGCTTATTCTTATCAGACAGAGATTACCATATCCCTAATAACACAAAATCTATGTAAAACTGATTTTTTTAGTCTTTTCTTAGCAATTTCTTACTATGCCTACAACAAATATCCTGCAAATTGTTATCAAAGTACTTACTATCTATTGAAAATTGTTCTTTTTCATTTTATTTCATGGGAAGAGTTTAGATAAGAAAGCCTGATGGAGCACGCAAATAGGGATTCCATGGGAACGGACTTTTCTCAAATGCATTTCAAAATCCTCCTCTGGAAACCTCAAAATGTGAATTTCAGATCAGCTTGCAGTCTTACCAGAGTTTGTGTTCACAGATCTGATGTTTAGATCTATAAATGTTCTTATCAGACAATGCTGTCTGATTTCTGCTGTTTCCTATTTCTACTCCTAACCAGCCTCCTTTTGGAACTGAAAAGTCAAAAACAAAATGACAACAAATCTATTTTATACACCATTGGCTTTGTAAATTCAGAGGCATTCTTCTCTGTATCAGGCAGTTTCTGACTGCAGGCTCTGATCTTCCAGTTGATAGGGTCTCAAATTAGGGTGAATTCCATAATGCTCAAAATGGGCAAACATATTTACCCTGGGTCATTTGTTATTTCTGCCTGATGCTGTGGAATCACCAGGAGATGACTGCACAGTATGCATTGCTGAATTATGCAGATAACACATGAATCTAGGGTAGGGGCTGCCTTAAGCAAACACTATCTTGCTATTGTAAATTTAATATTACAACTATTTTAGCACTTTTCTGTCTTTCATCTGCTTACTTTAAAAGCAGCAGTATTTGTTTGCACTGACATTGTAATACCCTCATAATCTTAAACCATAATGCCAGTAAACCACCACTGACAGTGTAATGATTCACATTACCATATCATTATAGATGTAAAAGTCAGTCCCACACACTTCCTACAACAAAGTATTGGTGAGGCAACCATTAAGATGTCAGTGGTAGAGCAGAGAATCACCATTACAAGCTTATTCAAGATAATAAAACATTGCTAAAGGTAGCTACAGGGCCATGCTCAGCAGCTGTTTTCAAATATAAACCTCACAGCAGTTTAAAAATTGATTTTAAATTAGTCAGATGCTTGAATCCACATTAAGAACTGATGTTTATGTCAGCAAAAAGAAAAAAAGTCCTATTAAGACTGTCAAAATTTGGAGATTTCTTTAATGTCTATTGTGAAAAGGTGTTTTTTAATTTCTTTTAATTATTTCAGTATATTTTAAATGAATGAAAAATTGAGGGACAAGAATTTTACTCACTTCAACTGTAAACATCTTGCCCTTTGTTCACAGCAATGGAAAAGCTGTGCTTAAAATGAGAATGCATCCAAGTTGTATGCAAGTTACTCTAGATGAATCCAGTGGTGAAATATTTACACATAGGGATTTATATTCTAGAGCATACACAACAGCCTTTTGTGGTCATCAGTATAATTCAAAGTCATATCAGATTAATCTTTTGCATGTTTTTTTAAAGCAATATAGTACCAAACAGACTAATGATAAGTAATTAATAAAGATTCTGGCAAAAAGAAGAAGTTACTTTAATTTAGAAAGCATAGAGGATGGAGATTGGCAGGTTTAAATGGGAGTAAGGAAATACAAAACACACAGGAACAGAAATATACTAAAATAAGAGCATTTATTTCAACAGCAGCTTGCATTTATGGATATTGCCTTCGTGAGCGTGTTTATAGTGTTACACAAACATAATCATATTGCTACATTTCTTTATATCTTGTACATAAAAATCAGAGGTGACTGTTCTTAAGTGAATTTGCACCATTAGAGATGGTGTGCAAAAGTAGCACATTGCCATAAAATTCAGATAATACAGAAGAAAGCTTTTTTCCTCTCTGTTTTTTAACTACTCTTCAGGACTAGATCATGGAGCTCTAGTCTTTATTGCTCAGCCTTTATTGAAGCAGGAAGCATCCTGGTTTCACTTACATTTCTCAGATGGGTAAGTACTTGACAGGGCAAAGATGTTCTTGAAATTGGCCCTTCATCTGACAGCATGCAATAAGGTCAGCGTGAAGCACCATTAGTACATAAGTGTCAGCGCTCCACTTTCACAAAAGATTTTGTTGTCCAATGGGGAGTTTGACAAAGCCAAAATTTCAACTCTCTTTGAAAAATCTTTGTAAACAAGAGAAACTCTGTTGGAAATATTTTTTCGAGTTATTTTTCCAACACCCACAGTGAAACTGGAGTGAGGCTGCAGAAGGACAGCCTGACTCACCACGGTCTTCACCATGAGCTGCCAGGGAATCTCTGCTCTGACACCTGGAGCATCTCCTTCATCTCCTTCTCTACTGACCTTGGTGTCTGCACAGTTGTTTCTCTGAAATATTCTCAGTACTCCCCTTGGGTGCAATTAGTCTTGTGCAGGAACTTTCTCCCCTTCCTAAATCTGTTAATCCAGTGGCACTACCACCATGGCTGGTGGGCTCAGTCTTGGTCATCAGTGGATCCACTTGGAGCCAACTGCCATCGGCTCTCTCTGACGTGGGGGAAGCTTCTGGCAGCTTCTCACAGAAGCCACCCCATAGCCCCCCCACATACACACATGAAAACCTGGCTAAGCAAAACTAACACACTCCTTCGGTCAGAGATCCCACTTAGGCACAAAGGCCTTCAGACACTGCATTGTGAAAGGCAATTAGCTAATGAAGGTCAAACACAGATTCAAATCCAGGGTCCAACTCTTCCACACTATCCTCCCAAAAGATAAAATACTTATACACTTTCCACAACTATTTTGTAAATTATACGAGACTTCACAGAATGAAGTCCTGTTTTCTGCAGATATCAGGCATATAAACTGTATTTATAAATTGTATTATCTGATGGATGATCTTAGGAAAGTCAGCTTTTCATTTAAAAATTCATAAAATCTGAGACAATTCAAAAATATGAAGAGTTTTTACATATTTGACATGTGGGATATGTGTACTTTGGAAAGACACTCCTTTTTAATGTATTACTAAATTTTTGTATGAATCAAATAAACCACTTGGTATCTCTTAGAAAGTTCTGGCAGGACCTTTTATCTATATTTCATTAGTTGACCACATGCTCAGAAAGTTTTAACACTTGGATAACTGTGACCATGCCCTAAAGTAGTAGTTAAAAAAAATTTAGTATCTTCCAGGAAACACTGTGATGAAGTGGCACTAGATTTTGGAGAAGGTATTTATAAGCCAGCCCTACCCTGCCAGCCCTGGGGCAGCACAATATCTTCCTGTTTGTGAAGTCTGAGGATGATGAAGGTTTCTATAGGTCAGTAGTGGGCTTACCTGATGTGGGATAATTGAAATGGATGTTAGAAGAAAAATCACTGCAGCTGACTGAGGCTATACAACAACAGAGAGCACCAAGTTCATCTGTACTTCTGTTGCTGGCACTCATCCTGTAACGGCAAAGGGTCCCCTTCCCTCCCCAGATGTCTTCATAGTTATTTTTTTTAATTAGGTAGGATTTTATCAGCTTTTCCACTCTTTAAACATTGTCAGTTAGTGCTAGCCAGACTTCACAGTTAATTGTATTCTAATCTACCCAATTAGTCCCCTATTCCCACAAAGACTTACACATGTGGTTAATTTAAAGTTTCACGCAAGTGTGAAACTCTTCTGTGCCTGAGTCTGCCTGCTTCTAATGAGTGCAAAATCAAATGCTTTTCTTTCTAAAATCCCTCCTCAAGAGCCACAGCTTTCTCTTGGCCTTTCATCATTAATCTCAGCTCTAGTGTTATGCACTATCTCACCCATGCCTGATCATTAAACCTAATAAAACAAAGTGAAAAACAAATCCAAAATAAAAGCCAAATGGAATCAAATTACCTGATGGTCATGCTTTGTAAATAATGAGTATTTCATGAAAAAATTCTCTTTCTTTTGCTTTCTGTTGTTTCCTTTCCTCTTTCACCTCCACTGTGACCCTTCTCAGCCAATGTAATTCATTGTGTTGTCTGTTTTGGAAGCATCCTAGGGCAGGGATCCTGTAATCTCTATAGTCTGCACAGCACCATGCATCTCAGAAGAGTGTGTAAATATTAATCAACACATATTCACATTCAATGAAATCAAAAGCCCTAATTTTATGAATCAATAACACTGCCTCACTGGGTATGAAACAGTAGTAATCCATGGCCAAAAAATTTAATCCTTTTGAAAATGGAACTTTCATGAACAGTATGAAAAATACATGCAAACAAGCAAAGATACAGACATCTAGGAAAGCACTGCTATACAAGCAGTGTTTATTGGCTTTCACCCACAAAAAAAAAAAATGCTGTCAACCGTTGGTCCTCAACCTGCTCCCAATGATGTTAAACTCAGTTTGGAAAAGTTTTCCTAAATGACATTTCCAAGCTTTTGGATACTCTTAATCTATCATTTCTCCCTTTCTCTGCCATTCTCCTAGTGATGTTAAAGCATTACAATAATGTTAACAAAAAAATTTTAGAAATTAGAAAGCAAGAGATTTATGATACTTCTGTGAAACATCAGTTTATCCTTCTGCCTGCCTGTACTTCATGCTGAAACCTTCAATTGCAAGACCTTGCTCTATTATTTTTTTTCCAGCTCCTGGAAGCCAAGAGGAGGAGTTTTACAAATCAACCAACGAGTGCAGAAAAGGTGTTGAAGCTGATAGTAAGGATCATACCTGCATAACAGGATGTCTAGCATGACCAGACTAACAAATGAACTACAACCCTTTCAGGCAAAATGTATATTTTTTCTTGCCTTGATTCACTATTATCCTCTGCACTGCATGGACTCAGGGCCTTCTGTAAAAAACTCTGCCTCTGACTGTGTCATTGTTAGCCTAAGCTGTTAGCAAATTTTCAAGGGTTTGGTGGATCGTTTCTCTTAGAAGCAGAAGAAATTAAAGGGGGAAACAGATATATCTCTATGTAAGTCCCTGTAACAGGAATAAAACAAGACTTTTGTCCTCTTTTGTCCTATATGTGATCGAATATATATTCCAGCATGATTTCCACTCTGCAGTGTGGTCCCTAATTATCGCTACAGATATTATACAAGTCATGCAGTGTTTTACTGGCTGACTCTAGCTTGTCTTTTTCTTCTTTGTAGGGGCATTTCTTAAGCTAGGCATAGTGGGGTCCATCCATTCCTATTCCTGATGCAGCCTTGTCCCTGGCACTGAGCAGGGACAACTCTGACTGCAGCCCACAGGAGCTGGAAGTATGTCAGTGTGGAGACCCTGAAAGGCATTCCCAAATTAGGGAGACACAAGAGGCTTCTCTCACAGGAAACCCTGTTCTGTTATGTCAATGTATCCCTGTTCCGTTCCCTCAGTCAGCCCTGTGCCCCCTCCCTGTCCCTGTGTCCTTCAGTCACTCCCACCCTATTTCCCCATTTGCTCCCAGACCATAACCCCACCTTTGTACTGCCCCTGTGCCCCCTGATAACTAGTTCCTGATGTTCCCCCTGCCCCTACCACCCCCATACTTGAACCTGGACCTTCGCCATGAGGCCTTTTGCCTTCGCCTTTGCCTCTGCCTTTGCCATTGCCCTTGACCTTGACCCTGGACTGTCCACGCATGTGGCTGAAATAAACATCTCTGTGGAACTCATAAAGGACATTCTTGCCTCTTTACCATGGACCTTAGTAACAGCTATCCAGGCTACAACACATGACATCTCCATATCAGTTCTCTGCAGGACTTTCTAGCTATTCCCAAAGTTACTTAGGCAGGCACAAGGGAGCCCAGGCAGGAAAAGCAATACATAAAAGAAAAAGAGAAACTCCTAATGCCCTTGTGCTCAGACTTGTCAGTGTGTGGTGGGATTTTTTTGTACAGTTGTGTGCTCCCACTCCTCTTTTTGCTAAAGCTGAATGAAACAGATGTTTCATATTGACCACCAAGTTAGATAAAGGTGCAACAGAGCTGGTATGCTCTGGTGTGTCCAGGCAGTAGATACTAGGAGAGGTTTTACTAGTTACTCAAGCTTACAAAGACAACCATAGAGCACCTGCAAAGCAGCACATAAGAGTAAATTAGAAGGCTTTACATAACATTATTGCCATTTGTCCTAGGTTACAGTGTAAAAATATGCCAGAAGGTCTGTATTCTATCTTCATCTTCATAAACTGTTGAAACCAGGAGGGGCAGTGTTTTCCTTGCCTCCTCCCCCGGACTATCTCCTGTTAATGGGCCATTAACACCTTGCCCCATGAGTCATAGATAATTCCCTCCGGGAGCCATTTCCTGTTTAATGGGCAATTAAGGACCCACCACATGACTCAGAGAATGACATCAACCCATTGTGAGAAGCTCTGCCCAGGGGGAGGAGCCAAGCATTCCCACCTGGATATGATGTGGGGATTGGGACAGAAAAAGCAGCTCTTACCCACTGGTTTCCAGAGGACAACAGCTACCAGACCTGTCTGCAGGATCACCACTTCAGCAAGACCACCTCATCTGGACTGCTACCACCACCCTAACTAGCAGGGGATCAGGTTGTATTCTGACTCTGTCTGTCAATGGTTAGTTTTTTTTTTCTTTTGTACTACTGCATATATCTTACTTCTTCCTATTAATTGTATTTCTGACTTGAAGTCTCACTGGTTTTGCTTTTAAACCAGCACACCATTTTTTCTGGTGTTGAACATGTAGCACATAGTCTCCTTTTCTTAGTTTTATTTTTGCAGTGAGCTATCTGTCCTGTTCTTATTTTGTACTATTTTTCTCTCAAGCCTTCATTATGCACACTCAACATTCACCAAAGTCTGCTACAGAAATGTCTTTTGAGAATACAGGGCACGTCAACAAAAAACACTGGAGTAAACACTGTGTCTAGGTATAAAGCACCTTTTTCTCTTTTTTTTTAACCTGTCTCTCATAAATCCCTTTCCCTGAAATGATACACTATAAAATAGAAAATTCTCTTGAAAGTGTGGTACCGTATATCAGATTGTTGGCTATATTTGGTTATTTTCTGGAAACTTTAGCTGGGAAGAATTTGAGGAAGGAAAGAGATTGCTCCATTTGCTGGACTTCCAGATATGTGGCAACTTATGGGAATACCTACACAGTAGCTTCATCTGACTAGCCAGAAATCTGGCAGCCTCAGGGTCTACCAAATTAATGACATGTGTGGTACACAGATGGTTCATGTACATGCAGTAAAATATGATGTGAACTGAAAGTGCCAGAGTAACAATGCACAAATTTAATCCATGAAATCCCTCAGACACACAGCAGCCACATTTGAGATCCGCTGGCTCAATGTCTGCCAGATTTGAAGGCAGCATTGAGCTCTGGGGTACAACAGTACTGTCTCCTCTATTTATTCCACAAAGGAATGCATAATTTTTTTTTTTTTCTGAATTAATAAGGCTTCAGTAAGGCATTTCTCACTCCCAGCATAATAAAATAAAGCATCATGTCATACTGTAACAGGTCTGCCCCAAGGGAAGTTAACTTTCTTCTTAGCCTGTACAGTGCTAAGCAAAAAAGTCCAGAAGGTTTAGACTATAATTGAGGAGTGCTTGCACAGCATCAAGGACTTCTCTCTTTCCTGCTCCACCCTCTCATTACCCTGCAGTGGGTAGGCTGGGAATGGACAANTAAAAAAAAGTCCAGAAGGTTTAGACTATAATTGAGGAGTGCTTGCACAGCATCAAGGACTTCTCTCTTTCCTGCTCCACCCTCTCATTACCCTGCAGTGGGTAGGCTGGGAATGGACAAGAATTTGGGAAGCGAGATGGCTGTGACAGCTGACCCAAACTGGCCAAAGGGATACTCCATGGTATATAATGTCATGCTCAGCAATGGGTAAGAGTGAAAAAGAAGTGGAGGGGCTTTGGCTTCCAAGGCTGATATTGCTCAGAGACTGGCTGGGCATCAGTCTGCTGGTGGGAGGTGATGAATGATTTTTGTCTTTGCATCACTTGGTTTTGCCTGGGTTTTTTTCCTTATTAAATGTCTTTATCTTGATCTATGAGTTTTCTTGCTTTTTCTCTTCCTGTTCTCTCCCCTGCCCTGCTGGGAAAGGAGGGTGGGTGAGCAGTTGTGTGGGAACTTTGCTGCTGGCCAGGGTCAGCCCACAGCGCACATGTGTGTGCACAGGCAGTGTGCTGAGTGGAACACAGCATGTGTTAAGAGTCCTGTCTCTCACATTTCAGGTGGATTTGAATGTGCAATCATCAGCTCAGGCTTGTACTTGCTTTCACAGCTAGATTGCCTCCTTCTTCCCCCAGCAGCCCTTGTGTTTACTGAAGCACACATTTAAACTGGTGAGTTTGGCCTCTGTGTGTTCACTGTCCTGTAATATTCAGGGCAGGGCCTTGGGCCCCATCTGTTTCCAGGCCCTGCTTCTCCAAACCCTGACAAGCATGTCATTGTTCTGCAAATATCCACATGGCCTAGCTTACCCTTATTCTCTGTCTTCCTTGTCCTTCAGGATCTCATGTGCATGTCCCTCTTGTCCAGGTACTTGGTCCCAGGACCTGCTCCTCATGAGGGACCTGGTTCCCGCCATCCTACTCCATAGTCCTTCTCCTCCCCCAAGCCAAGCATCAGCACTGGGAGCAGACAAGTAATGCTCCTTCTTCCCTTCCTGTGCTCAGGAACACAACTGAAAGCACATGCTAAATTAGTTACCTGTGGGTTTGTGACCTGCCAGCCATCATGATTTAATCTCTAGTTTAAAAGAGTTAGTTCTTCATGCTGTTGCTGGAAAGTAAATGCCTTATTTCTGTAGGATAAGCAGGTTTATAGTACTCTTGAGTGAGGGGGGCATTCTCAGGAAGTACCTATGTGAGTCTGAATAGCTCCAGTGCCAGAAGATGGCTGCATCTAAGGCATATATTTATTTCCTTTTGAAGTTCCCAGGATCTTTATGCTTACCTCATTTTCTTTATCATCTGAATAATGAAATAATTTTTTATTCAAGATTGTGTCCAGGATCAATCAACTTGCAGTTAACTAGGAGATTCGTACTGAAAAGTTTTGTTTAGTAGCACTAAACATACCATCACTTTTTGGAATTAAAATGAGCTTCTATGAAGGCAGCAGGAGTTTTGTCATTGATTTCAATGGTATAGCTTTCTGTCTTTTCATATAAAAGAGGCACTTACTGCAGAAAAAAACTAAGATGCTGAGGCTTTGTTTGGATCCTGATTGATCTCCAAATCCCTTGTGCAATCATCCAGGTAGTGGAGCTCTACTGCAAGTCCAGGAATGAGGATGAATTCCACTCACCTCCAAAAGAGAACAAGGATAAAGCAAATGCTTGGAGGATTTAAAGTCTTCAGGGACCAGAAGAGTTCATTTCTCTTATTTCCCTTAGCTGCTATTGTAAGGTTTCCTTCACTGTGAGGCTGATCCAATCACCACTGAATGCCACTGGCAAAACTGCAAGCGACTTGTTAGCCAGAATGCACTGGAAGGATATTATTGATATCATTACATGATATAGAAATGAATTTTGAAGAAATTTTTGAAAAAGATGTGTTCCCTCTGGACTGTCACCTAGTCTGAAGAAGTTCTAGCTTTCAGCAAATAACACAGAATGACAGCTTCAGAAGTGTCTTACTAGCTCCTGTTTCAAGGGATGTCATTTTTGCCTTCACTGTGCCTGTTAATATGTCCTGACTTCAATGGGCTTTGCACATATCCTTGTGGTGATAAAAGCAGTCCTACCACCAATAAAACACCACAGAGAGAGCTTAGTGACAGCATGTAGGAGAAGTTCACTGTTACTAATTAAAGCCACATTTTCAGTGTTGGGGTCTTGCTGCCTCACCAAGTACATCATAGGACTGTCTGGAGAAAGAAATCACAAAGAAAAATATTTAATTGGAATTTGCCAGAAGTTCCCCCAGCATACAATTTTTCATAGCATTATTCAAAACCAAGAAATAACTGAAGGTTTGAAGGGCACTTGTTCTTGGACAATAGTGCTAGTGCGTTGCATGCCGGCAGTAACTGTGTAAGGGCAACTGTTTTTCACTTTCCCTGCCCAGTGTCAGTTCAGCGTACATGAAAAAAAGAGATTTTTGAAGAACATTTTTTAAGTTACTGCTGCTCAGACTCTCAGAGCAGGAAATTAGCATTACAAATGACAATGCTGGAGATCCTTTCCATCATGTCTTCCAGCATGATGTTCCCCCACCCTACAGACTCACTGTTCACCTCCTCTATTTTGCTAATTTGCCTGCCCAAGAGTCACAAATATTCAATTACACTCTTTGAAACATGTACATTCACAGATTTCTTCATTTCTTCTTGCTGGACGATGAAGTTCTTTTCCTAAGCTAAGTACTCAAACACCTCTTACCTTTGGGTCAATGTCTTTATCTGTGACAGAGAGATCAGGGGTCCTACCACTCAACCTTCTAACTCTTGCATTGCACCGAAAGGACAGTCAGCAATCTTTTTGACAGCAGATTAAGAAGTAAGGAGCTTAAGAGAGTCTCAGAACATAACTTTCAGTGCCCTGCTAGTATGCTTAGAAACACATCTCAGCGTATATTTTCAATTACATATTTTTAAAAATTCAGTGCACACAGAGTGGTCTGTTTGCCCTTTCCTTACACAAATGCATTTACCTTCTGCTGATGGGAGTAGCAGAGGCATGAACAACATCTGGGTCATAGGCACTAGGAATCTTTGGGGTCCTCAGCATTCCCAGCTGTGCTGCTCACTGTTCTAGCACACTGCCAACAAAAACTCAGAGAATATTTCCACTTTATTCTGTGCTTTTGCTTCAGAAGAGTAATGAACCTTCTTTCAGTCAAAGCTAAGTATTTAAGTGTGGATGCAAATTTTTTGCTAATGAATGAATAGCAGACATACATTTTTCATTTGATAAAGACATGCACTTAATGTTGTCATTTAAAAAATGTATATTCATATAGCCATTTAAAAATAGCCAGCACCATTGTCATAATTATCTTTTCATATGTTCAGCAGTGCCAGCAATTAACTATGAATGTAAATGTAATCAAGCACACTACCACACTTCTAACAAGTAAGGCACTTTCTGTAACTCTGCTGGTAGTGGTCTGTAGTTTGCTCTTAAAGAGGCTTAAGGGAAGTCTTTTCCCAGCTAACAAGTCTGTTGTCTCACTAGCACACCACATTGTCCTGAGTCTGCTGAAACTCGTGGGGAAGACTTGCTCAAAAAAGCTCCAACTATGGGAAGAAAAACAAGTATTGGTGTGTGTCCCCTCTCACAGACCTGGGAAGTGGAGAAATGTCTGAAAGTAGTGCCCAAGAATTGACTTCTTTGTGGAGGTAGTAAGGAAATTCTCCCATACCTCTGTTAGCACACCTGCTCTGTATGTTACTACATCACACAATGTAATTGCAAACTTTTTTCCCCTTCCCCAGTCTCCCTGGTTCAGCCTCCACCTGTCAGATGAGAAAAGCTTTTGCTAATGGTCTACAAGTTTAAGAAAAAAACCCAAAACTATGTGCACAGTACAAAACAGAACATGTGGTCAAAACACAACTTATCGTGAGTGGATTATTTCACTTCGGTCTTGCCCCGACTCCCAGCTCTCCTCATCTCTCTCACAGTGCCTCTTGCTTCTCTCAGATTCTCACTTGTTTGAAAGAGACCACAGGTCTTCTCAAGACTGCATATTGACAAAAAGATATTAGAAATATAAATGGTGAATTGCATAGGTACCGTAGATAGGATATAGTTTCCTTAGTATGTGTTGGAAAAATTGAAGTATTTTCTATCAAAATCTATTCAGTGTTCTCACAAAATGCCTTATGAGAGTCCTACTGGCCTTCAGAAAAGGCATAAAATAACCAAGATTGGGGCACACAGGCCAGTGCCTCAAACAAAACATCCTGTGGAAGGGCTTGCTTCGGGGTTGAAATGGCAATTTACTCTCTGGAGTCCCTCAGGTACTCCCTGTTTCTGCTGTGAGAAGGGCATGTCTGCAGCCATGTAAGCACATTTTCCCTAGAAAAGGGCCAATACAACTTCCTCAGTGAAACCAGGCCACCAGACACCTGTCAGCTGGTAACAGTATTTGGAGCAGAATAGGACTGGACACTGTGCTGGATTTTAAGCAGTGGCCTGAGGGCAGAAGCACCCATGTGTCATAGTATTAGGTATTATTTTTCATTGATTTGACAGGGAGGCTGCACTCTGGTCTGGCATACTGAAAAGCAAAGACCATATGAAAAGTTTCACCACTGAATACATCCCACAGGGGTCTAAAGACCCAAGGCACTTGATTAGACATGGCCAGCCTTCAAGCTAAGTAATGCAAATCACTGCAAGGAGAAAGTTATGCAAACCAGTTAAGTCACTTATTATGAACACACTGATCTCTGTCTGTGAGGTCAAGATCATCACTGACTAGATTGTTTTTTTTTTATTGGTCAGCCAGTTTTGCTTATCAGGATATTCACTGTATCTCCCACAGCTCACAGGGGTCATTGACAAGATCACTTGGCAGGTGATGAGAAGACTTCTCAGCTGGAGACAGGTGACAGAATTCCTCATAAGTGTCTTCCTGAAAATTCATGTAACAATTTCTTTCATGATGGATTTTTGCTTCTGCCTGATGAAAACTTTACTGTGTCAGCACCAGCTGGACCAAAGACTTCAATTCAGATTTTACTTTGTGAACAGCACAGAGAATACTTTTATGCACCGCTGCACCTCCTATTTTCAATTGGCTCTGGAAGCAGAGCTGGACACAACAAACAGAACTTCTCCACTGCCATGTCTCTGTATCAGGAAGAGGAGGAATATATCACTTAACAAAAGGTTATTCAGGCAGATTTTCAAACTGAGTCCTGTACTTCTGAGTTTAAGGCACTGGCAGTAATGAACATCTTCTCAGTACTGTCATACACAAAAATGTTACAGGAATGATATCTGTCTCTTAAGAAAAGAAAAATAAAAAAGAACAAGTAGCCTACAAATATTGACTCCACAACAGAGTTTCTTGCTCGATAAAAAAAGTGCCTAGAGAAATAACAAGGAGAAAAATATTTTCTTTAAACTTAACTTAAACTTCCTGGTGCAGTGACAAGGCACAATATCATTAATATTATTTTACTTGAATGTTTTTGGATCGTTAGTTGTCATCATAGTAGATTGCACTAACTAGTTATGCACTTAAATGTATGTAACTGGAAGTATGATCAGTAAATTTAATTTGCTGATTCCCCAATGGGCTCATCTCTAGCTTCACCTTGGTGAAAGCAGTAGTAACAGGCAGAACTGAGTTTAAGGGCCATCCAAGTTAGCTCAGGATTGTTTCCTTGGACTCCAAGACATTTGTGTCAGTTTCATGCAGCATGTCTACTGACAGATGTAAAAACACTTTACTGAAATATGAAACCTCACTTTTCAGAGATGCCTTGGTGTACGCATAGGTGTACATGTGCCATTTTGTATACAATTATTCTATTTTGTATATATCTGCCTTTCATTTTACTTTCTTAAAGAGGTGTGAAGATAAAAAATAGTTTCAATGGCTGAATTCATGCATGTGCATAAAATGAATTGCTCTCAGTGTAATAGAAGTTATGATAAGGTGTGTTTCCACATGTAATGAGGGAGAGTATAAATTTTATGATTATGCTGTCTGGCAAATAAATAATACAAATTGTTCAAAGGGCCCTTGCAGATATCAGGCAATACTTCTCTGGTTTTGTAGCTTCCAGACTGCTCTTGGTCTTTTGCTACTGTTGTAAAAACAGAAAACACTCTAGGGGCTGTATTACTTTTTTCACTATTCTGCCTTTTGTACCAGACATTAGTATCAGAGTTTGTGCAGAAACATTCAACTCTAGAGGATGAAACAAATGAATCATATTTTCTCACTTTTTTCAGTGATGTAGCTCTTAGAACTGTTTTCTGCATTAGAAATGAAGCAGTTCTTTAAATAAAGTTTTCCACAGATGATCACTACTGAAGAAATGTAATCCTGCTTGATATTCAGTATATATTTTCTCATGACAGTTTTATGGTACAATTAAATTTCATAGTTTCTTTTCTACTACTCTGAATATGCATTAGAAAGCTAAGCATCATAATTCTAAACCAATTGGGTTGATTTGCTTGCTGAAATTCAGTTATTGCTTCTTTATGTGCATTTCAAAAAAACGCCAATGCCTGTACCAGTAATTTTAGAGTCAACACATGGTCACTAAAGGTCTAGGGTGCATCAAAATTGTATTTCTAAGCTCAGGTTATGTACTTTATGTGAAAAATGAAACAATGTAATTCTAAAATGGTTTATTGGAGTAACAAACTATGAGAAACAATAGAGCTGATGGAGGCCTAGGGAGAGAGGCAGACTATGAAACACATTGTGTATTACTTGAAAATTATGCTGATATTTAGATGGACATAATAACTTAATAAGACTCATTTGAATGCAAAAGAATGAACATTGAGTTGATATTAACTTTTAATGCTTGTCATTTTATGTTAATTTATATTTTTAAATTATAGTCCTTTTTTTTTTTTGTAATCACACTGGCTAATTATACCTCAAACATGTAAATTTGACATGATGGCTAAACCAAATTAAAAAAAAATCAACTAAGTTCTTGGTTATAAAGACCTATAATTCACTCAAACTGGATTCTGGCTGAGTTCCTGCAACCACACAAATCATTATGTTTTGTAGTAGCAGAATCATTCAGTTTCTCGGAAATTATTCCTTTAGTCGATTTTACAAAGCAACAATGCTAATGCACTGTATTTGTGCAATCTTTCCCTGATCACTAATTTGACAGTTTTGGAAGAAATCCTTCATCTAACCTTGATATTTGCAAATGCACTTTTCAAAGATTCCCTCATGCTAAAAGCATCATTAACAAAAACATGTTTTTCTACCACCAAAATTGTTTCAAACTGGGATCATGAGCTCTGTTCTTAAACAGTACATAGCAAGTTATTTTTTATCAATATTAAAAATCTAACTTTCTAAAATCAAAGTGTAAAACTGCATGGGTATAAATGTCTCACATTTTATATATCTGATTCCCTTTAAGGCAATTATTTTCAAACACATATTAAACAAAGTTACTGTGTCTAAGCATGCCAAATTGGTGGGAGCTTATATGGAAAATAAGCATTTTCTTTTCTTAACTTATACTCTGGAATTAGAGCTTATTTTGTTTTGGTTTTGTATTTTTTTTTATTGTGTTTCCAGAATTGAAATAATAAACTCCTTCTGTCAACTCTGTTCAGATAGCTTTTTAAGTGCTTATGACTCAGATGTCTTTAAAAAAAAAAAAAACCCTAAATATTTTGTCTTGAATGACCTTGAACTCCATCAAATTGGGAGATACTGTATGCAAAGCTTTATGTACAGTGTTAAGCTGACAACCTTGTTGCACCAGCCCTCTACTTATTTGAAGTTATTGGGATTTTTAGCAAATATTTCTGTAATAAAACTCTATCATTTAATGAAATATTTTTTCCTTGCATACAACTGAGCAGATGAGATGATTAACATATATAGCAACTTGAAAATCCTTGCTCCTTCAGCAGGCCATTCTTTCTCCTGCTTCTGCCTTCCTTCAGGGTCAGGGCTTTATTCATGTTGTTTTTCACAACAGAGATTGCAATGAAATCAGCAAGCTATATTTTTACTAGGAAAATATTCACTCCAGCAACACTCCAGTTGATTCAAGAGGGAAATTTCTCCTAAATAATAATTAAAAGCTGAACTGTTGCTTCAGGGGTAAAAAAGGGTAGAGCTACTGCAAATAGCTAGGTTAGGTGAAGTGAACCTCTGCTTCACTTACCTCCATGGAAATGTCAAAGCAAAAGTCTGTCCCTGAGTTAATGAAGTATTTTCCAATGCCATCATAATTCCTCCTCACTTGTCCATTCCTCTAATCCATGCAAAGTCCTAAATGCACAAAACCGTGGATATTGTCTCCTACAATGCTGAGAAAGCAGAAGTTCTCTGTTCTGCCTGCCTGTGAGGGCTTTTGAGGAGCAGCAGGATGTTACATTTCTAAGCACCCTTGGTAAGGCATTGCAGAGCTAAGGCAAATGTGCTAGAAGGTCAGTGGCCCCATGAGTTCACCAACTGCAGCCAGGGGCCACAGGGGCAGCGATTCAGGGCTGGGTTTGCACCACTGCCCACCAGGACAGCAGCAAAGCTATGGGCAGCCTAAGAGTGATTCTCTCCCATCAGGAGCAAAACTGTCAGTCTGTTGTAGGAGCTTGCTCTGCCTTTATTTTCTCTAACTTTTCTATGTGTGTAGGTGGCCAAACTCACAATCACACCCACAGCTAATGAATAATTACTGTCTCATTTGACAGAGATTGTTCAAGCACCTGTGTAATTTGCTCTGCTCTAGCATTTTTTTATCTGCTCTCCAACTGGACCCATAAAATGCACGTAATAGCAGTTACAGAGCACCAATGTTTTCACACCCTCAATGCAAAGTAGTGAAAGTAGTAGAATTTTGAAATTTGCAGACCATCCTTATGCTAAGAACATATCTTTTCAGTGGCTCACAGCTGATTTTTTTTTTTTGTTAAAGCATCTTCCATAATAGCTAGTGCATACTTACAATACTAGTTACTTTTTTGCAATTATGTTATTCAGAAATAATTGGATTTCTGGATTTAATTGGGCTTTAAATTAGCCACAGCTTTCATAAAAGCTATTACAGAGATTTCTAATAGCAGCTTTTCCCGCTATTTAAGGACAGAGTATTTCAATGAGAGTGATTCTGCAGTATAAAAAGTCTTGGCTGCTGTGAACTCTAGCACAGGTTCAAATTAATTATGGCAATTTAGGCACCATCCTATTGTAATTAAACATTTGCTCAAAACATTACCCAGAGTGTATTACTGTGTCAAACAACTGGTTGTCCTTTAGAAAGATATGATTTTGTTTTCCAACTCTTTGGAAGACTAAGGAGCTTTATGGCAGGTTGGCTGCTGATAATTTAAGTTCAGAGGCAGAATAAGCACTTGGTTGCTCTCACCAGTCTTTTCACCAGCTTGCTTGGGAGGAGGCTGCGTTGAGGTGTCCCTCTGATGTTCCTTCCCAACCAAGGGGTCCTGTGCTCTATTTGCTGACCTCCTGCACACATGCTTGCATGCAAAAATCCCACGGTTGGAAAAACAGAAGCAAATATGCAATCAGCTATTTTGGAGAATATCCTGAGGCAAGTAATTTGACTTAGCTGCAGATGATTGAGGGGTGATAATGAGGTGATTCAGGGTTAAGAGAAACAGACCTGACCCTTCTGTTTTTCCCTGGTTTCTGTCAGTGGCACCTCTGCTCCAGCGCAGCTGTATCTGTGATCCTCACAATCTTCACAATAAACTGTAGGCTAGGCTGCATTTTAGGCATCACTTTGATAAGGAATGGTCTCATCCTACCAGACAATGTAACTCCTGGACCATAATGATGCCTTCTGTACTTATGTCCTAGCCTAGTGGTGGATAGAGGATAAGAAGAGCAATTGTTTCACTGTCAACTGATTCCTGCTTTCTGCCTGAACCCAGTGTGCCATGCTTGCTGCACTAGTTGAGACAGGCTGAGGTTTTGTTCAGTCCTTCCTCATTTAGTCTCAGGTGAAAAGTGAAGCTTCTCCCAGATACACAATTCAAGACCATGTTAATTGTGTAATACTGGACTTGAGGATTGAGTGTGACCTACCATGTCAAAACTCTGAAACGGTTTGAGAAGGCAGAGCGATTGGGCTTTGCTTTTTAGAGAACAAGTTAGCAAGCTTCTACCTGGTATTTTTTGCTTTGGAAAATGGATAATCTAAGAAATTTTAAAAGCTATTGTGGTAAATTTGGCTTATTCTCTAATGCACCCACTCTTCTGATGAAGCCCACTTTTTTCCCAAGGATACTGCCAAAGGAGACAAGCCCCATATTCTTAAAATTATCCCAGAAAAACCAAAACACTCTTCCAGTGATTCATATAAGTCTGAAAAATGTTTGCCTACATAACAAAGGTTGGAATTCAGCCCCAGATTAAAACATGAGAATCTGCATGTCTACGAATATGTATTTACATGTGAACTAGGTGGCCAAGCTTCCATTTTATCTCTGCAGTTTTAGTCAATGCACTCACATGAGAACAGGAGGATTAAGCCCGTTGTACTGTAGACACTTTAGGGCTCAGCTCTGTACCTGAATGCAGGTGCTCAGAGCTACCTGAGGAGCTCTGGGGCATCCCAGCTGCCTTTTGGGTGTTGATCCTGGAGGGTACATATCTCCCAGGGTTCAAGTGTCACAGCTGTACCCCCACGTCCATGACTGGGGCACCTGAAGTCACACAAGAATCCTGCATTTACATAGTTGAACTAATATCAAGAAGTCAAAACATTGAAAGAACTTTGGAGACTCAAGGACTTCATAGAACATCATAAGAGATCACCATCAACTTAATTTCTTATGTTACTGTGAAATCCAAACAATATCTGACCTGAAAGTGAGGACACAAATCCAAGTTTGCCGAAATTAAATATGAAGGTTGAAACAATTCAGTTAAACTTTTTACTCTTGAATTTTTTTTCCTTTTCCTTCAAAATGCTGGAGACTGCATTTTCTGGCAAAGAAGTCCCCTGGTGACAGGGAATTCCTTTTGCAGGTATACTCCAGACAAATGGTGAGTGATAACATTTCGGTATTTTGCTGCAGATGCTTTTTGGCCTTATTTTATCCATAATAACTTGGAGGATTCTTTGAGACCTACTGCAAGGCTGAGAAAGTTTTTTTGGAAATTCCTTTGCTAAAGCACTTTTTTCCAGCTGCCTGAGAAAATTCAAGGCTCTTTTGTGTAAATAGGGAAAAAAGATATCAAGGCATATGTTGACCCTCAATCCATCTCTAGACAACAGGAGTTTCACAATGGATTTCAACAGAAGCAAACTTAAATCTTCAAGTTCAATATTCCAGTTTGCCACAGACAAATAAAACCTTACTAAATTGTGAATTGAGTGAATTGAGTCAACTTGCCTATTTAAATGATTAAAAAATGTAATCAGAAGAGATGTCTTATTAAAAAGCAGTATTAAAGTATATGAACTTCTTTTGATGCCTGTTTCACATAAGCAGAGATTTATCAATATTCATCAATAATATATTCACCCGTGGTAACTGTGAATAATGTGATGTTTAATATTCCCTAAATTTTTTAGATAACCTTCGTGAAAACCCATTAATTATAGTATTTATCTGCTACTCAAAAAGGAACATGATATAAAATGACAACTCAATTTTCCTCTTTGACATTTCAAATACAACCAGGTCAGATTAATCAATCAATAATGTGCTTATCATATACTGTGGTCAATTATATCCCAACTATCAGTGACAGTTTTCTGGCTTGCAATCTGGACACATACACTGTCATGACAACTGCATTCTTTTTAGCCCTTTCTAGCACAAGCAGTGCTCTTGGTTGAGGCACACCATAAATGTACAAAAAGGGCACCAGATACTTCATAATCCAAATTCAATTTCTGTGTTGTTAGTATATTTCCAAAGAATAAACTTTCAGTGTACTGGAATCCAAGTAAAATAAAATAAGCTTCCCTTCTCTGACAAGAAGGTTACACATTAAATAAAACTGACTGCACTACAAATAGAGCATTTGCATTTGCTGATTGCAAGGTAGCGATTATAGCTCACCACTTTAATGAAGTCATAAACTAGTTGAGTGTACTTCTTTGGTTCATTGCACCATGATCACCTTTTATTTTGGAGTTGTAGCCATATAAACTATGATTATTAATGATATCTCTGTCAAAGACATAATTAACAGTGTTTGCCAGGACATTATTTATATTCTGGTCTATCTGTAAAGATCAGACAGTATCTTCCAAATGAACTTTGACATAGTTTTAAATAGAACTTCTCACCTTCAGACAAATCATATAAATCTTAACTTTCCCGTTTTTATTGAAATTATTCTGAATGAATTATACACTCATAGGTCTTATGATACAGTATTTCTCCACTGGAAAATGCTGACTGGTGAATGGTCTAATTGATTATTTCAAAAATACCTGACTCTAATTTCTCTTGGAAATACTTTCTTATAAGGAACAACAGAACATATTCAATTTTCTGGCAGAGAACAATTTTTTTTAATAAACTTTTTTTAAATATTTAAAGTGACTTAATAACCCAACATTAAGTAAAATTATGGAAGAAACAAGTAAAAAAAAGTCCATAATTTTTATTTTAATTAAATTAATTTTGACATATTTGCTCTGATTAGGAATTTGTTTCTAGCTGCAGAGCTTTTTGTGAAATAGAATAGGCGGGTTTTATGAGGCCACTGACTGATGAACCTTCTTCCTGAATAACCATCCTACATGATGGTTATTCACTTCTCTCTGAAAATGAGAAAATATGACTTTTCATATATACTTTTTTTCATCTTTCTTGCATAAAGTTTGCTCCAACTGGCTCATAGATGGAGAGCTTAGAAGGGAGATGTGTGAGTTCTCAGCTCTTCCAAGTGCATGATGAGACACATCATACATCTTCCTTTGTAAGTGCCAGCAGCAGAATATGGAAACGAGAGGTAATTTGAATATCAAAAGTCATTCTCCAGTTTACCCACTCTTAAGGCCTGTCACAACACATTCCCAGTAGCAATTACCTACCCTGTTCCAATTCAGAAACAAGGGTATCACAGAAGTGGTTGAATGACCCTATCTGTTGCAAACTGTTAATTTGTTCAGGATAAAAACAAAGAGAAAGGAATTAAACTGTTGTACATATCTAACAGTTCAATAATAGCTGTTTGCTTGGTTTTATTGTTTTTACATCATATTTTGATGCTGCTATACTCACTGGGACATTTAAAGGGTAATATAGTAATAATTTATGAAATAAGATAGTCTGGGTATGCAACAGTATTCCTAGTGGTGCATTTCGTTTCATATTAGCAATACAAAAAAACGTAAAAAGCTGATGGTGGCAGCAGGTTCCCACTGAGACATACCCTATTACAGTGGTATCCATGTCAGCATGTCAGCTTTTTGCTTTTTAATCACAGCTTTGACATTCAGTGACTACAGTGTTTTTCTTTCAAAAATACAGGTTTTCACCCAGGAGCCGAAATCATTTAGATGACATTCCTTCTCCCACATTAAAGCCAATTAATGAAATCAGTGCAGGTAAGGTTCCATTGAGGCAAACAGATGTAACAACACTTAATGTGTGCAGGCTCTAAAGAAAAAGCCCTTCCTTAACCCTTAGCTTCAGCCCCAGTGGGTGCTGCAATGGGACATCAGAGAGTGGGGAGCATTCCTATGGCAAGCTGAAGGTACATTTCTTTTGTCCTCATAAACATTATGCTATGCTACCAGTGCACAAATACACATAAAAATTGTCCATGAAACCTGACCTCTTGCTGTTCATTTAATGTAGTATACACAAAACAAAGGCAAGCAAGACCCAGAAATTCTGACCTATACTTAAAAAGCTAAAATTGAAATGTTGATGAGAGAGGTAAGCTAATATATTGGTCAGCTCAGATAACTGGACTTGGTGAAAAATGGTCTTTCAATCCCTGGAAAAAATCATAATACTTCAATACTTTTCTCATCAATTGTATGAGAACTTTCTCTGAGACCTTTGGCTTGCCTGCAGTGTGGTCAGACTGCCAGCCACAGGCTTGCTCCAGAGGGCGCAGAAAGCTTGCTGTACAAAGCCTTGTTTGGATTTTAGTGATGCTTTGAAAGGGAGATACCACACGCCCACAGGAGAAAAGAGTAGGAGGGGGGCTTTGACAGATAGGCAGTGTGCAGTGGCATAGGCTCTGCCTTAGAATTACCTTATTTTCCCCAACAATGTCTTTAAAATTGAATCATCCTGGTTCTACAAAATTATTGAATCATCATGGTTCTACAAAATTATTGAATCTATTATTCAATCTTTAGTTTCGTTTCTCTAAACAATTTCCAGGTTTTTATTATACTACCATCTTCCATCAGAGAGAGATCATCTTTGTTAGAGTAAACTGAAAATCACTGGTTATGACAAAAAGGAATTCACATTAGCAAGTCATCATCTAATAATTTTAGGATCTTTGTATCCTATTATCAGCTTTCTTATGAAATACCATTTCTTAATGACAGGGATTTGACTAATACTGTGTGAACTCTGTTAATATAATTTGAAAGTTACAACCAAGTGTGTATTTATGGAATAAGCTGTCATCTTTTTCATGCTCGCACATAATTTTAGCTTGTGATTTGATCAGATGTGGATGTTGAAAGTTAATTTTCATCAAAGCAACTGAGGAAGGAGGAATAGAGTTATCAGCATTTTCTGCTGGATTAAAACATATTGGCGTTGAATTCAAGGGGCCTCAAAGGGAATCTGATTTCCCTTCTCATTCTCCACAAAATTTCATTTGTGGGTGACAGAGGTAATCTATCCATTCAGTACTTTTTTTGAGGGCCATGGTACAGCTTGTACATGACATATGTAACTTTTACTGCATTTCATCTGGTTTCAATGAGGGCCAAGCATTAGGGAGAATCCAGGCCCCCTCGGTCCCAATCTTAAATCCTACACAAAGAACTCAATGCCTGATTAATTTCTGCCACTTCTTGCACTCTGAAATGCCATGTTTCCTTCCCCATGTTCCATCTGTTGCCAGTCCAGATTGATCTTACTTTTATCTGAGTTGTCTAAATCAGCTCTCTTGGCTCCCCAGAGTGTGGAAATTATGCACTGGTGCAACACATCACCTGATACTTATAAGTCTACATGAAACCATGTTAAAATGGAGAAGAAATTGATCTCTTCTTTTTATTTTTGTTCTGTTCCTTGTACCCCTAATTCAGGGATGAAGCACATTTATATTTAATAGTTCACTTTCCTTCAATCTGAAGAATTACTTTCTTAGGTAACATCTTGGGGAAAATGTTCTCTGAGGCAGAAAAACAAATTTAGCTTTTTTTTATACTCTTGAAAAGACAAATACAGATTTTGATCCTTTCTCACTGATGACATTCATACCACCTTTCCTCACATCTTAAAAAAACCCCATCAATTTATTTTTAGAAAATAATATCTTTTACGAGAAACAGACACCTTGGATCCATTTAAGAGTACTCTGCTAACGAGTAGATACGAACTAACAGAAATGGAATTTTGCTTTACCTTTTCACAGGTAGACTGTCTCCAAGATTCTGAATGAAGAAAAGTATTAATAAATTTATGAGGCTGTTCTTTCTGATTGAATTACAAATGTAGAGATCCCTATGTGAAATACTATATATAGAATCACAGAAATTCAGAGAGAAATTTCCAATTGATAGGCTGCTCACAAGACAGCCTCCTAGCAGCAAAGTGCTGGGCAGTAAGGTCAGGCACTGTCCTTTGAGTTCATGTTTACACAGCACCTACTGTGGCTCAGGTGAATGACTGGTGCTCTCAGCTCTAATACCGCATAAAGAGCAATACATTTTTTATCAAGTACATTGTCACAGAGTGAAGTAGGTAATATCATAAAATGACAGCAAATGGAGCAAAACGGTCTGGATGAGCAAGTTACCTATTGTGCTTCAGCAGTCTTGGTGTCTTTGTACGGAAATCCAGGTAAGGGGATAATGTCAGCACAGTAAAGCTAATGGAAGTACTTCCTTTGATTTCCATGAGCCTTGCATCATGCTTTTACTTTCTAATTTGCAAAATCTGATAATTCACAGTACAGCCCATAAAGTTATTAATTTGAATTAGTGAAGTTCTCTACCTGATTGATTTTAAACCAATTTATGTAGGCTTGTCTGTTTAAGCTGTTAATGCTGTTGAAGATTACTATGGAATTACTGCAGTCTGCAATATTTCAAAGCTTATGGTGCTGTATCTCACAAAATCCTCAAAAAGGATTTGACTTTCCACACCACTTCTAGTCATCTAAGAGCTATCACTTGTGAAAAAAGACCCTGGAAGCCTGGGCCAACTGTGCCAAGTGTAAGAAAACAGAATTTACTCTGCTGAAAGAGCTAGAGCAGGAATTCAACTATTCAGCATAAAACCATTTCATCCAACTTCAGGTACCTGGATAAATATTTTGGTTAATTAAGCTGTGAAATTCTTTGCCGGATTTAGAGATTCTGATAGTTTTAGTGACTCAATATTTAAATTCAACCTGTACTTTCCTTTGTGATTCATTCATTTTAGTGAATAATTGCCCATTTAAAACAGGTACTGTTTTGGCAAACATGAAAAGAATACCTTAATAAATGTAAGTCACTTCTCTGCTCCAACTGCCGTGGGAAGATAGATTGGTGTTGTAAATTAACCCACAAACAGACTTTGTGCTCTCTTGCTCCTTAAAACAAAACCAGTACATGGCTAAGTAAACCATCCCTGAAAATATGTGGGTCCAATTTCTCAGCCAGTATAGAAAACATTATTAATAATCTCCAGTTTGAAAAGTTTAGCTAATGACAACAGCCTCTAGAAGAAAGGGAAACAGAGCACCATCTGCTGTACAGCCCTGCAAATGTTTCAGAACAAAAGCTGCAAGAAAACCATCTTTACCTGAAGTTTTCCAGATAATTAGAATATATGGAAGGTCATTGTCATCCAACAATGCATGACCATGAGATTTGGACAGAGAGGGTCTAAAATTAGAGAGACACATGAAGACCCAAGGCTCACAGTAAGCCGTCAAAAGCTATAGGGAGAAAAAGCAAGGAGGTTTGTTTCTTTGAGGGTACTAGCATGGCTGTGATTTTTAAAAGCACAGAGTGTGACAGTCTATATATATGTATATCCTACTGTACTGACATGTCATTTGGCAAGCCTGTTAACTCAGGCTAGACACTGTTATGATAAACCACTCAGAAGTTGTGTTAGTATGCCTACATTTCAGAAAAAGAAAAATTATTATGCTCAGGGGCCACATCTCTGTGCAAATCCTCCTCAAGGTCAGTAGCCATCTGAAGATGAGCCTTTTGAGGGGCCTTTATTTGCAGAAGTTCTTTGGGGGAATCTCAAAAAGCATGTCAGGCTCAGGTGTTGCAGTCATAGAGCCTGCTGCTGGGCCTCCTTGGAGGTAGGAAATACCTAGTCATGGACTAGGCTCTCTTCTTCCCACCTCAAGACCCTCTCTTATCTCTCTGTAATACTATTGGCTACATTCCAGATGTCCTAAGACTATAGGTTATTTCACCCTGACCCTAAACCATTGGTTAGTTCCCCAATCCTAACTAACCCTATAAAAACCCCTACTTCTGCCCAGTTCGGCAGAAGACGCTGTCACTGGACACCCCTTCACGGAACCTGCATTAAACCATTCTGTGGAACCTCCACACGGCCTTCTCGTCTCTTCTTCTCTGAGCTAGCCAAGGCAAATCCTAGCAGGCTAAGAGCTGAAATCACTGAGAGCTGAAATCACTGAAGAGCTGAACCACCTGATTACCTCAGGCTGAGCTTGCTAGAATAGCCTTGTGGCCAGGGTCTCTGCTGGAGATCTCCAGGACAAAGCAGTCCCTCCCAGGATCCCACTATCCGGAACATCTGCGGCAGCAGGGGGTCTGACCCCCTGGACCCAGCCCGCATTACTTAGGCATGCATGTCATAGGCTGCAGAGGATCTGAGAGCCAGGAAAAGTGATGCCAGTGACTCCTGAAGCACCTGAGCGTAACCTGCCTTCAACACACTCAGCATGAACTATTGATCAGCACACGAGTGATGGAAAGTGATTGATTTCTGTCCTATGAATAGAAAAGAAACTTCACATTTCAGACTTCCAAATGCCCAAATCAACATCAATACCGTCTCCTGCAGAAGATGAGGAAAAGGTACCTCTTTTAAATACTATAGACTTCAAAGTCACCAACTGAAAGAGCACATAAGGTGTGTAATGGATCCTTCCCAGTCCTGAAAAGAATGAGGGACTCCTCATAAGCCTGACATCCCAAGATACGACCATGTCCCTTTACCAGTTGCCCAGAAGAGTCACCGAGGCTCTTTTAAATTGCCCACTAAACAATGGGCAATATAAATGAGCAATAATCACACAATCACAGAATATGCTGAGTTGGAAGGGACCCACAAGTACAATTAAGTCCAACTCCTAGTCCAGCACAGGACCATCTCCAAGAGTCACACCATGTTCCTGAGAGCATTGTCCAAACACTTCTTGGACTCTGTCAGACTGGTCGTGTGACCACTTCCCTGGGGAGCTGTTCCAGTGCCCAACCACCTCTCGGTGAGAAACCTTTTCCTATATCCAACCTAAACCTCCCCTTGGCACAACTTCAGGCCACTCCCTCAGGTCCTATCACTGGTCACCAGAGAGCAGAGATCAGTGCCTGCCCCTCCTCTTCCCTTCACAAGGAAGCTGTAACTGCAGTGAGGTATCCCTCCAGTCTCCTCTTTTCCAGGCAGAACAGACCAAGTGACCTCAGGCACTCCTCACACGGCTTCCCCTCAGTGCCCTCCACCATCTTTGCTGCCCTCCTTTGGACCCTCTCTAATAGCTTTACTTTTTTTTTTTTTTATTGTGGCACTCTAAACTGTCCCCAGCACTCGAGGTGAGGCTGCCCCAGTGCAGAGCAGGACAATCCCCTCCCTTGCCCGGCTGGCCATGCTGTGCCTGATTCCCACAGGACACAGGTGGCCCTCCTGGCTGCCAAGGCACTGCTGACTTAGATTCAGCTTGCCATAGACCAGGACCCCCAGGTCTCTTTCTGCAGCACTGCTTTCCCCAGCATCTCATTCCCTAGTCTGTCTGTACATCCAGGGCTGCCCTACCCCAGGTATAGAATCTGGCATTCTCTTATTAAACTTCATATGGTTGGTGGTTGCCCAGCCCTCTCATTTGTTGAGTTCTCTCTACCCAGCCACAGCAGCTCTGAGACTGGTAGAGGAACTGAGTCACAATCTTAGAAACTTTTGTCCTTGTCTTTGCAAGAAAACATCCTAATGGAAATAGGAGTATTCCGGGGATCAGCACATGATTGTGCTAATTACAGTATTACCAAAGAGGCTTTGGTTCTTTGTTCTTTGGGAGAAGACTATTACAGAGGTGAGGAATCTTCTCTGAACTAGAAGATGGGGATAAGGATCAGAATGAAGCCCCCATATAATCCAGAAGCAAATGGTTAGAAATCTGCTTCATTCCTTGGACACACACAAGTCTATGTCACTAGATGGGACCCACCAAGGAGTACTGGAGGAGCTGGCGGAAGTGCCCACCAAGTCACTTTCCATCATGTATCGGCAGTAACAGCCAATGTGGAGGTGCCAGGGGACTGAAAGTTGGCAAACATAATGCCCATCTACAAGAGGGGCTGGAAGGAGGATCCAGGGAAGTGGGGCCAGTCTTTCAGTTCAGTATCTTTACCAACGATCTGGACAAAGGGATTAAATGCACCCTCAGTGAGTTTTCAGGCAACATCAAATTGGGTGAGAGTGTTGATCTGCTGGAAGGAAGGAAGGCCCTGCAGAGGGATCTGGACAGGCTGGATCGATGGGCCAAGTCCAACTGCATGAGATTCAACAAAGCCAAGAGCCAGGTCCTGCCCTTGGGTCACAACAACCCCAGCCAGTGCTACAGACTGGGGGAAGAGCAGGCTTTTTCCGATGAGCTGAAAACCTGCTCATCAGAAAAGGACCTGAAGGTGTTGCTCAATAGCAGCTGAACATGAGCCAGTGTGTGCCCAGGTGGCCAAGAAGGCCAGCGACATCCTGGCCTGTATCTGAAATAGTGTGGCCAGCCAGCAGGACCAGGGCAGTGATTGTTCCCCTGTACTCAGCACTGGGGAAGCCGCACCTTGAATCCTGTGTTTAATTTTGGGCTGCTCATTACAAGAAGGACATTGGAGTACTGGGACATGCACAAAGAAAAGCAACAAAGTTGCACAAAACCTGCACAAAAATTCCCCAAACCAACACCAACCTAACAGTGTGATATAAATAGAGAGGGGTTAGATATTTATTACAGCCTCACAAGAGGAGCAAGAATGAAGAAAAGAGGACTGTCTAAGCAGCTCTTCAGGTGATAGATACCAATGAATGCGAACCTGGAAGCAGAGTGACCAAATATCTCTGTGACCTGGTGGAAAAGGCTGGCAGTGTTCTTCTCACTTCAGTCCTGTCATTCATTTAGCATGGTTTCAGTGAAACCTATTATAAAAAGGGTTGATTCAACCCTTCCCTGCTTTTAAGGGCAGTAGAAATGTTTTGATTGTTTCCCCTGAGCTCTAAATCATGTCTGTGATGTGTAAGGACATTTAATTGCATCAACTAGCCAGAAGAAATACACACCATTTCTGACACCTTCTCTTAGAGGAAAAAGCTGTACTTTGCCACTGTCACTGCCCTTCTACAAGCTTGTGTAAATAAGAAATTAGAGTTCCTCACATAACTGATTTCATTTCAACTATTACCAAGTCAGATAGCTCTATTAATAGCCTGCTGAGATCCACAGTTTGGTCCAGTTTACAAAAGCATCTGGATAAGATCCCAGAATGAAAGGATAGCCAAGGTTTGGTCTGTAGGGAATCCTTAACTGGACAAAGCTGCCCTCACCATCCTAATTTGGACAGGGCTGCTTTTGTCATTGCCATTTCATTTGGACTTTGTGGGCTGCTGCTGTGTCAAGATATCATTCATATGATGGTTGGTTTATCTCAGAATTGATGCCCAGCAGCCGAAATTGGATAAAGCAGCAAAGACCTGTCTTCGGCCATGAACTGGTGAATTAGGCTGGTGGCAACACTTGAGGAGAGGTTGAAACAGATGAGAAGCAGAGGGGAGCCGACAGGTGGGTTTGCAGCCTCCGTCACAGCCTCCCACCCTCTGAGCAAACAGGCTGAGTAACATTCCCAGTGGAAGCATTCCCACCATGTAGCCGTCCTCTTAATCCCGAGGGCTAATTTAGCAAGCCTTCGGCTTGGGAGAATCACTACAAGGACGAGGAATAAAAAGGACGCTCAAATCTTTCTGCAGAGTTCTATTTAATCCAACTTCATCCCTAGGCAGAGTGTGGAGGAAGGGAGGGAGCAGTTGTCTGCCCAGGAAGCAGAGAGAAAAGAGAGCTAGTCACATGTCCCGGGAAGTTTTATCCCCCCAGGGAGCAGGGGGACACTGGGAAGAGGGACCACTGGCCAATGGGACAGAGGGGAGAAACTACGTCCCAGGGGTAGAGGGGGAACGGGACCCAACACCACAGGTACTGTGGGGAGAGAGTACAGCTACAAATCTTAGTGCAAACATCACATAAGTTCAATGCATCCAAAGAACCCAGTGTAAACATCAAATGTAGTCCACCACAACACCATCAGAGTGACCCTAAGGCTGGGCTGGTGAGTCTGGAGGCCATGGACAGCCCACACTGGGGGAGCTCAGGTGTAGGGGTAAAACGGTTGAGCCGGGGGG